>CADDXX010000005.1:3079535-3119269 GCA_902810485.1 Alauda arvensis | reverse complement strand
CTCTACCAGCCTGTGGTAAAGCCAGCAGAGATAAGACCTCAGCCTTCTCAAGGTAAAAATTTTGTGGGGAGGGCAGCTGTACTGAGGAAACACCACCTCACTTACTGGCTAACTGTAAATGTTTAAGAAGTTTTCTTTCTTTAAGCTTGTTTAAAATTGGCTGTTTATAAATTAACTAAAAAGCTGGAAGTTTGTCATAAGTTAATGTATTGCTGCCCGAGTTTTACCATGTCCATTTCTCTTGTTCTGAGTGCTGCCTGGAATTAGGCACTGTACTTAAAGGCAAAAAGCTGGCAAAGGCCTGTGTGTGTGTGTTTCGGGGAGAAATTGTCACACACCTACCCCCAGAAGGCTTCCTTACTTCTTCCTTCATCACTGGTGGAGGCCACATGGGGAACTGGATGGATCACTGACATTACACTTCATCTGTTCTTGTGTTCTGTGTACACGAGTACTAGAAATGCTTCRGCCTCTCTTCCTAACCTGTCAGTTCTTTCAGGGAATTGAAAGCTGTTGTGTAGGACACAGTGGTGGCAGTGTTGACTCTCCTAACTTGCTAAGTAGGACAYAGGTTTCATCTTGTGAGGGTTGATGAAGGAACAGAGCTGCAAACAGCATTGTAAGTTTGCTGCATCCTTTGGAAAGATGCCTTGTACAGACTCCTTGGAACGAGGTGGTGGGTTTATAGTGAGTRATTGGGATGTGCTGTCTTGAGGCTGGCCTTAATAAATGGAAAGTTTTGTGTTGCCTGTTGTTAAGTATTGAAAAATGACAGAAATCAGCACTGCAGTTCTAATTTGAAAAGTGAGAACCCCTCMCCAGGAATTACTGCACATTATGTAAGGCTGGTGTAACAAGCAGCAGTGCTCAGAGTTTGAGGAGCTGAGCTGAATCTTCCAGTTCTCACCCTGCTGATCTGACTTCATTCTAGGCATCATTTCCTCCTTGTAGATGGGAGACATAGCTTCCAGCAGTGCCAGCCTGTGCAGCAAAGCAGCCAGTAGGAGCAATTAGAGGAGGTCACTTTATCTCTGGGATCCTTTTCGYTTCTAGTGTCCAAATCCAGGCTTCTCTGATATCAGTCAATTACTTATAAGTTAGTAGCAGCTTGCACTATGGTATTGTGGGTTTGGTAACAGCAAAGTTGTAGCAAAGATACCATGAAGTTTGTGCAGAATTTTGGTATTATGTAGTCTCTGGGAAGTTTATGTATCCCAGTTTAGCAAGTACAGTGGCCAGAAACCAAAAATGTTTAGATTACTCAATGCCTTTCATTTCCTTGTTTCATTTCCCTATGATTTGGAAAGCCTTGAACACTGAGGAATATAATGCCATCTATGTCAAGCCGAACTCTTGCAGGCAAATTTCATTTAACTGTGTGTCATTCTTTCTGTGTAATAATCCCAATAATTATTTATACTTTTACTTAATTCCATCCTTACCATTTCATAAGGTTACCAGCCCCATCATCCCAATACTCTGTTGTAAGRATGCTTCATTACAGACATACCCTTTTTTAGAGAACGTCCTTCCATAGGGCTCTATGATGGGTTTAAAGAGGTTGCTTCTGGACTGCTTRTTCTTCCAAACTGAATGGTGGTGTCCATGTTCACGTAGGGATCATGTGTTCCTAAACCAGCTCTGACCAGCACACTGGACACATAGACAGTTCAACAAGCGCCATCTCTTTCTTGGTGGATAGCACATTTCAGCAGGGAATCACTGTAACCCTGAGCTAGAATGCAGTGACTGACTTTAAAATACCTTTAGCAGCACTAATAAGATTGACTTAAAAAAAGAATGCTGTGTTTAACCCTGGCAGGGTTTAGGGATGTGTGCACCACCTGACACCGTGTCCTACTGCATGCTCTGGCGAAACCCTACAGAAAATTAATAGTAGTGGAGGTGAAGCTCCTTACTTCCCAGAAGCATGCTAGTCTTCTCATTTTAAGTTTTGTGGATGGAGGACATGCAAAACAGTTTCATARTAGCCTAGAGTTCAACTCTTGAATACAGAATTAAAGTATTGGTGAYCTTATCATACTGCTACTGTAGTCAAATATATGCTGTATTCCCCCCGGTGTTCTGCACCTGCTGCCTGCTTCAGTGTTCCTGAAAGCTGGGGGTTTTTTCTTTCCTTATTAGCACAGCAGAATTAATGCAGTTCATGTTACKTATGCTTATATTCTCTTTGGTGTTAATGCTTGGTAAGTTAAGCCAGAAGAAAAAAAAAAAAAAAGGCCTTTATTGCAAAAGCCAACTTATCAGAGACTCAGGATGATTTATTTGTCCTCCTTAAAATGGGTTTTCTTCATGTCATGTCYTCCACAGTGGTGTTTATTCTCTGTGTGCTGTGTGGTTGTTATCAAATGTAATATGAGCTTAAAAGTTTTGAAAACAAATCTTTTTGTGTAATTATTTCTTTACAACTGTTCTCTTATTTCAAATACTGCCTTTGTGTTTTCTAGATAAGAACTTTGGGGCTTTCTGTAGTTGAGACTGCTACTGCAATTTGAATGAAACAGAATAATACTAGTAAGATAAAYCATGACAGCTGCCATCCTCAGTGTTACAGTGAAAGGGATGTGCTGCAGGTTTGGGTTTTATACAGGGACTTTACTGGTTTTCTGTCCATTTTCTGATAGTGGGTAATGGGGGAAAGTAGTTGTATTTCTGTTGTTGATTCGGGCTGTGTTTATCTGTAGATGCTTACATCGCAGAGCTGAAGCAGGCAACAGAAGTGGCATCCAAACAGATCAGCAAAGCAATGCAGGTGAGATCTCTGTGTGCTCCAAGAGAAATACGTTTTTATCTTCTTGATCTGGTAATATGTCACAAAACAGGAGTTCTAACTCATCTTCCTTATAGTTTGGTAGAAGAAAGCCTGTGTGTTTACTTAAGAAGCATTGTGTTTGTAAAGCATTCCCCCTCATGTGGTAGTAGGGGAGATTACCCTGTGGCTGTAGGAAATTTACTGAGGTGTTGGAACCTGCGGCATCTGAAAAGCAGAACATCTTTTGAAGACGTGTGCTACTTCATCTGGAGTATGACATTTGTTACTGCAGTGCCTGCTTAGGCATCAGCTGTGGTGTTCCTGTGATACTTCCAGAGCTTAGAGTTGTCATGAGGGAACACTTCAACTTAGCATACGCTTTGCATGGTTGCTGAGTGCAGACGCATCACTATTGGGGTGGTAGCTCTGCATTCGCGACCCTCACCTGCCATCCTGAACATCATCTCTGCAGCCACTAAAGCTTTTRTGCCTGTCAGAATCTCATAAGCATATTGCATGCCCTATAGCCATTGCTTTTCCCATGTAACTTGAGATACTTGGGTTTGTTTTTGCAGTCTATTCCAACACTCATAGAAAAAGCAGAAGGTTTTTCCCAAACGTTAACTTTGCAACCAACCTTGGAACTCTGCAAGCTGCGGCAAGAAGTCTTTTCTGGCTGCAAGGCGAAGGAGGAAAACAATATCCAAAATTCAGTACCACCAGGAGAAGTCACACCAACAGGAACTGTTTCCAGTAAAAATCCTTATGTTTTGCTGAGAAAAAGAAAAGCTGCAGGTTCCCCCGAGAGAAGGYGCTACCCACTGCGACGGAGGAAGATCACTCTCAGCCCATGAATTTCTCGTTTTGTGTTTTCACATTGGATTCTCAGTTGTACTTTTGTTCCATGTGTTCCAACTTTTTTCGTAGAACTTAACTCCCCTCAGAGCTATACATGGGAGCTTCTTTAATTAGTCTTTGACCTTTTAAATATTTCTACTTTTGCTGTCATGCTGATAGTATATGAKACACCAGTAGCATGCAATATCCAACAAGTGTATTTGCCATTTAACTCATTTTTTGCTTTTATATTGCAGTTTTTAGTTCGAGTCCTTGTGTTTCTCAGAGTTCATGTGAATAATATATGCATATGGGCAGTCTTATAGGAAGCCACTAACTGCTCATTTACATTCAGCATGTCTCCAAAGAGGTTGGAGAATGTCTAGTTTTCCTAATGCACCTTCATTAATTACTGAGACAGGTGGCTATTATTTTAATGAATTAATTGAYGCTGCAGCATATTGAAATCACCAGATTTGATGCAGTTTGATTTGATGGAAGTCCATGCACACATTAGTCCCTGCTAGTCAACCTTTCCTGAATGTAAGTCATCTAGGCTTATTTATAGTCATGTTTGTTGAAACTTGGGTTTTTAATAATTCTATGTATTTACTTGCAGTGTGCTCTTCTGAACAGGAATTCAGTCATCAACATCTTAGGGTCCAATATTTCATTTCATGTCATCCAGTTATGCAGCCTGGGGTTTTTCTGGACAGTATGTCTACCCATGAGAGGATCTTGACTTGGGCTGTGTTAGCATTTGTGTTGTTTGACTAAAGACCAGAACAGGTTACCAGTAAATGGTATTCRCTTGAGCTAGCTTAGTTTTGTTTTYTTTACTCATTAGTACCTASAAGATTGCAAATTAGTACTAAATTGAGCATTGTGCCTTAACCATTTGTAACTTTTTCTAGTTTATGRTTGCATGTGACTGCAGTAAATATTCCTGTCTAATATGTAACATATTTCTTACACAGTAAATGGAGGGGAGTTTTTAGAAGCTTTATTAATGACATGTTTGGTGCTAAGAAGACAGGTCCAACCTAATGTCTTGAGAGACTGAGTATTCTCAAGAAAACAGATTTTAGCATAATTTATTTTGTAAAAGTGAGCATCTGTACTGAGACTTTGTATGTGACTTGTACTAATATGTAAATATTTTTCCTGTCCTTGTATATACAAATGTGTGTTTTTATATGAAGTAAGTTAAATCACTTGAGGAAGATCAAAGCTTCAGATGACATTGTCRGTTCTAATCCTGGAATAGATGGTGGCTGAGCAGTGAGCGTACTTCAGAGGACATCTGTCTTAAATTCTGGCTTGAGTAACTGAAGTAGTTCCATTTGCTGCCTTTGAACTCACAAGTGTTATTAATCTTGGGGCTACAAAGCTTCTYGTGTAGGAGAGGACAGGATGTGAGAGGGACTGGAGCTGCAGAGCTGTGGAACGTGTGGCTCAGGCGGCTCTCACACAGCCACTTGCTATTTTGAGTGCCCGTGCTCTGTGCARCATTGAAAAACCCCGCTATGGCTTTCTTCATACAGATCCTGGGTGTTGCTAGGCTAAGGTGAGCCCTGCAAGATTTTGCATGGCAACTTTTACAGTATGTGACCATTTCCTCTCTTAATAGGTAGATTCTCTGCTCTTCTCTGCAAATGATAGGCAAGTACAGAAAATAGCTAAGAATAGGTAGCTCTTTGAAGAAAGTTCCGTCAAAAATGGCTGGGGTAGGACAAATGCCATGAGAAGTAAAAAGGGAAAGCGCTGTGGTTTAAGACTTAATAAATGAATTAATAGATTCACACTGTAGTGCATGTTTCTACTTAGAGACTGAGGGATAGTTGGCCTGCACAGGATTTCAAGTAAGTGGGAATGGATGGCCTGAGTTGGAGYGGTCAGTCTTTGTTCCATAGCCTGTGTTGCAACGGCAACTGGGTGGAAGAAGAAAACTGCATCTGGAAATGCTGRCCAAATGGATTGTGTAAAGAAAAAGATAAAGCAATCAGGATTCCAAGTGATGGCTCCTTTCTGCCAAGCAGCACTAGAAAGAGAACCTCCCTTTAAATGCAAGTTCTATGATGAGCTGAACTCAACACTGGAATGTTCAGCAGTTTTCCAAATGGTTATTAGAAAATTCTACAGTCAGTGATACCTGCAACTAGGTGTTCTTCCCATTGGCAGAAATATATAAAGCACTTCATTTTTCCACATTCCAGTAGCCTTTTGTCCTTCAGTTAACTTTTCATAGGAATTAGCRGTGTTGTGCAAGACATGCCTAATCAGGCTTCTACTGAAATGTCACAACAGCCAAACTTCTTATTTTTAACTTGGGGCGAATTGGTATTGCATCAAGAAATGTCTGGTAGTTTTTCTTTATATAGCCTTAGAATTTTGTAAGACAGCTCAACGGTGATGGATGCTTGGGTTTATTTGCAAACTGAGTTTGAATTTCCTGGCGTTTGGGGGCAAGACAGAACATCTCACTGTTTGTTAGTGTGTCCTGTCTGCTATGTGCTTTTTGCTCATGAGGCTGGGCCATCCCCAGCCAAGAAAAACTTGCAAATTGGAGCAGCATCTACCATGCTTTCGCTGTGTGTACTTTCTGAACAAAGGGGATTACAAACTGTAAAGGGGAAGCTCCTTTTCCAGAAATCTTCACATGGACCCTGACATCTGTTTGGAAGCCTGGGTGCTCTGAGAGCCAGTTTTGACACGTGCCACCCTCCGAAAGAGCTGTGCTGTGCTAAGCTGTGATCAGAGACTAGTATGCATGTGTGTAGGCTGCTACAGTGCAGACAAAAATCACTGATAAACTGCCATTATAAAATGTAAGCTCAGCTGACTAGGCTGCTTTCTGGGCTGGTTTTCTCTCCTGCACAGAAACGCTCTGCCTTTACTGCTGCGCTACCTGGAATTACTGTGTAGGCATTTCTACAGATGTACCAGAGATAGCTTTAATACTAAGTAGAAACTTGTTCCCATAAGCAAATTTTGACTTGTCATTTCCTTTGTCATTTGTTCTGAACAAGAACAGACTATTCAGGCTCAAAGGGACTGTCCCCTGGCTTGTCCCATGCTTGTGTTATCCTGGAAACCTTATTCTGCAGCTGCTGGGAATGACTCAGTGAAGTGGATATTTATTCAGGACTAATAAATTCTTGGTGAGCTGCTCATGATTTGATGCTGTCACGTAGCTTGGGCAGGTGCCATTTGCGGCAGCAGTGCTCCTGGAGCATGGAGTTCAAAGTCCCTGTGTGGAAGGGGACTTTCTTTCCCACAGATCACTCCGGAGGGCTGTTGAGGTGTTTTATCCACATGGTTCATAGCATTTATTGCAAGAGAATATACCTGTTCCCTGAGCTTGTGAAAATACCTGTTTATTTCAACTGAGCTTAAGCTRCAAAGGCAGCAAGAACCCAGTGCTCTCTCTTTAAGCAACTGTCCCAACAAAGTCTCTGCTTGTGCCCTCGTGTACTGCAYGAGATGTAGTTAATGCAAGATTAGACTGTTTCAAAGGAGCAGTCAAGAGCAATTCACCCTCTAATAACTCTGCCTGGTGGCCAGGGCTGCTTTCCAGGAGGTGCTGGTTTGTATCCCCTGAGCTGGAAGCATGACGCTGAACTCACACCTGCTGCCTTTTATGAGCAGCCCTTGGTGAACATCCTGCTCTTGGCACGTGAGATGACAAAGGGAGAAAGAAGCAAGACTGCTTTTGAAGAAACCAAGGAATGCCCTGTGAGATGCTTGGGAAACCTAGCACAGTCTAGGAATGCAGGTTAGGTCAGAGTATATTGGAAAGATTGTGCTTCCCAGCTGTAGTCACCAGCCACCTTCCCATGACTATTAGGAGGAGAAGACTCACAGGCACTCTGTCCTCCAGGGTTGGAGAAGCTCTTTGAAAAGTGCAAAATCATATAAATGCATGGATAACCTGGAGGGTGGAGACACAAACTGCTTTGAGGTGGAACATCTGGGAAGAAGCACCTCAAGCTAAGGAAGTCATGCTCAACTCTAGTTAGTCACAGTCCCGGAGCCTACCAGGAAACCTGTGGCAGAGCAAAGACTTTGGTTTGACACTTGGACTCCCAGGGAACATGGTTCCCTCATCTTTAGCGTGAACTATTAGCCAGCTCTTCCTGAAAGGATAGTCTATATTTACTCAGTTTGCCAACYCTTTAACTTCATCTAAGCTGGATGATTCAAACTGCTGAGGAAACCAGAAAAATAGGGAAGTATCTGATTTACTGAGGTACCTGGGGSTTTATGACCGACTGCCCTGAAGTCYGGGGGCAGGAACCCTCCTTGCAAGGTCATGTGTTCACCTCCGTGAGTTGAGCACAGCCAGGAAGATACAAGAGTTATTTTAAGTTATCCTTTTGCACTAGGACAAGGATGTTGAAGTAGCTGTCAGTACAAACACCCCGTTTCAGAGCATAAAGCTAAGGTAACTGTGCAATTAAAATGCAAGGAAGGTGTTCAGAGAGGTAAAAGGATCAGTGTTCAGTCTGTTAAAATGCTCTCGACAGAACAGTGGAACAGAAAGATTTTTGTCTGCAGCAACTGTATTTCCAGCAGTCYTTGTCTGGCTTCGCCTTTACAAGAAGTCTGTCGCATTTCCTTATTATTTAAAGGAACAGGGTGAGTAGCGAAAGTGAAAATCGCTTTATCCCAGTACGGATGCCGTGTCCTCACACCCATGACCCCGGGCTGAGCTGGCTGTCCCCCATGTGGAGCTGCCGCCGYTTCAGAGAGCCGATGTGGCAGGAGCGCGGAGGGCGGGAGCAGCCGGAGGTGAGCGGCGGGAGACACACGGGGGCACGGCTGCCTCCGGGGGCAGCCTGGAAAGGAGAGAAACTGCGGGGAGGTTATTTCTGCAGGCGAAAGAGGAGTCGGGCCTCCCGGAGGGGCGTCGAACCCAGCCGGCCCCCGGGGCTGGGGCTCTCCGGGGGGATTTTCAGGCAGCTCCTGCCCGGCAGCGCCGTGACCCGGACTTTCCCCCGACTCCCGGCGGCTGACGAGAGCCGCGGGGGAGCAGTGCGGGAGGCGGCCGGGTGGTCCCGGGCTCCCGATGCAGGCGGGCGCCATGTGACGGCCATGTGGGCGGCGGCTCCGCCCCGGGCCGCCCCGGCACCTGGCGGCGGCACCCCCGGCCCGAGGCGGCGCGTCCCCTGCCCCGGCCCGCCCCGGCCCGCCCTGTCCTTGTACTCCCTTCCCTGCGCTCCCTTGCAGTCGCACCCCCCGCGGGCCGGGGGAAGCCCTGCGGGCGGCTCGGCGGCGCCGGGATGTCGTGCCCCGTGCCGGCGGCGGGGGCCAGCGCGCTGCCCCGGGGCGCGGCGGCCGAGGGCGGACAGCAGGTACGAACCGGGCGGGGGTCGGCGCTGCGGCGGGCGGGCGGGCAGGCACATGGGGCTGAGTCGCGCCGGGCAGAGCCGCTTCGGGGTGCCCGCTGCCCCTGGGCATCGGCCCTCCTTTTCCCGGGAGGCGGCCGCCGTGCTGGCTCTTCCCAGGTGGGAGAACGGGGAACCGCCGGCGGTGCGCGGAAAGCTGCCGGGGCACGGCGCGGGCAGCGGCTTTTCCCCAGCCGCRGGCGGCCGTGAAGGGAGCAAGAGATTTCCTCCCCGCTGCTCGTACCTCCGCCCCGTCGGCCGCGYTGGAGCGAAGCAGGTGTAAAGTGCTGCCCGCCGGGCAGAACGGGAGCGCCGGTCCCYRCTCGGGTACGCAGGTTGCCYCATCAGCAGCACTGCCCCTGCCCGYGGGGCTCTGCGGCATCCCCCGGCAGCCTGCCGGCTTCCACCCCTCCGCTCCTGGAGCAATGGGGCAGAGGGATGCGCTGCTCTTTGCAGGGACCATGCGGTCTTCGGGAGACCGAGGATCCACGCTATGAAATTGGAAGTGTTCATTATGAGAAAGTTACACACCCGACTTCGGGCATCTTCTGTGTGCACCTTGCAAACTAGSAAAGTGTTTCTGGCTGATGTCTTCCAGAGTCATGAAGAAGATGACAGAAAAGTACGGAGGAGAGAAAAAAATCGAGTTGCTGCACAGAGGAGCCGGAAGAAGCAAACTCAGAAAGCAGATAAACTTCATGAGGTGAATGAGTACTTAGTACTTTGCAGGCATGGCTTGGGTACCAAACACGGGACTTTACAATTWACAGGAATTAAGCAGGCGTGGGCCKGTCTTCACACAAATCCTGCTCAGAGCTGTGGGTGTGAGACACAGAAAGGTGTGCTGTGGGATSCCTGGTTGGGAACTCACAGACCCTGATGCTGCTCTTGGACAGTGCAGCTCTACCTTCAGTGACGTAGTTAGGAAGAGAGAGACCAGCTCCAGCCCTTGCCTCATCCTCCCTCTTTTGCTCTTCCTGTGGTCACCCGAAGAATGGGATCACAGGGCTCCTTTGGGCTGAACCAGCACCATTTTCTTCTGTRTTAGTGTTAAGTTTGCCACATTTGCTATGCCAGTGGATGTCAGACCTGCTGTCTTACAAGGTGATGGAGGTGATGGAAGAGGAGGGGAACCATGCAGTGGCAATGCTGGCTTAAATCAGTTCTAGAGCTGTGGTGTCAGCGCTGCCACTCAGCAATGGGGTCCCCAGACATACCCAGTTGAAAAGGCTTCTTAGGAAATTGGGAACCTGCGAGTGTGAGAGCTGGGCTTGGCTAGCTGTTACRCTTGTATGCTTTGGAAGGTAACAGTGGGTGTTTAAACAAATAAAATGAAAGTGACTGATTCTTCCAGAAGCTCTTTATATCACAATGTGGTGTGGTTTTCTTGTGTCCCCAGTGCAAACACTGGAGGGCAGGGATCCTTTTTCTCTGGTTTTGGATGTTACTCACACAACAGAGCTCTTCTAGCCAGGAGTAGCTTTTGGGGTAATTGTCAGTTTTGCAGCACACTGCCATTGTGGCTGAGTCAGTTGTTCAATTCTGAAGGTTCATCACAGGCTTTTCTCTTTCTCTCTGTGGAAGGATCTGCTAGCAGTTAGYAGAGACTAAGAGGGACAATGTAGGGAGTTTTGGGCTTGGTTTTTCCCGGGTCTCCTCTGACTCAGCAGCTGAGAAAGCCAGGTGCAGGGTACTTCTGAGAAGGGGTAACCCCTGGCTTTTGTGGAGTAATTTTTGGGCCCTGTGCCATCCTGCAGCCTCTCTGATGTTCCTCCTGMACTTCAGGATCTTCCTTGTGCTGGAAATCTTCATTCTGAGGCACACAGGTTTTTCCAGGTGTAGGCAGATCTGGTTGAGTAGACATTTGTTCTTAGCAAGAGCGATGTGACAATCTCACCCCTGAAAATGGGACAGAGCAAYGGGACAGCAACACTTATTCCAAAACCCAGGACCATAGGGTTTGGGGAAACAAGAGATGAGCAGAATGACGATTGTGGTCAGTCAGCTTGGCTGGAGTTTGGCTCCAATACTGTGTTAAAAGGACTGTGCCTGTTTTACTCTGCGAGAGGTGGAGGAAGGGTGTGAGGGTAGTCAGGGAGCCCAAAGTTCTGCAGCAAAGGGGAGCAGAGGCAGTGCCAGGCTGCCCAGAACATTGCTTGAGAGGCTCTCCCTGCTGCCTTTTAAGGCACGTGTAGGCTTTGACGTTTGCTCTGAAGCTTTCCYAGAGAGGTGAGATTGAGTGGGTGGATGTTGAGCCTTGGGCCAGCAGYGGGTTTTCAGTGAGCTGGCTCTGAACCTATAGCTCTCTTCTCCATGGGRTGAGAAGGCTTAGAAGCAGGAGCACTTAAAGCACACAGTTATCAAAAAATGTGATGCAGGAGTCTTGCATCCATCGCATGTATGCTGCAGAGCAACTCAAAACTCCACTGCAGCTAACAGCAGCTTATCTATTGCCAGAGAAGCCTTAGCAAAAAAGCAGCCAGGTGAAGGATAACCAAGACAGTGGTCTGGTGAAAAAATGAGTCTGGCGTCAAGCTGATGCTTCCGCTCTCCTGAGTTCTTGGGCTTCTGAGCAGGAGGCTACAAGCTCTGGCAGGCCTGGACGAGAGCACTGGACACATGCTAGCCTGGATAAATGGCTTTTCCCTGCACTGCCCTGGGGCAGGGGTTGCCCTTCTCTCACCAGCAGTGCCAGGCACTGTGTTTCCCCAGCACCTCTCGGCAGCCAGTGCTTTCATTTTCTCTGATCTCACAGTGCAGAGTCCATTTTGGCTCTTCCCAGCCCAGGGTGGAAGAGGCCATCATGGGGACACAGCCATCCATGCCTGCAGCCGTGGGCTCCYGGGGAACTCCTTCAGGGCCATGAAAGGAATCACAGCATGGTTGGGGCGCACGTCATAAAGCACTTGCCCTGTTCCAGCACCCAGGCTATGTCTGTCTTTCCTCAGCRCTTTGTAAGCTGTAGTAAAAAACCACACTATTTTTCTACAGTTATGTGAAAGTACTCAAGGTGGAAGCACTGAAAGGAATGTTTTGACTGTAAGTTGTTGGTTTGTTTTCTTTTTTTTTTCTCCCTCCTTCCAGGAATATGAGTCTCTTGAGCAAGAAAATACCTCCCTGAAAAGAGAAATTGGAAAGCTAACAGATGAAATGAAACACTTGAGTGAAGTGTTGAAGGATCATGAAAAGATCTGTCCACTATTGCACTGCACCATGAACTTTGTGACCATACCAAGGCCTGATGCACTTGCCAGCTGCCTACCAAGATGAGTGCTCTCCTCAATCACCTCTAAATGTGATGTGTGAAAGTGCCATTAACAGAAGGTTTGAAGAGCTGCCTACTTAGTTCTTCCATTGAAGAGGGCTGGACTCGACCATGCAGCTCTTCTCCATGTTGAAATGTTACAGTCTTCTGAATCTCAGAAAAACACCAGTATGGAAAAAAAAGAGACATTTAGAAAAGCAGCTTCTAACTTGGTAGACTCYTCAAGCCATGGTTTTGCCTTTAGAAATGTCAAAGTGCTGTGCAGCTCACTATGGAGCCTTGGGGTATAGACAGGGAAAAGTACCAGCCTCAGACTGGGATGCCTTTCCCAGTCACACATCCACTGCCAGTAACCTTTTGTCACTTGTCACCTGTGTATGTCATGATCTGTCTGCTGGGTTTTATCTCTCTAAGCAGGTTTGGTTAATAAAAGTGATGTCTCATCTTTATAATGTTCTCTACCTTATTCAATAATCAAYGCCTTTATAGCATCTCTGCTTTTCATTTGCTGGTCAATGCCAAAGTCTAATGCTAATCTTCCTCTTAGTTGTTCTATTATTTATTTATCACCTCTTCATTGGTTCCTCTTCTGAAGTGTGTGTAACAAAAGAGTTTTCTCAGTCTTTAATATTCCAAATCATCAGCCCTGCTGGCATTAGTCATTAGAGYGTTTTATATCCTAAAATACAGCTTGGCCAGTTTCTGATGATGATTGTCTACTCTGTGTGGAAGAAAAACAAACAGAGTTGGATGGTTTTAAACATGATTTTGAAAAGCAGATTTTAAAATTTACTCTTTWAATGCATCCACTGGAAATGAACAAATATCTTCATCCTTCCTTCATCTTSCTTATTGCCTCTGGAAGATTATGTCTGTGGATTGAGTTTTGCTAAGCATTTTGTTCTGTGTCCACACCAAAGRCGGTTGATAATTGTTTGAAAGAAAAACATTCTGTTTTCTTTAACTTTTTAGTTACAAAAAGGAAGTACGATTGCAGTACTTAGAAGTACTAAGAAATACACGGAAAATTGTGTTTACTTTCTCTGAAGATTCCTATATAGTGTCAACCTCTAGTGGTTGSTGTAGCTTGGGATCCAGCAAAGAGTCGTTTTCTCAAGTATTTCGCAGTCAAAGAGCACTTTTGGATAATAAAAATCTCCTCCSCATGGCCAACTCTCTCACTTCAGCATTAGGATTTTTTTTCAGTTAAATGCATGGGATTAATTTCTCCCCTTACCAGGATCACAGTATTTATCAGCAGAATATTATCTGAAATGTCTGAGTTTTAATTTTTTAACCTTTTTTATTGTTTGTTTGTTTGTTTGTTTGTTTAGTAGAATGGTGCATTGCTGGTCACTACCAAGACAGAATTTGGGAAACCATGTAATCAACTTGGCCTTCTAAAGGGCACTCTCGTACCATTGTCTTAGGCTAGAAACTCCAGATGAGCTGTTGGCTTCTTCAAACTATTTGTTAGGTTGTTCCCAAGAGGATGTGCATCTGCAGCCTAAATGCTGTCTTCAAAGTTCCTTATGGTCCCAGAAGAATTGAGTCATCCCACAAAGAGAATCTGCTGCAGTCCTTGCCTAGGAAAACAAAAGTCTCAGTACAGTTYAGGAAACACGTTTTGGGTAATGTCCTTGAAACTATTTTGTGTGTCACTCTTAAGAAAGGAAGCTATCTTCAGGAGTATTCACCACACACCCACATTCCCTCAGGCACTGGAGGCCACTGTGTAATTTGGGCAGGGTACAGATGTAATGGAGAAGAAGTAGCTTGGTGGAAATGAACAACATTCACTCTGGTAAAATCCATCATAATTTAGGATGAAGGGAGAGAGGAAATGTTTCATATCTCTTAACAAGATATGTGAAGCTGAGTGGAAAGTATCTAATTGGGGTCAGAACTGTACRAAGCTGGTCTCACAAATGGAGCACTGTGGACCCTCAAAAATGGAAGGAAAGATCAACTAGTCTGTTGATCTGTCCATCCATCCCAGCAGAATCCCGAAGATTTTTGTTCCACAGATGCTCTCTTCTAGAAGYAGAAATTTAGTTCCCTGTATAAAATCCTCCTCCTTACATATTTGTTCTCCTAAACATCTGTCTAGGGACTGACTCCAGCTTATCACTTGGTGTCATATGCAGGTTCTGTGGTACACTCCCCATCCATAAGYGCTGTTCTTGTTCTGCAGTAAAAGTTTTAATCCATGGTTTCTGCACTGGAGTTCATTKCTTCATTAGTTATATTATGTCTATGCAGAGTGTACCAGGGAGAATTGCAGAATTCTCAGCAATGTTGTGTAATGGAGACAGCAACCTAAGTCCAAGAATATGTTGCTGTTCCTTGGAAGGGCTGGGAGCCCTCACTGTCCCCACTTTTTTCCCACAACCTCAGGCTATAGCTCCAGCTCTTCCTGTGCATCATGTCCATTAGTAACAATAGGGCATGGGTTACTTCTTCCCCCATCTCTTGCATCACTTTTTTTCCCAGGAATATTTCCAAAGGRCCTTTTGCATCATTCTTCTATTTGATAGATTACTAAGGCACCTCACCAATCAGTTTATTGCGTGACTAATGTTCAAAGGCAGCTGGGATCCTAAAGTAAAAGAAGAAAGCAAAATTAGTATCCCAAGCCACATAAGTCCAACATTCTGATGTATTYATAGAATTAATGTCATAGCTGAATCATGAGTCAACAAGGACCATGAGCTGTTAAAGCATGGGCTTATGTGTCCCTGCACATGCAGCGATTATGCTTTTTGCAGGAACTGTTCATAAGGATATTGATTTACAGGAACCTTTAAAACAGAAAGTATGTTCTGGAGCCTGGGATAATTTTTATGTGAATAGGGAACCAGAAAGGAGAACAGAAAGGAAAAAACCCATTTGTTAAGGAAGCAACAGAAAAATCTTTTTCAGATCCAAACCTCTCCTCCTTGCAGCGGTGTTACACCATCAAAAGAAATGTTTCACATCTATATATGGCTAAAATCCCACTTGAGGTACTGTAGCTTCAAAAAGCTTCCAGTTGGTTTGACTTGTTCCCCACAAAAATGTGGTCTGTATTATATCCAYGTGATACTACATATGCAGGTAGATAGGGAAGATCTTTTCTATCTTCAGATCATGGTTCATGTGAGGCACACTGAATTGCAGTCTTATTTGTGGATTTGTCATATAGATGAGGGTTGCTAACAAAGCTGGATTTTGCCTTAGGTTCACAGTGAAGGTTAGAGTTTGTCTAGATTCAGTTAGTGTGGATTTCTTTTTTTGCATTTTCCAAGAGTCTGATGAAGAAGCAAAGTGCTTACTGCAAACTTACCGACAGAAGTAGTTATTCTAGGAATAGACTGGGTCCAATTCAGCTATTTATCTATTAATTTGTATTTGGTTTAGTTGGGCCAGATAGAAAATTATTTTATTTTTAAAAGTTAATTTTAGCCTCCAAAGCTAAAAAAATCAAGAGAAAGGCAAAGCCAAGCTTCCTGGAACTGCTCATGTAACAGAGATCAATTGTTGTACCTCAAGAGAGCTTATTAGAAAGTCTTGCTCCTTCCCACTGGTATTTTATATTCATGCCTGTGAACATCTGTAAGTGCCTTCATGTACTCATCCAGTCTCACTGAAAGTATATCTTTTGAAAAAATATTTAAACCAGCCTGTTCTACAGACTTTCTGTATTTAGCCCTGGTACCTGTTACTGTAATTTAGTGCTCCTTCTGCAATGCCTCTTTATCTCATCTGCATTTGGTGCTAGCACTAGCCTTTGTATTATTATTTCAAATCCCCCTTTTTTTTCTCTTCTTCTTCCTGTTTCCTTCTGCTTCTACATTGCTTGGTGACAACATCACTTAATGGAATCAGTAATAGAGGACCAAGGCTAATCTGTATGGCCATATAAAAATCGCACTTCACTGGTATACCCTGTATATGATTAAAGGCTTTGATGTGTGCCTTGTTTTGTCACTCAAGTATTAAGGAAGGTGTCTGTGCAGTCTTTTAAAAAGTACTTAAAAGTGGCATAACCTTTACTGTGGCCTATCAAACCTATACTGTCTCCTGTCCATAGATGTGTGCTTTGCTACATGGCATTTGGGGTTTCCATCTGTGAATCAGTCTGAATTTCTGTCTCAGTGAAAGTGATAGATAAAACAACCATTTAAAAAAAATCCCTCTTCTTCCCATCAGTGCAGTGATATAATTCCTGTTACAGGAAGGAAGCATGTCTGATTAGCAGGAGAAGTGGGGGGGTTTATTTACTGTCACAAAGACTAAATGTTATTCTCTTTATAGGAGGGTAGGAATTTTCTGTTTGTAAACCCTGGGTTACTGTCAAGTGGTCACTGGAGAAACATCTTACATGTACATACATGTGGTGTGGGCACACATCCATAAGGGAGTGAAAGAATTTTTATTAATTCGTTGCAGAAATGTGGGATTTACATTGATTTCACTGGAAGTAGAAATGGTCCTACAGCTGCTTCAGAGGACATGCAGTACTTTGCTTACTCACTTGGGTAATATTTAACTCAATAATAGCTATGAGCACACTGGAAGTGGGTAATTCTTCATAAAGAAACCGTAGTAACAATCATCCCTGGGATTGCATGCTCTATTTCTGGCATTCATTCAGGTGTTTTTTGTACATAGCTCCTATGGAAAAAAACTATAATGGTAGAGTAGGAATCTTTTCTCACTGCAGAATTTTGAAATCATGACATCAAATGTATTGTGGAAACAGCTGGCATAGCTTTTGCAAACAACCTGTTTCCTGCTAATTATGAGTTTAGTGTGCTGTAAAGGAATCATTACTGTTCTCTTTAGAAGTGGAAAAGCTAAACCACAAAGGTCTTGGTGTAGAATGAAAACATTCATTCATGGAGTCAGTACTGAATGGCTACCATGCTTCAGTGTCACAGCTTACCTTATCCTGAAGCAGCTTCTTCATGGAGCCAAAGAGAAAATGACATCTATTAAAGGTGCTTTAAAATTGCAGCAGGAGAGCTTTTACTGTATGTGTTTAGGAAGTTCTACKGACTGCTGGTAGAGCTTGCTACACCCATCTGGCTGCAGTCCAATGAAGTCTACCCAGCCCATTCCCCTCAGAACACAGTATGGGTACGTCTCCAGCCAGGTGGCAGAAGTTGCTCCTTTAACTGTCCCAGAATGAGCTTGTTGTCATGTTTTCATTATTTCAAATTATTAAAATATCAAAGCTCTTGAAATTCTAAGCAAGGGTTGTAAGTAGTCTCTCTTGGGATAAGCAGATTATTAAAATTTGCCTTCCCATTATAAATTAAATCCTGAGAGTACTAATTTATTATCTGTCTTAGGTAAATAATTGACAATAAGGAATAAGCAACAAGACTGCTTAAATATTTGATGCAATGCCATATAAGATACAATTGCTTCAGCTGGAGAAGTTGTGCAAGAATTGAAAAATAGGACTAGCTGTTGAAAATGTAGAGTTAGCTGAAGGAGAATGGCAACAGTTATTTTTGAAAAGAGAGCTATTAGGCTAAGAAATTRTTTGTAAGTGGAGGTTCTCAAAGACTGATCACAGACCTCTCTTGTTTAGTATCTTTAGTAAAGACTTTGGATACAAAGGGACCATTACTACAGAAGAAGACTGAAATATCCTGCAAAAGAGACTGCATGACCTTGCACAAGGGAATAGAAATGCCATTATTCATAGACTCATAGAGTCACGGGACAGCCCATGTTGGAAGGAACCCTGAAAAATCATGTGCTCCAGCCTTTTGGGGACAAGGGAACCTAGATGAGATTGTCTAGCATCCTGCCACAGTGCAAAGTGTACAGTCACAAACTTGAAGAGCATATCAGGAACTGATGCTGAGGCACCAATGCTGTGGAGCAAAAAGAAAGAYAAATAGACACTCAGATGCATAGTGATGGAGTTATTTCTTTATTTGTGTTCCTAAAGTGAGAAATGTCAACATAAYTATGTGAGAGCCTGGCCAAACCTCATCTGAAATACTGCATACATTTCTACTCAGCCATGATAAAGAAAGATGAACCAAAACTAGTACAGGTACATAGAAGGGCTGCTGGGAAGGTTAGGGGAATAAAAAAATCTTTTTTGTTTGTTTTTTATTTTGAGACTTCAGAGACAAAGTCTGGAAAGTGGTGGAATCATTGTCAATGTAATAACATCAGGGTAAAGATCATCAGGGAAAGAGCTGTCATAGAGAAGTAGTAGTGTTAGTAGAAGAATAAATAGGTGTAACTTGTGCTTGTTTTTGAGCTACATATGTGAAGAGGTTTCTCCCTGTCAGAAGAGAGACATCAGAAACCCTTCCAGCAGAAATGATGCATATGAGCAATTTTGTGGGTTGGCATGTGTGTGTGCAACCCACTTAGTTTTGGGATGAAGATCAGGTATTTMATGTAGGAAATTGAGTACACTGGTGATCCAAAATATTTCCCCCTGTCCCAATGTACTTATTCTCTCTGGAGAAGGCTTGCAACTGAGCTTTAAAAGAAAGCAGATCTTAAACACAGCAATCCCCTAAGATCTCATTATCCAGAATGAAATTTTGACAGGAGGTCAGATACCAGGCTTTGTCAGAGTTTCTTACCAAACTGAATTCTTTGATTAGATCCATGTAAGGAAACAGCAGAAGGGAGTTTTCTAAATGTCTACCATTGAACCCTGATACATTCCCAGGAAAAAAAATTAGAACAGTGTTCACAGAGAAACAGAAACAAAATCTGTCAGGAATTTGGGGAATTTCCCAAGCTGTTTAGCTGTTTACTTTAAGACTGAGTTACTCCAACTTTGCAAATATGCATTTCATGGAAGATTGCAGGCCGGTTTTGTTTGTCTTACATCCAGTTCATTGATTAAATATATAAACAGGATGTCTTTAAGAGCAGAAAGCTTTAAAACAGGATTTGATACTAAGCAAGAGCTCTTTTAGTTCCCTTTTAGCTATTTGAGTTTCATCTTTGCTTATCAGAGCTGTTTTAGGGTACAGTAATTTCCAAGTGCACTATTGGGTTGCGAGGTAAATAATCTCTAGAGATGAATTTTTTTTCTTCTTTCATTTCTTACAGTAAATGACAATAGTGCATAAGCTAGAAATTTCCCTTGTAAATTCTGGTCATCCCATTTGTTTGCTAAGTTCCAGTATGGACTCAGGACCTATTCTGTCCATGCACTGAGAGATTAAGCTACCTTGCTCATGCTGTTCTGCGGGTAGGTGGTTCATCAGCTCTGTTTATGGACTTGATTAATAGCCAAGAGCAATCAAATTTGAAAGAGTCTTTTTAATCATACAGGTGAGGAGATTACTGACCACAACTTAGATATTGTGCTGTTTTCCACGTGAAAAAATGTTGAGGGAGCCTTCCTGTGTGTGAATCTTTGTCCTGCTGGTRCTTCCACCCTTCTTCCGTCTGGAGTTTCAGGTCAAAGAGTCAGTGAGGTCAACCCACGCAGAGCAACTTGCAGCAAGASCAGGATCTTCCTGTGGACACAATTCAGGTAGAGGAGCACAAATGGGAATACGGATGATTGAAGGCTGTAATATAAAGTTACATAACCAGTCAGGCTTTTTATGAGAAATGCTGAATGACACTCTCATGTGAACACACCTGTATTTTTATCATYGTGTTAAGAGACTGCGTAATCAAAACATTTTCTCCCTAAATTATTAGATTTTCAGCTTTTTATGTAATTTTGATTGATATTTTGCAAAACTCATTAATTCACATGAAAAACAATTCCCACAGTTTCCACTAATTGGTTTTCCATTATTTGTTTGGCATTTTTTCCTGTACACCTCCAACTACAAATTGACAAAACAACATATATTTGTAGATAATTACTTTGATACCAAGTTATACATTTTATAAGGTTCAAGAAAATKAAATTTTTTTACTATTTAGGTATCAGGTGTATACATTCAAAAGAAAAACCAGATGATGTGTTTTCAATTTCACTTTTCAATATCTGACTTCTCAATATCTAACATCAGATGCATATGCAGAKACTCTTAGCTGTCATTTTCCTGGTTTGCTCTCAAAAATTTGAGGAATATACTATCACAAGTGATAATGCAAGGATATTAAACTGTTGCATTAATAAATTAATATTTGTTAATTCTTAATAAACAATATTTCTTAATAAAAATCTCGTTGTACATCTGCTGCTTGTTTTACACCAAGAAAGTGTTTAATATGAAACATTTATATAATAGTAATATTTCAAGAGCAGTGATTCTGTTAATGAATGTAAATTAAAAATAGCAGTGAGTGAGAAGCAAAAATCTATCCCAAGTCCATATGCAGAATCTTTATTTTTGTGCTCAGGAACATTCCAATTTTCCTAACAATACTGACTCTTTTTCTTTTATGCCATGCATTTTCAAATCCTATTTAATAAACAAATGTTCTGCATTTAGGTCCATCAYGCTTTGCAAGGTGCATTTCTGTTTGTCGTTTATCAGGTTAGATATATCTCTTCCCAGCACCATCTGCCCATTTTACCTAATAATACAAGTTCTTCAGGGCAGGGGATTTGCTGCACTGAGCAGCAATTCAAGAAAATGCTCCAGTACTTTCCTGGTCTTTCCATGCTCTGATACACCTGAACAAAACTCCTCTGCTTTTACTCATGCTTTCTCATGCAATAATGATGGCTGTGGGARCATCAGGCTGTATCATGTAACCTGGACAAGTTGGTTCTGTGTTTCAGAATTCCTAATAATTCAGTGATGCTTTCCAAAGCTTCTTATCTTTTTATCAGCCGTATGCCCTGCCTGTGACAGCTGATCCCCTGTATGAGTGTGCTTGGATTTATTTTTCCTTACCATCCCATAAGTGTCTGTTCATGCTTGGCTCAGGTTGTGATATTTCAACTGCATTAATACTTTGGGATTTTGCTTTCTCTGTACTGAAATATTTTCTTACCTACAACAGAATCATGTCCGTGTTATGCACAAATTTTCTCTGCTTTTGRCTGGATCCCCTTCACCACTGGGTTCAGCAAGAGTCACATCAGCCACATGGTGCCCAAAAGTGAGGCCATGGAATATGGCATCTCATTTATAGAAATTAGTACGTGTTAAGAAATGTGTCCAGTCCTGCAGCACATTCAAGAAACTCGGCACATCCACGAGGTATTGGCAGAACCTACTGCTCTGTTATAGGAGCAGAGCCTGGGGGGTTGTGCCTTAATGTGAGAAACAAAAAAACGCAATTTTCTGCTTTGGGGTTCCTTTTTGTTGTTCATAGACTGGATTCCTGCATTGTATCTCTTCTCTCTAAATGGTTTTATTGCATGCAATGTTTGCCAGCACAATATTAAGTGGTCCCCAGACACCGTTTAAACTCGCTCGTCATGTTTTCTGCACTATACCTCACTTTGTAATTACTGCCTCCCATTGCCAATAATTCATGCCCTCCAGAAGGCCCTGTTTAGGTCTGAGTAATAAAATACTGAGAGATTAATATTCAGTTGATGACAGATCATTTAATGCAACTCTTGACAAAGCTCTCCAGCGTCTAGGAAGTTGGCAGAACACGGCTGATGGCTGCTTTCTGATGTCATTCAATTAGCAACACAGGGTTAGTTCTCTGAGGTTATTCTCTGGAGTTTAACGGAGCAGACTTCTTTGCAACCTCCAGTCCACTCAGGGAATTGCATGAGGCAAGTTAAATTCACGTATATTTGGAATGAAAATGGACTTTCTTAGATTGCAAAAAAAATTTGCATTACTGTTACAGCACKGCAGTTAGCAAATTAAAATATTTTAATTTAATTGTGTGTTGATATTSCCAGTGAGGGCAGAAGAGTTTTGCATGCACAGATCCATATTCAGYCTGTGAAGCTGCACATTGCAGTCTAGATTTTCTCCAAATCTTAGGAAAACTGCAAAGAGCTGCATATGTTGTTAAGCACTTGGATGATTTGCCTTGCTGTTCTCAAAACCATGATCCTACCAACTTAACTAATAAMATGAAACAGTCCCACTTTTTTTCCCTATACCCCACCTTTATGCCATCTTRGCAGTACAAAGGAGTTTTAAAATGGGTGTGGATGACAGCTAGTTTACAAACTGATTTCAGTAGGGGTGTTTTGTGGGTACATTCCAACTGAGTAAGAGCACTGAGAAGCAGCTTCTGGTAAATGCAGCAGCCACAGTTTTGACTGCATGGATGTCACTCTGCTCCTCTGCCCTTTTTTTACCAGAACTGACAGAAAGGGACAAACCTCTGCTTAACCCACTTCAGTTCTCACTCAAATGCCTTGGTTCCCTTGAAAGGCCTCTGAGGCTTTAAGGTAAGACATCACAGTGTGCTTACTTGTGGTTTATTACCGGCGCACTCAAAGAGTCAGAAGTTTTGGTTTTAATCTCATAAGAAATGCCAGGGTGAAACCTGCTCCTCTCCACCCCTTAGGTCAGTCTTATTTATCATCAGGGAGTGCCCTTCTTCCACAGCTTCAAACCAGATGCTCTGCTCCTGCTCAGAGTTGGAACAGAGAAAGGGAAAGGGCAGAGGCTTCAGCCTTCCAGAGGAAAAAATGAACTTTGGTTGTCTATGAAAACTACCTAGGCTAGAATTTCAGTCCTTTGCATGAGAGAGTAGGAGCACRTGCAATTTTCCTGGTGGCAACACCAGCTAAAGCAGGTTTTAACCTCTCTCCCTCCCACCCTTCTCCCATATTGCTGCTCTCCATCTGTTGGCAGCACAATGTTTATAGGCTGTGTAATAAATTTGGTCATTGAACTGTAGATGGCTGAAAAGAAATCTTGTGTGAAAAAAGAGCCTTTTTTTAAGAAACTGTTGCCTGATCCTGTTTGAAATGACTTGGCAAACAACAGACATGACACAGCTGAAAGAGAGGAGATTGCTACAGCAGAGAGACAGAAGTGAAGGCTGGGGAATGCCTTGAATTAGGAGGTCGTGCCTGCTACTGAACACATTGTGTTATGAACCCCTTCACCTTCATTTGGCATCCAACATTTGTATACATAAACTGGACAGATCATCTGTCATTTGATAGCTGCATAAATATCTCAGCTGGCTTGTTAACATGCTTTAGTAATAGCTGAACTCTTGGACGCTGATGGGCAGTCGTGGTGCTGTCACTGATCTCCTGAACTGACCACAGTGACACTGATCACACAATACCCTGAGCTGGAAAGGCCCCATGAGGATCATCAAGCCCAATCCCTGGCCYTGCACAGGACACCCCAAGAGTCACATCCATGTGCCTGAGAGCACTGTCCAAATGTTTYTTGAACTCTGTCATGCTGGTGCTGTGACCACTTTCCTGGGGAGTCTGTTCCAGTGCCCTGCCATCCTCTGGGTGAAGAGCCTTGTTCTGTCACCCAACTTAAACCTCCCCTGACATGTTTTCTTGAGTCCTGTCACTGATCAGGATAGTAAAGAGATTGATGCCTGCCCCTTCACATCCCCTCATGAGGATGTTGAAGACCACAATGAGCTCTCCCCTCAGTCTCTCTTCTCCAGGCTGAACTAGCTGGTTACTTCGAGTGATGTTCTTCACAGTCCGTGTTCCTCTGAAGCTTCTTTGATTCAGATGTAATAACCTGAAAAAATTCATTTCCTTCTCTATCCTGTGGGAATAAGCAAGGTGGAGATTTGGATGTTTTCTTGTGATTAGAAGAATGATTACTTTTTTATTTCAGGTATTTTTTTGTGGTCATGTCTTCTTGGGTATGTTGTGAATCTCTGAATGTCACACAGAGCTTTGTTTTCAAAGAAATTTGTGCCTTCAAGAGAAGCCATTAAGTGATAAACCCTTTACACCACTACATTAATACTTGCTATAACAGTACAATTGCAAAATTCAGTGAGAGATTACCCTTCATGGTAATATTCATGGCATTTCAAAACCCTAAAGTAGCTTTTGCAGTAGTGATCACAACATGCACGGTGCATTTCAATCCCATGAATCAGGCAGGATAGGCAGTCCATTCACATGCCACTCTGCAGAAAGGTTTGCCAGCACCAATAAAATGGAATAAGCTCATTTGGAACTGAGAGCTTCTTGCAGTTTCCTCACACAGTTTTTATTACAGAAGAAGTTGCATAATGCACAGTGGAAAAATCATGTCTTACACAGCATCTGATGTACAGAACAGTACCCAAGCAATGAGTCAGGGCTCCCAGGTGAGACATGAGTCTATGTCATGCAGGAATATGTTCCACACTATTCCCTTGGCAGCTGCAAAACATTAACAATTTTCTCAGGTGATGTTTAGCTCCCCAAAAAGGCATTCAGAATACTAAGTGCTTTTACAGAATCATGTGTACTTTCCCCTACATGTCCCATATTTGAGTTCTCTCTGATTTTTTTCAGGGATACTCATGTACAGAATAAAACCATTTGGGTAGCATGAATTCCTTTAGGACTTGCCCTCTATAATATTGTGTAAGGRTCTGAAACAATCACATGGAAAGCAATGCCTAGGGAATCCTTCCAGAGTTTACACCAAGCCTGCTGCCTTGGGGGACAGTGCTTTAGCCCCTGAGTGTGTGTTATTCTGGCTGAGTAGGTGTGATCAGTGCAGTCCAGGATTTGTGTGTCAGTCTCTAAGGGAACTCCAAGCATTGACTGAAAAGCAGTGCATGAAATACTGGCTACAGATTGTACAAGTAGCTGTACAAACAAAATACTAAAAACATTAAGCTAAAGCTGTTAAAAAGAGAAATTGCAYGTGATATGAAATACATTCTGCTTCCAAATGAGAGAGAATAATTTGGGGTAATGTTTTACTGTTTAACCATTGTGTTAGTGAGTTTACATGTTTGCTTTAAAAAGCAGTCACATATTCCTTTAGTCATCATTTCAAAGACAATGTGGCTTAAGTTGTGGGAGGCCATTCCTATCAAGATGACTTTGGAGATGTTTGTTGCTCCCTTCTTGCCAGAAGTTTCCARTTCTATAGTAGAATCAGCAGACCAGAATATTGTTTAATAATGATCAAACTATTCCTTGAGCTGCCTACAAATCTTTGTACTAAAGTGACTACCAAGAGATGATGTGATGTGTTACACATACTCTCTTCTGAGGTGCTTATAGAATCACTGTGCATGCTTGCTCTTTGAGTGCACCTATAAGCCCAAACTCAAGTGTGTGTGGCACAGTGCAGTGTGCAACAAATGAAAAACCTCTGGGTGGGAAGTGATGCAGATGAATTGACAGGATGGGATACTTAGCATTGCCGAGCAGCAGAGCTAATAATAAAGGTTTTTTCTTATTCAGGGCTACATTGGAACAGTACTGGAGTGGAAACTGCASGACTGTGCAGTGTTTTCAGTTTTGTGGCTTTGGCAAGATCGATGTATAGCAATCCTTGTGCTGTTAAAGTCAGTGTTTGCTCTGATGGCCATTCCACTCGGGGGATTTGAGCTGGTGCTTCTGTGTGTGCTCTGAGGACACACGTTAAATGTGTTGGCTCAGGGTTAGCAGTTATTCTGTAGTTCTGGTCCACAGCTTCTGTTCAGTGTGTGCCCACAGCACTGGCTGCGCAGCTATCATTGGAGATGCTCGGTATCTCACAAGTCGTTTTGTTATCTTACCCATGCAGTGGAATAGGCTCCGTGGACACAGAGATTTTTGCTGCCTGTCACCGCTGTCCTCTTCACGTTCCACTCTCTTTAGGCAGCTTGCCGGGCAATAGCTGAAAGCCTTCAGAAAATCCCAGTGGCCCRGTGATCGTTAGTCACAACATACAGCCTATAAATTGCGTTCAGGGACTCCCCATCCAGATAACTAGCAGGCTCAGAATTTTCATTTACTGGATCCGGGCTCGCTGAGACGAGGGGAAGTCCCCGTGCKCGCCAAAGCGCGGCGCAGGTATGACATGCCTGGAAGTCCCACGCTGGGACGTGCAGCCCGTGTCCGTGCTCTCCGGCGCCGCTCCTTCGGGTGTTCCCCGGGCACGATGTGCACAGCACCTTCCGGCCGGGGAGGCACGGACGGGTGACCGGGCTCTGGTGTCCCGGGGCAGGAGGAGAGCGCGGCCGGCAGCAGCGCCTCCCACRCCCGCTCTCCCCTCGGGCTGATGGAGGGGCCGCAGCCGCTTCCCCCGGGCTGCCGGGGCTGTGCGGGGCCGTGCCCGCGGTGTCCCCAGCCATGTCCTCAGTGTCCCCTCAGCCATGCCCTCAGTGTCCCCCAGCCATGCCCTCAGTGTCCCCCCCAAGCCATGCCCTCAGTGCCCCCAGCCATGCCCTCAGTGTCCCCAGCCATGCCCGCAGTGTGTCCCCAGCCATGCCCTCAGTGTCCCCAGCCATGCCCGCAGTGTCCCCTGGCGGTGGCGCGCCCGCCCGGCCCCGCGGCAGCAGAAAACGAAAAGCTTTCGGCGCATGGAGGGAGTTTCGGGGCCAGGTGAAGAACTCGACACCGATCCCGGCTGCATCCAAAGCAGCGGGCAGCGGGGCGAGGGAAGGGATTCCGGCCCTCTGTCTGCTCCAGCTGGACCCCTCCTGAAGTGCTGTCTAGCTCTGGGCTCCCAGAACAGGGAGGGCATGGACCTGCTGGAGCGAGTTCAGCGGAGGCCACCAAGTGGATTAGAGGGATGGAGCATCTTTCTTACGAGGAAAGGCTGAGAGAATTGGGATTGTCCAGTCCTGGAAAAAAACGGCCTCAGGATAACCTAATTGCAGCCTTCTGGTACCTGAAGGGAAACTACAAGAACGATGGAGAGGGACTTTTTACAAGAGTGTGCAGTGACAGGACAAGGGGAATGGCTTCAAACGAAAAGAAAGTAGGTTTACTTTAGATTTTAGGAGGAAGCTCTTTGCTGTGATGGGGGTGAGGCACTGGAACAGGTTTACCAGGGAAGTGGTGAACGCCCCATTCCTGGAAGTGTTCAAGGCCGGGTTGGAYGGAGCTCAGAGCAACCTGGTCTAATGGAAGGTGTCCCTGCCATGGCAGGAGTTTGGAATGAGATAGTCTTTAATGTCCCCTCCAGACCAAGCTACTCTATGATCCTATGATCCAAATGCCCCTTCCTGGTGAGGGAAAGTTTAGGCCAAGCCCTGGCCCACCCCAACTTATGGGCAGAAGATCTCCCTGCCAATGAGGGAGGTTGGCACACCCCTGAGCTGCTGTAATGAAACCTGCTGTAGGATTTGGGCCAAAGTAACCAAGTTTTTATTACTGGATAAAAATAGAAAATGTAAAAACCACCTTCCAGCCTAAGCCAATTCAGTCTGACTTTTGGGAATGTGTTGAGCTTTAATGATCTGCTTCTGATGATTCTGCCCAGCCTGCTGCAAGCAGCCAAAACCAGCACTGTTACAAGAGAATAATCCTCATTCCAAGAGAAATTCCAGCAGCCTTGGTGTGGGTAGACTGAATATCTGCTTAATGTTGGCTTACCATTAAAGAGCCAAACTCCTCACAGCGTACTGCATGCAATGCTGTTTCAAATTAGCTAAAACACTAGAATCACATCCAGATGATGCAAAACAGACTTATATTTTTGTGCCAGAAATATATAAAAGTCCTGCCCAAGCCCTGCATAATAGCTGCATCTTCTTGGCGCCAGCCCTTGTACTTGTCATTTGCTGACACAGTGCTGAGTTCATCGGAGAAGCAAAACACGTAACATTTCAAAGAATTGTGCTTGTTGTTTGGAGGATGGGAGAGGAAACGGAAAGGCTACTTACACTTGGATATTAAGTGTTAATGTGCCGCCCAGTCTTTAGTCAGTGGGGGAGAAGGAATGGGGCTGCTGYGAGTAAAGTGCATTTGAAAGCTTGTTTCACTTCTGCTTGGTGTTGCCTACTATGCAACCAGCAAGTATCTGATTACSGTCCTTGAGCTGTTCACACGAGCTGGTCTGCCAATGGTTTGATTGAGAAGCACATGCTGGAAATACCACATTTCATAGAAGGAGACTGTGACAGAAACCCTACGTTTGGGTTCTATCTTCTTTCTCATTGTCCTTACTAGAAACGAAACAGCCCACAGCTTTGTGACTCAGTGTTGTGCTGCTCACCACATGCCCCCAGCTTATGTTGAAGCAGTTGAAGTGCTATGCATACACGTGAGTTGAAAGGTCTTTGTATGRACTGGGCATTTCTGGGTTTGGGTGACCACTGGTGAGGCCACACCTTGAGTATTGTGTCCAGTTCTGGGCTGGTGAGGGGCTCGGAACACAAGCTGTATGAAGAACGACTGAGGGAGCTGGGGTTGTTTAGCCTGGAGAAAAGGAGACTCAGAGGTGACCTTATCGCTCTCTTCAACTTCCTGAAGGGTGGCTGTGGTCAGCTGGGGGTTGGTCTCTTTCTCCAGGCAACAACAGACAGAACAAGAGGGCACAGTCTCAAGCTGTGCCAAGGGAGACACAGGCTGGATTTAAGGAGGAAGTTTTTAACGGAAAGAGTGGTCAAATACTGGAACCATCTGCCCAGGGAGGCGGTGGAGGCACCATCCCTGGATGTGTTTAAGAGAAGACTGGATGTGGCACTTGGTGCCATGATCTAGTTGAGGTGTTAGAACAYGGGTTGGACTTAATGATCTTAAAGGTCTCTTCCAACCTAGAAATTCTGTGATTCTGTGATTCTGTGAAATTGTGTAGAASCAAGSCACCTGTTGGAGGATCAGTAGAAGACTAGATTGCAACAACTGAATTTTGCCTTTTGTTGTATCTCTTGAAATCAGGCATCAGTGTCATTTATCAAATCTGCCTTACTAGGGACAGAAACCTTCATCACTCACATTGCCTRTGAAAAGAAGTGACTCCACATTATGCTCCCTCCCTCTAATTGTCCGTAGTACCTAATACTTCCTTTCCCTATCTTCACTCCTGTGGATRGTGGCTGTTTCCCTTTAAAAAGTCAAAGGAGATGCAAGAAATTGTCTTCTTCCACAGACTGAGTATTTTGATCTATGATTTATCAGAAGTGAGGGTATTTCAGGGAAGTGTCTCAGAATCATCTTCTGGCAATGTTAATTTCTGAGGGGGGGCCTGAAATAACTTTTCTCTTTTACTACTTTTCTCTTATATTTCTATCTGTAGATTATGTTACTGTTTATGTCTGTTCCTATTTAAAAACAGATGAATATTCATCATTTTCCTCTGCCTTAAATAGTCTCATAGCTTTTTGGCACAATTTCACATCTTTACCAGCTCGGGATTGTGGGATATAAACCCCAGAGCCAAACTTCAGTTTCTYGAATCATTCAATCAAATAAGTATTTCTGGCATGTCTCTGCAGGGGGTTTTTACCATCATTTGTCTTGTTTTTTATTCTGGTAAAATAATGTTCTCTGTTTTGCTCTATTAGGTAAATGGGAATTCACAACAGTAGAGTCAAAGAGAATCTTCTTGCCTCTCTTTGTGAAGAAATGTCAATCTCTGAGCTTTTCATGGAAAACAAATCCACATCTTCAGGAACTGAGAGAATGAGGAGCTGCCTGCTCTAGGAGAAGTTCTGGTTCAAGACCATCTAAGGAACCTGAAGGTGCACAAGTCCATGGGAGCTGATGAGATGCATCTGCACATCCTGAAGGAAGTGGTTAAGCACTATCCACAGTACTTGAGAAATTGTGGCAGCCCAAGCAAGTTCCCACTGGCTGGAAAAAGGGAAACATAACCCCAATGTGAAAAAGGGAAGATGCAGGGAGCTACAGGCCAGTCTGCCTGACCTCTTTGCCGGACAATATCATGGAGCAGATCCTCCTGGAAGCTGTGCTAAAGCATGTGGAAAATAAGGTGATGTGCAACAGCCAGCATGGATTCACAAAGGGCAAATTGTGCCTGACAAGTCTGGGATCCCCTGCTATGCAGACAGGCTGAGGGGGTTGGGTTTGTTTAGCCTGGAGAAGAGAAGGCTTTGGCTCTCACATTCCAGTATATAAAGGGGGGCTACAAGACATCTGGAGAGGGATATTTTACTGGGGCAGGTAGTGAGAGGACAARTGGCAATGGCTTTAAACTTGAGTACTCTGTTCARTAAGGGAGGCTGTARTGAGGTGGGGATCRRTCTCTTCTGCTGTACCTACACTGAGAGRACAAGAGGGAATGGCCTCAAACTTAAAAACAGGGAGATTCACGTTAAATATTAGGAAAGAACTTTGCTGTTAGGGTGGTCAGCCATTGGAATATGTTGTCCAGGGAGGTGGTAGAGTCACCATCTCTGGMGGTGYTCATGAGGAGTCTGGATCTGGCACTGGCTGATGTGGTTTTGTGGTTACAGTGGTGGTGCTGGGTGGATTGAATGATCTGGAAGGTCTCTTCCAACCTTGATGATTCTRTGATTCCATGAAAGAAGATAGCATCAGATCAGATAYTAGGAAGAAATTCTTTACTGTGAGAGTAGTGAGACTCTGGAACAGGTTGTCCAGAGAAGATGTGGATGGAACACTTCCCATCCCTGGAACTGTTCAAGGCCAGGCTGGATGGGGCTSTGAGSGACCTGGTCTAGTGCCCCTGCCCAGGGGGTTGGAACTAGATGATCTTTAAGGTCAACCTTCCAATCCAAACCTTTCTTTGATTCTATTAACCAACTATGATTTGGACCCTCTGGCTGTGTGTCACCATCTAAAAACTTACAGTCAAGAGAAAGGTTCAAATACAGCAAGAAAATGACACCTTCTTCTGGCAGATGAGCTAAACCACAGATGCTCCAATTAAGGCCCAGATTGATGGAAATTTTTTTGAGAGGCTGAAGAGCATAACTGCTTTGGTTTGTTACTTAACAGAYTGATGAAAGATGAGGTAATAGGAAGCTTTCTGTCTTTTCTTTGGCTTAAGAAACTGAGCTGGAGCTCAGCTCCTGGTGAAACCTTGCATTACAGGGATTTGTTCACCCATGTCCAGTGGGAATAGTTATGTGGCAGTGAGAGTTTACTGAAAACTAAAACTGGTATTGTAAAACAATAGCAATAGGTTTTTAGTGTCAGAAATTTGAACCAGACTCCTTTGCTATTTACTTCTTTTTAAGAGTTTCCTTTTTTTTTTTTCTATTTAAAAACAAAACAGTTTTCACTCTTAGTTATGAAATGTTCTACTGAATGAGAATGTGTGAAATACTATAGATCTCCCTACAAGCTTCATTGGCTGGGCTTCCTGTCCATTTAAAATGGGAAAACCACCTTGTGACTGAATTCCTTGGTCCTCACTCACAGATCAGGAATTGAAGCAACTCTTTGTACCATGTCTGTCTTTTTCTAGACAGGACTTTAGCACTTCAAAAAATGACCCAGTATTTTGGATTTGTCTGCTGTTTGGTGGCATAAGAAAGGAACAAATTTATGTGTGGTTTCTAAGCAGTGTTTATTACAATGAAGGCTGAGACAAGCTTAACAATGACTTAYATCATTGTGTAAGTTTCTCATTGTGTGCAAATTATCCCTAAAAGAGGAACATGTGATAAAATGCAATAACTGCAGCTAATTCAGCCCTCAGCAAGCATGCAAACAAGTGTACTGGAGATGCTTAAGAGAAGGAAGTGAGGGAAGATAATTTTTGGKGATAACAGTTAAATCTTAAACTCCTCTGTTAGTTATCTGTGYCACCACAGTTTGGACATTAGAYGCTTTTGAAATAATTGCTGGTAACCATGAAGTCARCCTTCCTGCTCCTGTGGAGCACATGCTGAGGGCAGCAATACTGGGAAATGTGGYTGAGTTCAGAGGAACTGGTTACACACTAGGCTGAACTGGGAGTCTTGGGAGCTGCAGGAAAGAGAATTGGTTGGTAGCTGTGCAGGTGGTTTGTGTTTTGAGTTGGGAGGTAGGGGTTCAGAGTAGGAGGGGAGGCTGCCATAAAGGTAGGGCTGAAAAGGAGCCAGAGAGGGAAAACTGTAGTTTTCTCATTTCTTTTAGCCTTCACTGTGTTACTTTCAAATTCTGCTTATCCAGAAAGACAACATGCAAAAGAAATATTTTATTTCCTTCTTGGCCTTCATCTTTTCTTGCCAGAATAGTTTTTGTTACACTGTTGGGATGAGACAAAATTTGTTTTTCAGCTTCAAACTGTAGTTTACCTGCTGAGGAGGGGTATGTGTATATATATATATATATATATATATATATACACATGTATATATATATATGTAATAGAGCGTTTGAAAGGAAAAACTTGCAGCCCGCTGCCACAATGCTTGTTATTGAGGCTGCTATTGCCATGGATATCATTGCTCTTTGTCATCAGGCAGATAATAGTGGATTCATTTTGTAAGCCTGTACATGTTAAATTTCTGCGGGTCACTCTGCTCAGCACCTGTCTGTGAACAGTTTCTTGTCTTAGGCTGATTCTCATCTCACATACTCTGAGGAGTAACCACTGAAGTTGATGTTTTACATCTCATGGACACCTGCATTGTAGTTTGTACTACTATTTAGTCACTGTTAAATGTGACCCRTGCAGTTTTTGGACATGCATATTCCTACCCTGCTTCTGAATTTAGCTCACTGCACTCTTACTAAGTAGAAGCCTGGAAGGGACAAAAAGAGACCTCCCTCTGAAATTTAATCCAGATCACACAYGTGGTGTGTTACGGAACAAGAACCACAGTCCTCTGCCAGCCCTAGATCTTATAAAATCWAAACACACCAATAATCACTGAGGTTATTTTTAAATGTTTAACATGACTCTCCAAGGCACATACACATTTAACATCTGTATCTCTTTAAAGAGTTATTTATTCTAATATATCACAGCTCTGGCAGTAATTTTGTGTTAATTGCTCAGAACAGGCTGAACTTTGGAGGGTCATAAATTTCAGTATGACATGTACTGTGGGTTTGGTTTTGGTTKGGTTTTTTTTTTTCTTTTTTCAAATTTACATATACTGAACAGCCAACTAACCTGACATCACTGGGAGCTCAGGATGGCTAGTGTCTGTCCATTTCACTCCACAAGTGTGGATTTATGGCCATGAATCATAGAAGTAGAATTACCTTTTCATGAGGTTAGTGTGATCTGTCTTTCCATATAAGATGCTTCTATGGTAATGTTGATCGTGTTACTAGGGTGATGTAAAAACATTAACCAAGTGTTTTACACAGAATTCATTTTAAAGGTAACTGGGCATTAACTTCTATTCCCTTACAAATGCTTATGCTTATCCATACTTAAAAATACTCTTTGGTGCTTGAATTTTAGTCCAAGCACTAAAGCACCTTAGTGGCTTTTAAATCCCAAAAGGATTTAAGCCACAATCCCAGCTCTCTGCTGCCTAACCCCAAATTTCTGCTCTGTTTCTGTCCATGCACAAACATCAGGATTCATCACTTGCATTTTCATTCTGTGTGGTTGCACGCACCTATAACTCCAGGAATGTGCTCTGAGCGGGAATCTGCCTGCCTGTCTGACCATCAGGATTAACTTGGCTTTTATTTTGACCACACTCACATTTCATGAAGCCATGGGATGGTTTGGATTGGAAGGGACATTTGAGACCACCTAGTTCCAGTGCCCCTGCCATGGACAGGGGAACCTGCCACTAGAGCAGGTTGCTGAAGGACTCGGCCAGCCTGGCCATGAACTTCCTGGGAGGGACATGGAGCTGTGCCAYGGGAGCTGTGTGTTTCTTTAGAAGGCTTGCTTAAAAAATTCACACTCCAAAGGTTTTTCCACAAAGACTCTGTGGATGGCACATGCTAGTCTGGGGGCTGTGGGTGTTGAAATCTCTCTTTAAAACGCAAGGTTCGTTATCAACTCTGGCAGGCTTTTTTTTGTAGGATGTCTTGTCCAGCTCCTRCATTCATATCCTTCTTTCATTTGCGTGCACAGGAGTAGTACATTAATGCTTTACTACTTAAGGAGCAGTCTGGAATGCCAGACATAACTGGATAGCCTCTCAGCAGCTACAACACTGATTAAATGTCTGTGAGCASCAGAACTAGAGGCTTGGCAAAGAGAATAGGATTCTACAGTGCATTCAGTGTCTGCGAATATTTAGAGTGAAGGGGTCAGTTGTGAAAGAATTTAATTTTTAAWTTTTTTTCTGCTTTTGCTTGTGACAGGTTGGCATTCAGAGGAACCCATTTCCCATATTTGCATTGATATTTCTGAGCAAGTTGTGACCAGAATGATCTTTCCTGTGCTTTAGGAAACTGTTAAACAACAATTGTGAATGCTGGTGGGGAACTATGCAAGCAGTTTTGATAATGCAACAATGAAATGCATCTTAAAGTACCTGGAAAAAACCACGAATCTCTAAATGGCTTTACATGATGGCACTATRTTTTTGGGAAGAGATAGAAAACTGTCCTCTGTGTATGTTTTGTGTCCTTCTTCTCTGATGCACTTATTGCTGTCCATGGACATTGTATTATGTTTGTGTGGCCAGGTTTTGGTAGCATTTCCTCCTTTTGAATAAGTGTTTGTGCAATTTAATTTTTGCTTTAGCTTCRTGTAGAATAGTTTCCCTTCTCTTTAAGGGAACTATTTTGCTGTGTGCTCTAAACCAGTTCTGTAACATTCTGTTCATTTGAGTATTGACTCCTRGAGAGACAGGAAGTGTCCATGCACAGAAGGTAGGAGGGAAAAAGTGCTTTACGGAACTCAGATAAAAGTAGCAACAGATAAACAGAGTGTTTCTTGGTGCTTTTTTTGCTACATGCAGAGAAGCATGGTGTTACTTGAAAAGTGGGTAAATTTTTAAAATTAATCTCTCCTTCMTTTTGTTACTAATTTTAAAGGTTTCTTTCTTTAAGCCCAGTGTTGRTAAACCCTTCAGAATTAGCACAGATAACTGGYTTCTCTAACCACCCTTTCCTCTGCCCATAGATAGTTTTACTGCTAACAGGGAAATGTGGTGTGGCCAAGCTCAGACATTCAGACAAAGACACCTGACACACACCCATGCATAAACAAACAAAGCAGAGCTTCTTATTCTAAACATGAAATGTGAACAGTCTAAWACACTAAATTTATTTTATTTTCTAYTGGTTTTGAAACTAGTATACACAAGTAATTTTTCTATGTCTTTTTCTACAGTCATGAGGAATGAGGATCTCACACCATCAGATGTGGGGCTTGGAGAATGTGTGATAAACCCATGGGATTTAGCTACAAATATGGGAGTTCCAAGCCCTGTGTGATGCAGTTCTGATGGTTGCAGTGAAATAAAATGAGAGGGGCTGTTCTCACCATGCCAGCATCAGAGAGCTGTGCTTCTGCAAGCCAGGTGAGAAAGGAACCCTGCTTTTAGCCAATGAAAGGTAGCTGCACTTCATTCAGCCAAGGATTTATTGTGCATTTACTTGTTCCCAACTAATTCCTGTTCTCATGTCACCTCTCAACCAAGCAATTGTCAATGGATTGAGAATTTGGACTGTGGTGGTGACTTGGATAACAGCATCCAAGGCACACGTGCTCTTCCCTCACAGAAAAGTGTCTTCTGGGTGTCCAGGAGAAAACTCTGACTGAACTCTTTTAGTTCTWCACATGGGCAATTCTGCATGTGAAATAAATCCTCTGGAGGCAGGAAAATTGGCCAAATGCACGTTTTTCCACTTAGGTTACAAGTAACTGTACTGTAACCTGGGTAACTGAAGTTCTATTTGTTTTATACAGAGAATTCTTTCATCTTTTAATGTGTATTTGATTCACAGATTGCAGTTGTGGTGTCAATATTGCTGTTAAAGTTAGAAAGTGTAAAACATGTAAACAACAAGAAAACCCCCACCCAAATTCCCAAATYCAAACAAACAAACAAAAATAATAATAAAAGAAAACAAACACCCCCCCCCCTTTCCCAGACAACACTAACCAAAAAGACCCCAAAACACTGTAAGTTTTCCTGGGGTTGAGTAGAGTTCCATTAATTACTGGTGTTTAGGATGTTTTCAGATGGCATTTACTCTTCTGTTCAGGAGCTTTCTAGTGACTTAACACAATCTGTGAATCTTCATAAGGTTTGTTCAAAAGACCCAGCCTTCAAAAGTAAGGGGTTTTATTCTCCTTGGGATGAAGTAAGGGTAGAAAGAATGGTTGTTACCCTTGTCTTTCAGATGGAGGACTTGAGGCATTGGGTAGTTTGTGTATTTAAGTCACACAGCATGGCAGGAATTAAAATCCAATAATTGGATGTGTARTAACTCTTTAATGCCACAGAAARTCTTGGAGTAGCTGACAGACTCTAAAAGCTYCAAATGTGATTGAGGAAAATGAAGACCCCATTGCAAGGGACATTGAGAAGATGGCACAAGGGCAGAAGCCTGTCAGAGGGAAACTGGGAGAATAGAGTGGCTAAAGGAACTGAAAAGCACATTAAATCACCCTTCAGATGTATCAGTAATAATTAACCTGTTAGAAAGTCCAGTGAGAACTGATAATCAGGGTACAAAGGGAGCACTCAGAGGGCTGAGAAGCTGAAGAAATAGAGATTATTCTCCAGCCAGAACCCTCTCCAGGACAGGGCAAAGGGAAGAAAACAAACAGAGAATCTGTCTGAAACTGAAGAATAGGTTGAATTTTTGAGAAGAATCAACACTAACCAAGTGAGTTTTCAGTAAAAAGCTCAAACAAAATGGAAAAAGAAAATTGCTGAAATACTAAAAATAATGCATAACACTCTTGTTGTCACTCTGGCTTAATCTTTGTTGGTATCTGAAGAGTGGAGTGTGGCAAATACACCACCAAGCTTTATGAAAGATTCCAGGAGAATCCAAGKAGCTATAGGCATGTAATCTGAGCAGGCAAATCAATGGGAATTAAGATAAAGGAACTATCAATTAGTAGTTACCTAGATAAATACTTGAAGAGAGTCAGAATGGATTTTATAAAGTTTAGTTCAGGCTTACGGGCCTGGAATTCTTGGAAAGGGTTGTCAGATAYGTGGATCAGGGAGATTCAGTAGGTGCATTTAATGCACCTCTAAAGAGGTTTCAGTAAATTCATTCAACAAATAATTATTTCAAGAAATGGAATAGTTATGAATGGAGAAAATGCATGTGTGTGCTTAAAAGGTAGAGAAGAGAGTAAAACTAAGCTATGAACTCTCCTATGAGGGGCAGGTCATCTGGTGGTGTTCCACAGGAAACTTTACTGGGATCTGCACAGCTCAACGCTTTCATAAATAATCTGGTAAGAGCATGAGTAATGTAGCAAGAAGGTTGATGATGGTACAGCTTTAGTCAGGACAAACAGGAGAAAGGCAGTTTCAGAAGACTGGAAGGAAGACTTTACATTTTGGRAATTAAAATGGCAGGTAAAATTAAATGTAAGTAAACACGAGGTAGTGTATATGGGAAAATCCAGTCCTAGCAWCATATAGTAAGAGTTGGGCTTGAGTTGGTCATTGCTACTCAGGAAGGAGATCTTGGGATTATGGATAGRTTGTTGCATTGTGTGAGACTTAATGCTGGGCAATCATCAAACTACAAACCTAATTTCTGGAGTTCTTAGGAAAGGGACAATAAACATCAAGATTCTTCTGTACCAATCCATGGCTTGACCACAACTTGAATACTACATGTAGTTACAGTTCTTTTGTGCTAAAGGGTGAGGAAATGGTTRGGGAAAGGGTTTATTTTGTCTTAGGAAAAGCCACAGTTTTCCCAGAAAAAAAWTGGGTAAGAAGAATAATCAAGGATGTAAAATGGCTGCCAAAATTAAAAAAAACAAAAACAAAAACAAAAAAACAACAGACTGCTTAGGTTAGGACAAGTAGAGTTACTGGGAACAGCATCAAACTAAAAGGAACTGTTTTCTTTTTCTAAGTGGTGATAGCCCTGTGGAACTTGCTGCCAGAAGTTACTGCAGATGCTGGTCGTGTGGATGAGAAACTGGCTAAAATATTTGACAGAAAGATTTGTGGAAGGGTACTACCTAARGAATTCATGGAAAGCTTGTGTGACTCACCAGCCGAAAATAGTTGGTGTGGGAGAGCACCCTGGGGAAGCATACTCACCCTGTTCTTATTCTTCCTTGGACAGCTGCTTTTGATCAGAGCTGCAGGAAGAGAACTGGGCTGGTGGGCCCTTAGAGCGGGCTGGGGGAGCTGCTTAGCTGGAATGCAGGCAGCTACGTGCCGTGCTAACCTGGGGAACAGAACGAGACCCGAGCTGGCTCTGGATGAGCCACCTCAGATGCCGGCAGCAGCCCGAGCTCCAGCTGCACGGAGAGCTCATCCTCCCGCTGGCATCAATCAGCCTGTGCTGGGATTCTTGCTGTCATCGCTGGGATGTTCCCAGCACTGAGCTAGCTTATAGAAAATATTGCTGTTCTGCACTGCTRTTTGCTGCGTGGGCATTCCCACTAAGTGGGCATGGTCGTGCACCAATTGTTTTGGTGGAGTCTACAAAYATAAAGATGCTAAATTCTCAAAGGAGGGAAAGTATTCCAGCTTTAACTCTCTCAGTTTGTTCCCATTTTCTATTTATTCATTTAATAGCTCTAATGACTTTTTCTGAGTGTCAGCTGTACACTTACATTGGGGTCTGAAACTCATTAGGTTGGGGGGTTTTGTGGTTAATGGATCACTGTCAGCAATAGTAAATATTTGCAGCCAGAACTGATGCTGTATTAAGAATAGATTCCAGAGTATTCTCTTTTTAACTGTGATGACTTTGAAGATCTAATAGCACTGAAAATTAGCAAATAACTATTTTTATCCCTAGAGTCAGCAGTTCTGACTCAGAGTGCCCATTAAGGAAATGAATTTTAAACAACAGGATTCTCAAAAAATATTGTCACTCATTATCTTAACTACACTTAAAAAGGAATGTCATCTRTTATAGAAATGAAAAWATTCTRTTGATGTAATTACAAACTAATGAAGACCGTTRGAAAGTAATAGTGTTAATTAATATYATTGCRCATTTAATCTCGGGGTGATTCTCAGGGTCTCCAGCTGGGGGCACTGGGCAAACATGGAAACCTGGCAGTAGCCGGCGCGAGTGAGACTCGTACCTAGACCAGAACTGYGCCGGAGGGGAGGAGGCAGGGAAACCAAAACCACCAAGGAAAACGGATATGAGATATAGTCATCAYCCTGGATTTGAGAATTTCCTAAGACAAAGTAGATTTTATTTTCAAAACTCTTTTGCTAGTGGCAAACAATTGTGTGCTTTTATTTTAAATTCTCATAAATCATCCAGTTTCTTTAGCATCCCTTTAATCAGTAACTTCAAATGCTGGTGGGCCCAGGTAGAAAAGTTACCGTAAATTTAAATTTGTTGCCATTCATTAAACATTTCATTAAATAGTTTCATTAAACATTTCCAGCCTTGTATAAAACATTGTCTCTATCTACTTTTAATATTGCTATTTATTCACTTATTTCAGGAAAGAGCTACAAAAGAAATAGAAGATATTCCTTGTCAAAGTACAGTGTAAAGCCCACATGCTTTGAGGTCTACATGGGCCTGGAGAGAGAGATTTAGCATCTAGAACAAGACCTGAGGAGAAGATATGGCATATAATTACTCAAGGAATGCCAACTATGCTACTAGGAACATGTCAGAGACCAATGGTGGTTTCATGCTTTCAACTCATACCATTAA
>CADDXX010000005.1:2996965-3079500 GCA_902810485.1 Alauda arvensis | reverse complement strand
ATATATATATATATATATATATATATATAAAATACCAGTTCAGGAAATTGTAGCCCTAATTTTGTTGATAAGGTTTTCTAAACCATGCCAGGCAGATAATTTTATGTTTGCCAATTTAGTGTTGAACTGGGTATTCCAAAGCAAAGTTTGATAGCAGCTATAGGAGAATGCACAAAAGGGTGAATATACTTAAATTGCACAACTTTAAATGGATGGACCAGTAAAGAATATTTCCAAGCTCAAAGTAGCCCAGATCTTCCTTGCAGATGATATTTTTAACYGGATTTTGCAATAGAGCAATGGATTTCCTGATCCCTGGAGTTCCTGGCCTTCTATCTGGCCTCTCTCTGTATTACAAGTTATGACTGCTTGCAATGGACTGAAGCCAAAAATTTTTGTCCACATCACCGGCTGTCAAAACACAGGGACTTCTGTCTGGGTGTGTAGATACTCAGTTTTGGAAAAGCAGGAGGGAACATTTTGTTCAWCTTTCCTCATGTTTCTCCCCGGACACGCCAATACACAGACACAGAGAAAAAAAACCCCAAAGCCCTAATTGGGCCATACCTCCTTCGTATCTTGCATGTAATTATGGAAAGCAACCTAGAAATCTTAATGCTTCACAGCAGCAAAAACATTAAACTCATTAGGGAATCAYAAAGTTGAAATAACTATCAGCTGGTTAGTTGCAAGGTTAGGAAGGGATTAGGAGTTGTATTTTCCAGGCCTATAATCTGAGCTCTAGGCCACAAATAAGAAGTTAGCCTGGAATTCACAATCAACCTTGCAATAACAAAATTTTGTTTATAAYTTGACAAGAAGTGAACAGTGCCAGTTTCACTTTATAAGATTCTTATTGTTGCAAACTTGTAGAGAGTGTTTGCTTTTTAATATYTCAGTGTTGTTTTAAGTTGCTCTTGGACCTTGACACGTAGAATTAATTAAATGACACGTGAATAAATATATATTAATTCTTTTTTATTAAAGTATCAAAACAAACTCAAGAATAGAAAACAAACYGCTTTTTTAATGCATTTTAAGGGTTCTCCTTAATAAAGTATACTTTGAGAAAACTCATGCAACATACCATTCCTGTGTAGCTGTTCAAACACTCTTTTCCTGGGCACAGTCAAGTGACCACGAGTACCATCATTTCCAGAGCAGACACACACACACACACACACACACACATACAAAAGCAATACAGAACAGCTATGACTGCACATGTAAAGAAATAAAACTAGATTATCTTCTGACAATAGTAGTGGTACCATATTAACATTTGGCATGCCGAGTAAAAGCAACAAAAGCATGACGCCTGCGTCACCGGCGATATGGTTAAAAGCAACCATACAAATTCCCAAAGGGAGACACGTGGATTCTGTCATTATAGTCTCTGTGGTAACACTTTATAACCAGTTATGAGACAAACAGCATTGTCTGCTGGTATTTGAGAGGCAAGAAGCAAAGCCAAGGTGTATGATACCAGGGGTGCTGCCTTGGTTTTGTATTTCCACATTACAGACGTCAAATGGTGAACATTGTTTGACAAGTTTTCTGTACACACTCCATGTGTATCTGCTGCTCAGTTACATGTAGAACCTGCCCTTTAAGCCAGAGAAGTTGCCTCAGAGGCTCCAAACTCTGCTCACAGGACATGAAAYAAACTCTCATGGAAGTCAATGGAACCTCCTTCCAATATACAGAAAGATCATGGATTCTTAAGACAGAATMGGACCTAGAATTTCATCTTTGTAATACATTCACTTTTCAGCTGCATGAAGTACACACCTTTCACATGTGATATAGGACATTACAATATATCCAGATCTCAGGAAATGGTACTAAGTAGTTCTGTTGCAGAATATAACAATCATATGAGGACCAGGTACAATATGTGACAGACTCATGCGAGACTTGCAGGGTAAGAAGCTCATGGCTGAGGTATCTTTGAGTTTAGTCTTTAGAGCAAACACACAATTTCAACACTGCGGAACTGGTGTGAAATATTATGTACTGTAAGCTCCACTTGTATTCTGCTTTGTTTAAATTGTGACATTGAACAGTCAGACACCACTGATGGAGATAGAGAATTTTGGAAGGTACAATATCTGCAGCCAATCATTTAAGACAGTGCCTCAGCTTCAAAGAAGATGAAGGATAAATGATTTTAATAGTGGTGTCTCAAATACAACTGGTGAAGTTTAGGAATATATAATATTAAACACCAAAAGATAAAAGTAAAAAGACAGCGCAGTTTTATCTTGCTYGCAGTATTTATTAGCTCTACTCATTATGATGTTAGTGATAAATAAGGATAATATTTTCTTTTACAAAAAATTGTAAGGGTATATTTTATAGAAATAAACAATCTGAGAATTTCACAGAAACACCAGAATTTCAACACTCATATCTCCAACAGCTTTTGTCCAGCAGCTCTTCTACCAGTTCAAAAACAACCAAGGTTAGTATTTAATAAARAATTAAACAATTATTCACTACATCAAAACTCTTGCCTCCTTTAGGTTCTAAGTAACACTTTTGATCAACTGTAGTTGTCACTCAAATGTAAAACAAAAGTAGCTACAATCGTAATTTTTCCCTCTGAGTCACCTGGCAAAAGGAAGTCATCCTGACCAGGATGGAAAAATCTTTGCCAAGCTCTTATGCCTGTAAGAGCTATCTGCATGAGCAGACCCACTGAAATCCATGGGACCTTTTCCTGTGACTGAGGGGTAATAGCACGAATTAAGGCTTGCAGGATTAGATCCTAGATGAATTAAAAATACGTTTTTTTCAGGGGTCAGGAGACTGGGATTCACTCCTGCTGTTCTTTGCTTGAGCAAAAACTCTATCCATACYCCWGCACAGTTAGTTCCCTCTTTCCAATTCAGTGGGTTCCGTTCACCAAGTCAGTAAGTRATGGTACAAGCTGCTCTTCAACAATTCAAAGAAAAATTGTAGTCCCCAAGGGATGGTATCTGGGGTGATAGCTCATAAAATACAAGCTAGGCTACAWAGATGTTTTGCAAGAAACATTTCTTTTTCACACTTACTAGACCCTTCAAATTCAATCACCAAGATGAGGCACAGAAAAAAACCCACATGAGCATTGTGAAAAAAATGGGAAAGCTTACTTGGAACTACAGGGGGTTTTTGTGTGTGTGTGTGTGTGTTAGGTTAGAATGCAACATTACACATCAGTACATTCTGCCAGAAACCATCCTCCTGGAAATTCAAAAATACTCAGTCTTCTTTCCCTACCAGCAACAAGGACGAGCAGTGTCCATCCAGCACAGCTGTCTGTACCACGTGCATCGCTGGAAGTCATAGTGTTCTAGCACAAACCTCGTGAGTGCAGATACTGTATACTAGCAGAGAGCTAAAACTTCGGAAGCTGTTGTCTGTAGCTCCTAGGAACAGCAAGTATGACAGGTGCAAACCCTACGTTTGAGGCAGAAGGCTCTTCAATTTGATTGAGACCAGATCTTCCAAGGGCAAGAATCGCTGTCAAGCCAAAATGATTCTTTCCTCTTATGAAAGCAATCTGCCCTTCCTAAAGGCTCTTGACTAATAGAATCCTACACATTATGTCAGACTCCCCCATGGATTCTGGTAGCTGTTAAAAACATTATAAATATTTCCATCTTTGCCATATCACTTAACCTTGTAATGTGCCTTCTTTGATCTGTTGAATAAAAAGATTTCTTTCATCTTCAGGTGTCCTTCCGTTCTGTGCACGGACTATACACGTGGGCCTGTGCAGATTTAGCATGTATATCAAATGCTGCTTCTCATTCTTCAGCTCCTCGATCTGGGCTTTCAATTCCGCGTTGATCGTCTCCAGCTTCTCTGATTCCTAGCACAAAGGACAGACACAACTTATACACTGAGAAGTGGCTGGATTTTTCTTGTAGTTGTAGCCTTTTATTGGTGGGAAAGCGTATGGCTGGCAGAGAAAGGAAACACATGTACATGTACTTAGTGTGCTGTAGTGACGAAACTGTGCATTCCCCAATCAGTTATGGCCTGAAAACCAGATTGAGAGTTACCTCCTTTGGCCTCCAGAGAACTTAATGGAAGTTGAAAAGTGAWATTCAAACCTGTATTCACTTGTGGTGACATACCCAAAGCATTATTGCTATCTTCTGCAAAATTATTCTGAGCTTTTTGGGTCARAAATTGACCTGCGCTGCTTCTTAACGCCCTGGTCACATATCCATAAACCCGTGCTAAGCTAGCAAACTGCAAACACAGCTTTTTTTCCCCTGCCCCTAGATACAGGAATATACAAGCCTGTATACCTAGAGACAGGTCTGGTGCTACTGAAATACGGTTTTGTATCACAGCACAGGAGGTGAAGTTGTGACTGGGCTTCTGGGAGAGAGAATTCAAGCTTCCACACCACTCTGTTCATAAAGAAGTCAGAAGTCATTTGTAGGTGCTCACAGTGAATATTTATGAAACATGATTTTACTTCTTTTTGTGTTAAGTGTACACATTCAAATTAACATCATCTCCATAGACAAGACTGAAACAGTAACCTCTTTTCACTCCTACCATGTTTTCACTTTATGCCAGTTTCAACCAAGTTTGGATTTAATATATGGCATATTTAGTTTTCATAGCTAATGTTTTTAAGGGTTTACAGAGTTTTGGGTGGCATATTTCTGATTTCCTACTATGACAGTATCCTGTGTAATCTGTCTGGATCCTGGCAGGATGACAGATTAAAAACAATTCTAGCTAGTCACTTACTTTTTGCAAACATTCTGTTTTTTCCTTCTTTTTGTTTCGGCACTTTGCTGCAGCAATTTTATTCCTTTCCCTTCTTCTCTTTTTTCTTTCATCCTCTTCAGGAGAAAACTGTTCCACAAAAACAGATACACACAATCCATAAGATGTTGTAAACATGATATTATGATGTATTTTGATAACTTCTGGATTTTTAAAATCAACATGGATAGTGCTGTCAGTGCTCACATCATGAGTTACATAAAAATGTGATTCTGACCTTGTTTGCCATACAGCAGAAGGGTGGGAACTTCATTAGATTTGTCAATAAAAAAAGCTTGACTGGAGCAGGTTTGTATGTAATCTATATGATGGTTCATTTAAACTCAAAAAACTTACTGAATGTCTCCCCAAGCTCCCACACATCCATCTCTCCTCCATCTTCCAGGGAGGAAAAGGAGGAGGGGCACAGGGAGCAGAGTGGAGGATGTGTCATGAGTGAGGCAGCGAGGAGTGAATTAAAGGCAGCACCAAAAGGGAAGGCTAACACACTTCCTTCTGTTTCCTGTGGAGGCTCAGACCAAGGTGTAACTCTTTCCTTAACCAAAGCTATTTCTCCACTTTCAAAGAGTAATGTTTTTCATGGGTAGTATCACCYTTAAGCAAAAACACAGTGTGGACATAGCAGGTCCATGTCTTAACCCCCACAGGTTCTGCTGGACTGTCCTCAGGGAAACTTCACCAGTTACTTATTCCAAGTTCAGCCACCACTGGGCAGGGAACCCAGATTAGCACTTGTTCTAATCACTGCAAAACATTGTCTGTAGTCCATAACTGAAAATAAAATATCCAACTRTGAGAAATACCAAAGGGCTTGCCCAAAGCACTCAACAGAGAGCCAAGCAGCTTGGCTTAAAACTAAACAAGTATGGTACAAAGAGTTTTGTATAGTTAATACAATTACTGGTCTTGAGGCAAAACTTTGTTAGAGAATTAATCATTCACACCAAAATTCTGTTTAAAGAGCCCTACCTCTGTTTTCATCATTGATGTTTCAACTGGCCTTTCAGAAACAGTCACTGTGTCCAAAGTGGAAGACATCCTGTGGAACTGACGCTTGTTCTGAATGGCAAACCTGAGTTCCTCCTTCACCAGGGGGGTTAAATTTGTGAAATCATCAAACCCCAGTGACCCTGCAGGGGACAAAGTGGGAACAATTGCGGAGGCGCTGACTTCTAATGCAGATACCTGGCCTGAGTGTTGGACCATCATTTTGCTGAAAGATAAAAAGAGATAAMATCGGTAGGCTTTCAACAACTTTAGAAAGGCAAATAATATCTCTTAGAGGTCTATTTCATACTGGGAATAATACTGTAGTTCTTACACTGCTTCAGTCCCTATTCCTAGTGTACCCCAATCTCTCAACAGAGACAAGTGGTTAAGAATTTGGACACTCAGAAAACCTTCAACTTTATATTAAATCAAAGTTAGTCTTTAAAAGTAAGAATAGTATCAACACATGACATAATTTCTAGGTCYTTCTGAAACTTAACATTTTAAAAATGTGTGCAAGTATGTATACTGTTAAGTTTTRAAGTGGTAGTGTGTGGCAAGCAAGAATCAAGTGAATAGGAAGAGAAAGAAAAGAACAAAAATCAGAAAGTAAATAAGTAGTATTTTTGTTTAAAGCATTAAAAGAGAGTAAGAGTATCTTCATGTATGTATACTGTATGTATACTGTTAAGTTTTAAAGTGGTAGTGTGTGGCAAGCAAGAATCAAGTGAATAGGAAGAGAAAGAAAAGAACAAAAATCAGAAAGTAAATAAGTAGTATTTTTGTTTAAAGCMTTAAAAGAGAGTAAGAGTATCTTCATTTTCAGAGCTCTATCACCAAAAATTCCAGCTTCAAATGGACAGAGCATACCTTGATCTCAGCTACACTTAGCTCAATGAGTTCTACTAGAAGCTGAAACTTGCTAACCACAACAGGGTCTGTCACAAAATTATCACACTCAGTTGTAGATTTGGCTATAAAATCCTGCAAAACAGTTAATGATAAGAGCTGGCACAAAGGCAAAAGTCTCTACAAGCTCTGTGGCTCCACAGCACAGGCTGAGTTGGAGGGATTGACTCATGAAAAATGTGAAGCCGTTTGTTTCATTCTTTTGCTCTTGTAAAATTTGAAACTGTCCTCATGTGCCCTCTATGAGAGGCTTCAAATTCTTAAATATTTATGGCTGGATCTTCTGCTGACATAAAACGGTGTGATTGAAGAGTCTTTAGGGGAATTATGCAAATATAAACCCATGGAGAATCCTAATTTCTAGCAGATTTCTGAAGAAAACAGACCTATCCAGCAGTGCTCTCTACTTTTCTCTTTTTAGTGGTTCATTTGTTTTTGGTTTTTTTWAAGCCAGTTTTGAAGAGAGAGAGGCCCTATGTGATTTGTGAAAACTGGTGGCCCCACTGAGGGCAAAAGAGACAAAACTCAGCAGTCARTCATCCAAACACAGTGGGCTAGCTGATGCACACCTCCCTGCAAGTCACAGCCCATCTCTCACCCAGCAGAGGTGAGATAAGAGGTCTGGAAGAAAACTGAGCACCTTTTGTGTGTGGTCCAAGGGACAAAAGGYGCAAATCCACAGGAAAACAGATTGTAATACTTCCCTTGTTTCATAAAGTGGCTTGTGCTAAATTGGATTTTACTATGTTGGTTTTCCAGCTATCTTTGATGTGCAGACTTTTGTTGTTGTTGTTTTCGGGTTTTTTACTAGCTGTATAGATAATTACAGTATGTGTTATCTACTCTGYATTAGAACCACAATAATTACAGAAAAGTCAGTTGTAATTAACTTAGTGCAGGTAAGCAAACAGTTGCCTCAGGGTAGCAGCGTGGGTAAGCTAAATTTCCACATGGTCAGCCCAGACCTGCACAGTTCCCTGTAYGTTACTTCTGGAACCCAGCAAGAAATGTTTAGGGTCATGTGCCTTCACAAGAAGATAGAATTTGCTCAGAGATATCTAAAAATACACTGTAAATCCACACTGGTGCAAATGAGAACAGAACCTGGTTGATCGCTAGGTGAAGCAAACATAAAAATCAGAGGAGAGTGAACTGCCTGTTGCTGGAAAATAACAGGTCCAACTGCAGTCTTCCTCACTTCTTACTTATCCAGTCACCACAGAAGAGCTGAACATTTCCCAGAATCTCAGGACAAAATTCTGACCCCAGTGAAATCAAAAGGACTTTTTCTGTTGACTTCAATGGGGCCGGGATTTCACCTGTAGTTATTCAAGATAGGGAAATTATTTGGAACAATTTGTTATTCAGAAAGACCTTGGGAAATTTATGTAATTCTCTTCAGAAAGCCCCTGCTCATGAGTCACATTTAAAGTACTGATTAATCCTATAATCTCAGAAAGCTAGCAGTTACTCTTTTCCAGCAAGTCAGAAATGGCCCTATTAATTTCCAGCTGAAGTCCTCCCAGTATTATTTACCATTTACCAACATTCAACCATTCAACTAATTTAAACAGGCTAATTCCAGATGACACTGAATCCCTTGCTGCCAGCAGAAAGTTCAGTTACTTTCACTGACTCAGTCTCCTTGAATGCTGGTAATGGCTTCATTCAACGAAGTTAATTCTGTATAATTCAATCCAACCAGGAGTCTTAAAGTAACAGTAAAACTGTTTTTCCAGCCTCCAAAATAATTGCTTGGGCTAATCATTTTCAASCTCTGCTGGTTTATTCAATTATTTTTCAGTTTAGGTGAACTTTTAATTAAGKTCAGCAGCAGCACCAGAGGAAACCAAGAATGTGCCTGAGAAATTGTGTTAATYGTGGAATTCTAGTAGTTAGTGCTAAGAGTACCACAAACACCAACAAAACCCTTCTATAATGGCTTCAGGTCGTCTCACCCACCTGTCACTACTGTGAAAAAGAGGAGTGGTTGGGTGCCCAGAGCAGGAGAAAATGTCCTTGACCGTAGGAACTTGCTGCTCTCCTCTCCAAACAGCTCACTGCCCTCCCAATCATCCTGAAATGCAACTCTAATTGCTCCAGCACTTTTGGGARGGGAAGGCCTACCAAGGGGCTGAGGCTTCTGTAAGGATTTCTGCTGTGAGCTGAGTCCCATTTTGCAGAGCTGTCTGCCACTGSTTTGCTCTCCTGGGGCTCTTTCCTGGGGCTTCTGAACAGTGCCTGGTAGGGCAGCTCCCAGTCTGCCTCTGGGAGCGCTTGGAGCCACCACCACCATACAAATGAAATAATCAGCCTTATGTCCAAGCKCCTCAGTAAACTCAATATGCTCCCCTTTCATAACAACAACATAGATGCTTCGCAGTTTCTGAGGAACTAATCYGTTTTTAGAAATGTTTTACAAAAAGGAAAATTAGATTTTACTATTTTATAAAAATGCAACAAGTTGCCCTTCCTTGTCCCAGTTTTTGCACAAATTGTCCTTGCATCTCATTTCCTCTGGGTTTGTGAAGGCTGGGGAAACGGTAGGAATAAGAGTATCARGCCTTAGAGCGGGATTCCATCGTGGCCTTTCTGATACAATCTCTGYTTACTTTGTTACGCCGTGCACATGTTCTGGAGTTACTGCCACTGGAGGTGCTGAACACTTCTCAGCCCTGCACTGTTACGGGCACAGCTTGTTCCCGGGCTGAGTTAATGCTTCCTTACTTTAGCCTTACTTTTGGAATTCTCAACAGTTTTACTGTTCATAGTACCCTCCCAGTTCAGGTACGTTCAAACAACTCATTTGTTCTCCCCCTGCTTTTGGTTTGTTATTTTGCAGATGATTCTTTTCATYTACAATGAGCTTTTACATCTCATCTGCCAAGATTTTAAAACCAGAACATGCTCCCTGGCTGTGCACTTCCCTTATTCAAGGATGTTCTTGTTCAATTTTAATATTAAAAGTGACTACTTTCAGTTTTTTCTTGCTTAACAGCAGATGGCTGACTGGGCTTCTTGGTTTTATTTCTTCATACGAATTCCTTTTCCTCTGGTGCTGATGCAATAAACCCTGATAACCACTGAGGTTAATCTTAAACAGCATTAAGAGCAATTGCAGTTCACAACCTCTGTGCACGCTAGTTGACCTTAAGATTTCTGACATCCCACATTGCTCCCGAACCATTTTCTGCCTGCCTTCTAGCTTCTCAAGTGCTGTTAGTAGGAGGGAAATTGATTTCCAACAGGAAACTCGTTCTCTGAAAGAAGTTGCCTGTTGTGTCACGCCTGATTTGCTTAGGCAACAGTTTAGCAACCGATCTACTACAAGTCAAGCCGCCGAAACAGAAAGGAAAGTGAACATCCCCGGCTGTCACGAGAAGTTCCCGCTCGGCTTGTGGCAATATCAGAGACAACTCCACGCSCGGCAGTGCGGGTTTGTCATCGCTTGGGCTGTCCAGCCACAGCTCCCCCGTCCCTGTCCCCGCGGTGCCGCCGCCGGCTTCTCCCAGCGCCGGGAGCGGCCGCGCCGCTCGGGCATCCCGCGGCTCCCGGTGCCGGTGCCGGTACTGGTGCCGGTGCCGGTACCGGTGCCGTGCTCCCGYCGCGGCCGCCACCGCGCGGTGCCGAGCGGCGCTGCCGGCCCGGGGACGGCCGGGGCTGGGCGGGCTCTCCCCGGCGCTCACATCTGGCGGCAGCCCGGGCAGGGGGTTTCCCCAGATGTGAGCGGGGCACGGAACCGGCGCCGCCGGGCGGGCGAGGGGCTCCGGCGGGGCTCGGCGGGGCCGGGGGCTGTCCCAGCGCTCACGGCCGGCGGCGGCAGCGCCGAGCCCGACTTCGCCCGGGACCGCGAAACTTTTGCCGGCGGCGTGCCGCGGGTTCCCCCGGCGGGCATCCATCCTCCGCGGCGGGACAGCCTGCCCGGAGCTCAGCCCCTCCGGCACGGGCAGCCCCGGCCGCTCCTCTCTCGCTCCCACCTACCTTCCTCCCGCCGCCGCCGCTCTCCCGGCAGGAGAGAAGGGGCTCCGCAGCCCCGCCGCGCTGCCGCCCGCGCTGCTCCGCCGCCTCCTGCGGGAGAGCAGCTCCCTCTGCTCCCCGCTCCTCTGCCGCTCGCCTGGGTTGCATCACCCCCCTTTTATAGCCGAGCGGGCAGCGCTGGTATTTACTCTGGCGGCGAGTCCCTGGCTGATGTCATGCTATTAATAGCCTCTCCGAAAGAGAGGGAGGAGGGAAGCGGGCCCGCGGCGGTGATGCAAGGCTTCCCCGCCGGCACGGCACGGCTCGGCACCGCACGGCACGGAGCGACACCAGCGCGCCCCGCCGGGCCGGGCCGAGCAGCATCCCTCGGCACCCCGACAGACCCCCTTCTCCTTTCCTCTTCACCGTTCTCCCTTTCACGAATCAATTAATTTATTTATTTTTATTATTACTCCGAGAGTTTCTTGCTCCGGGCCATTTTGCTTCTGACAATAAATCAAAATCCCTCTCGCGGCCAAAAAAAAAAAAAAAAAAAGTGGCAATTGTGTTGTGTATTTTTCGAAAGCACTGAAAAGTGTGATCTTTCTCTAGAGGAAAAAAGTGCTTCATTTGCCCCCCCCTTCGATCCTAACACCCTCCCCCTTCCTCCCCCCCGCTACTTTAGATGACAACTAAAAGCTCATTTCACATAAAGGAGAAGGCTTCGTTTTTTTACCCTGGGGAGGAAAGACCCGTTTAATGAAATTTCAGAAAGCTAAAAATAACAATGTTTGGGGTTTTTGTTTGTTTTGCTAGGGTATTTTTTAAACTTTTCTTAAAACACGGTAGCATGCTATTTCCTTATGATCTCGTGAAAAAACAGGGAGTTCCTRCAGCAGAGAGGGAAATACGTTTGTGGCTGTGGTAAAGGGGTTTTTGTCTAGTTCTTTTTTTTTTTTCTTTGGTTTGTTAACAGACAGAAATTACCTTCTAACAGCCTTCAAAGTGCTAGAAAAAAGATATTAAAATATATATTAATAATAATATTAAAATAATATATTAATATTATATTTTAAAACCCCCAACAAAATACCAAACATGTTTACCCAGGCGAGGCACAGAAAGCTTACAAAAACAGATGCATGGGATTATCCAGTTCAGTAATATTTCATATATAATACATGCAAACATTTAATAAGCCAGTCTTCAAGTCTCTGTACTTGGCATGGAAAGACCAGGATATTTCATGCTTGAGGATATTGTAACTAAACCTACATAAAATGTATATCCCAATCAAGTGCTCCAAATAGTTGATTAATTAATGYTCAGTATGTCAGTTTTGATAAAAGGTAATATGTCTTGAGTGGTATATTCTGGGATATTTTCATTACTTGGAGCATTTTGTCATGGATGCAGATTTCTAAGAGTAGTTTGAAAGTCCCTCTTTATCTCCCTTCTGTGTGCATGTGGTTGTCTAGATGTGTATATATATAAAATATTGGCCAGGCAGACAGGAGTACTAAACTTAGCTTTTTTAACGTCCAAGTGCCAGTAAATTTTGCAAAATGAACGCTCCTATTTTGCATTTAGTTGCCTGCTCTTGAAAGAAAAATACTGATCTGGTGGRAAAGGAAGGAGTCTGGAGTAGTGACGTTGGCTTCCCTCCTGTGGAAGGTGCAGTCGCACCCTGTTCTCTGCAAACAAAGAAGTGCACTTTGTGAGGGCAGGAGCAAACTCCTCTGACCTACCTGGCAGCTCTCCATTTACAGCTCCTGTGAGCTGTAAGCCTTTATTTTTCACTCACTTATCGATAAAGCATTCTTAGCTCTATCAAAACATAGTTATTGTTGCATTTTTATTAATCTAGATAAATCAATGCCAAATATAGTGCCAGGAAAAAACCTTGCTCTTCAAGAAGGGTCGAGAGCAAGCTTTTTATTTCACCTTGCTACAGCCTAAGAAGTTCTTTTCACTTCAGAGACACAATTTTATAATTCATGCTGTGCTCAAGGACAGCTGGAACTGTTTTTCTCGAGAAGAAAAAAAAACTTCTCTCAAGCAGAAGCCAAATGTGGAAAATTTCTTCCCAAAAGATAGTTGGTTGGAAAATTTTAAGCACTGTGGAAATGTGTTGGCAACATCGGTTTTAGTGGCCAAGAACAGGTGCCTGCTGCAATTATGACAGAAATTTAGCAACTGTCCTTATTTAGTTAGCTGTATCAGAAGTGGGAATTTAGAGCATTTTCTGCTAAGCAGAGCAGTGTTGCAGAATAATGGGAAAAAAACCAGCTCCTTCCTTCCACTTCCACAAGGAGTGCCTTGGAAATCCAAGTGTTATCCAGTTGTGGATGGTCACTGACATCTACTTGTTTGCTACACAATGCTGGTCCCATTATTGCCCATGAGCTGCAGCCAGCAATAAAATCTGACAGCAAACCAGTTGTGTTCATTCTTGAATTTCTCCTGAAGTGAGCCAGCTCCTCCCTGCAAAGCAAACAGAGAAACTGTTCCTGTGTGTGTTTGAGATTAGGCCACTGAAACGTGTCCTGGCTTGAAACTCTTCAGTGAAAAAAGAAAATGAAACCACAATGAAAAATAAACCTAGCTCTAGTGTGTCATATAGGTTTTTTCCAGGTCCCTTTTAAAACCAAAGCTAAGTTAATCTCAGTAAAGACATTGGATCACACCCCTGTTAAAAAAAAAAAATTAAAAATTAAGACTATCAGGAAGTTAAGGTAACACCCAACTCTGATGTTCCTGCCACTTTAATTTTCCATCTCACAAAATATCTTTCATTTGCCTCCCCCTGAGCATTTACCAGTCCTTTCCCAACCCATTTCTCTCTTTCATCACAAACTGCAGGGGACAGTTCCCCTGAAACAGCATTTTGTTGACAGAGGTAACACCCATGTTCTTCACTTCTGTTTCCCTTAAGCCAGGTACAGGAGCTCATCACTCAGACTGGTGTGTACTGGTTTCTTGTTGCCCTGCAGAGAAATCAGGCTGAACACCACTGCCTGATGTGGTCCTTGAAGCCCTCCAGGAGTCTCCAGTGTGGAGAAAAGAATTCTTTTCTTTACCTCTTTCTGACCAAGTGCTGCCTCCACATCCCTTGACACTGCTTCACACACTGTGGATATTTGATTAAAATTAAAATATGTCTCTCTCATTACTAAAAAGAGCTACAGACTCCATCATACAGGGGAACAGCACAAACTTTTTCCTGTCCTAACATTTATGCCACCGGGAGGTATCAGTCAGAGCAATACAATTAAAATCTCCATGTCCTGTCTAGATCCTATGTTGGTTTCTGGTCCATTAAACAGTTCCATTAAACCTGTTTAGTCTGATGAAAATATGAGATGTAAATAAATCAAATGTGTAGTGATAACATGAGTAAAACCTGCCTCTCTGTGTGTTTTGTGGTTTGAATTGTTTTAAGTTTTGAAATTACTGTAACCCTGACAGGACAAATCTTTCCCTGCACATAAAAGAGTAATAGGTTTCCATAATTCAGAGTTATCAAGAAGTAAAATCTGCACAGAATCAGGTTTTCTGACTCTGCCTGAAATATTATTCTCTACTTCTGTGATGGAAACTAACCTTTATGATAATTTTTGCTTTGTAGTACATTCAGGTCTGAATCTATGTGGCAAGACTCCCCTGTTCAYGAAAGCATGCACTAATTTTGAGATAGTTTTCCCATCTGACTGACCAGGACTGAAACTTGGGACTAGTTTTTCCCAGCATGTATATTTGGTTGAACTATGGAGCAATCAGCAGCAGAAGTGGCATCAGCCATCTCCACCCAGCCCAGAGTTTTTCAGCAGCTGTCTGGGGACTCTTTGGGCATCTGTGGGGTACTTCCAAGGATTTCTCCAAAAGGTGAATAAAAAAACCTCCAAATCTACAGTAGCAAGGACAGAATACACTCTGGAAGGGTTGGATCTCTATGGACCTAAAAGGTCCAAAAATGGGAGTTAAAAACCACAGGGTTAGAGAACTGACCCTCGCTGTATGGCAAACCCTGCTACTCTCTTACATTTAATGCCTCTCAAGCAGATGAGCAGATGAATATATACTTTGTGGAATGAAATAGGTGCTCTGTTTTAACTGCTTTTATTATTTAACACTGAAGATAAAATTATTTTGCTCTTTGTTTTTCTCTCCTCAGCATACCTTTTTTCCCTTACTGCCTTCTCCCATCACAATCCCTCTAAATTAATTCTCTTCATTTATTCTCTCCTTTTGAAATCCCATTCCTTACTCTCTTTTGCTTTGTTTCTGTGAGTTACCTTTCCCATTTCTTTAAAACAGCAGCTTCTCCTTTGCTTTTGCCACTTCCCCGTTTCTACTCTTCTCACTTCTCTTTTCCCTCCCTGTATCCCTGGACTTCATCATCCCCCTTTTTTCTGTTCCTTTTTTCCCAGCAATTTTTCTCCAATTCGTCCTTCTGGTTCTGCCTGGAAGCTTCCTAAATTTAAATGGGTAATTTTCAATTTCTCTTTTGCTTTCTGTCATTTTCCTTTTTGTTTCTGCCTTAATGAGATGGAGACACTGATAACAAAATTACCAGTGAGTGCAATACATACATTTGAGGACCAGATTCTGGTGCACAATGTTACCATGAATTTTAGTGCAACTTTACTAAATTAAAGTTCCAGAAAGTTGTCAGTCGTTGTTATAGGCAGCATTTTAGAAGTGTGGGCTGGAGATGCAAACAACCCCTCTTTCTAGCTAAGAGACAGCCCTGACACTGGCCCAGTGAAGTATATCTTTAGTTCCCTTTAGTTCCCTTTTGCTGAAGATTTTCAAGACTTTTTAAAATCAGATGGACTCTGTGCACCAGCCTAAAAGCTGGCCAAGCACAATAACCTGCAATTAAAATTTGTTATCTTTTTGGATACATCCAAACAACAAGAAAACTAATCCCACATATGGAGGAATCACATCTTAAACCAGACTGAACAAAGCAAACTCACTGGTTTCACTGAACATGCAAAAATGATAGGTCAGATGTATTAATTGCCCGCAGGCAAGTGTAAATTATCTCTCCTCAAAATGCCTTTATAGTCCCATCCATGTCATGGCAAGAAAACAACTTGCTCACAAATCCTGCCCTTCATCTCCCTCTCCCCATCCTTTCCACCTTGTAAAACCATCCCAGATTTTGTTTGAGATCAGTTTCAGGCTCATTGTGAACTTCATAGATGTCTTAGCGCATAAAAAAATGATCACTCACAAAAGTACTCAGACCTGATCCAGCTGTTATTTACCTCAATGGAAAAATTCCCATTKACTTCAATGAGAGATAAATTTAGCCCTCAGGGACTACTAAAAATCAGCATTTAGTCACATTGTTTCTCAGCATAGAAAACTCTCCTCCCGAAATAACTTGGAAGAAAGGCTAGGAATTACTTGCTGARGGTGTATGCTTCCCTTGGGTGGACTAATGTAATTATGGAAGACAAATAATTGTCTTCCAGGTGAACACCAAGGATGAGAGGAAGCAAGAGAGAGAGTGTATCTAATTTTACTGTGCTAAGTTACAAGCATTTTGGACACATTATGGAATTAATCATGCTGATACACACAAATACAAACACACACACATACACATCCCCTATAAAAACCAGCTTTTCCTATTGATTGTCCTTGGAACTGTGCACATATATAAGGAATATACTGGAATTTAATATCATTTATGATACTTTAAACAGCTCTTCTCATCTGTCTGGTAAATATGCAAATTAAAATTTGTCATAATATTTATAAATGCACATTTTTAATTATTAAACATTGATTGCTACATAAATAGCATTTCACATACAAGCACTGTATGGCACAGATTGCAACCTGCAGAAGATTAAACAAGGCTGCCACTGCAGCTTTCACTGTGCTTATCATTTGTCCTCTCACCTACTTTACATGTGCCTTGCCATGAAAGGAGCACATGAATGATCAGAACTTTCATTCAGCTTCTTATCTTTCTTGGTTTATTTTTTTGGCTTTGACTGTACAGTAACTTGCCCAGATAATGAGAACAAAGTGTAAATAAAATGAAACCGATAGAGCTGCACACAGTTTTAAAGGAGACTGCCTTGATTGCAGTCACAAAAGCACCCCTGAACCCAAACCCTGATTGCTCTGTGGGCACGGGAGGCTGCTGCTARGGCAACCTCAGCCGTCAGCAGGGGAAGATGCAGGGTGCCACTGCACCCACCTGGGCTCCCCAAGCGATAGTCTGCCAGGGAATGCTATCCACAGTGGGGTAGGGTCCATCTTCTCTGCAGTGACTCTTAGAAGTGGAATGGCTAGAGAAAGAGAAAAGCAGACTGCAGGGTGCCCCTTGCCCGGGGCATGCCCTCAGCACAGGGCTGAAAAGTCAGGCACCATCTGGTTTACTGCCTAATCGGCTCGGAACTTCAGGATAGGACGGCTTGAGTGAGAGACATGCAGAGTAAAACTCCCCAAACAACACAGATGACCAGTGTGTAGCTAGATAATTTCTCCTCAGAAAGAKGAGGCACAAGTTTCACCCCACTCAGCCAGATGTGGGAACCTACATCAAGTCTTTTTCTCCAGACCTTGCAGATGTGTTCTTGCAGATGGGGTTTTATTAAAAGGCCAAGCCCAAGTTTAGAAGGGAAGTTTGGGACCAAGAATGTCCTGATTCACAGCAATGCTTGACTCCACGTTGCAGGTTAGATGGTTAAGTGAAAGAGAAGGGAATTTATTTTCACCATGCACTGCCTCCTTCTGTGGAGCTGGGCTCTAGTCCTACGCTGGAAATAACATGAGGATAGCTGGGAAATGAGAGGGCTCCTTATTCACCATCTTTGTGAAGATAACCTGATGATCTTTTGTTTGTTCTGTTTCCCAGTCTGCTGAAATGGAAAATATTTTATGCTTTAGGGTAAAGTAGCTGAGATTCCCAAACTGAAATTATGGATAAGGCTGCTGTATTTTATTTTCATGTCTGATTTTATTTAGTGCCCATATGGGCATTTTTTTGCTTTCTTGAAGCATTATTATCTATTCTTACTACTGAATGTGTGTGTGGCAGTAGTATCTAGCAGCCCCAGTAAAGAATCTTGGTGTGTTTCTATTATATATACACAAGAGTTTTATTATATATACAAGCGTTTTATACTGAGCTCTAAAAATGATGACAATATTTCAACTGCCAAATAGAAGCCCAGATTCAGCACAGCAATTAAATACAAGGCTAAATATTCTCTTGCCTAACTTGAGACCTGCTATTAACAAAGACCTCATGTAGCCTCTATAAATATTATTTCTTATTTCTGTTGAATTATGTTTATTCTAACACATTTGGGATGAGTGCACCTAGCTAGGTCCAATATTGTGGTGTCTTGTTAGAGAGACATTTTCTTAAATGTATGGGGTGATCAATTAATTAATTACAGATCTCTGAAGAAGAATAATTACTGTTATTTTTCTAAAAAACCCAAATGTTTAGAATTTTGKTTGATCCTGAATTTTTTCCCACAAAGGGAAAGTGTCATTCAATACTATTTAAATTTATTTGGTGTTTTTTCCCTCATCAATTCAAAGCTGATCAAAGGAAAACATGCTCTACCATCCCATTTTGAAGAGATGTTCTGGAAGGGAAGGTAGTTTCCTTGTTAGTCAAGAAATATTTCTTGCCCTTGAATGAGCCAAGATGTTCTATATTGTATCAGAAAAAAATGTCAGATAAATCATCAGCTTCATGGCTGGAGCAGAAAATACAGATATCATAGAGTACCCAAAGTAAGCCATGAATTTCCCACAGATACGAATTGGCATAACTAATTTAATTTCATCACCCAAAGATTTAACTTGGGATGATCTAGCATGATATTTTTTTGTTGATGATTTGTTTTGTGATTAAAGTATTTGTATGAAGTGGAGAGAACATGTAACTTAGCAGGCAACACTTAAATTCACCAGGTCTTTTTTTACAGGTGATTTGTGCTTTGTGCAAAAGTGGGTGTTTAGGCTTCAAAATCTTCTCCAAAATTTCCCTAGTAGTCTGTGCAATCTCTTGAACTCAGGCTGTAAATCAGCSATGTGTTATGTAGTGAGTGCTTGCAGGGAAAAAAGGCTCTCACTGCAAGTGTGAGGTGCACACTCTCTTCTTTGCAGAGCAGGGGCATTAAACTTGGACTCAAGTTGCTGGGGTTGGTTTACAATTATTAAAATAATTTACAATTATTTTACAATTAAAATTTTATAATAATAAAATAAAAGTTATGTCATATTATGTTAAAAATAATGTAATGTAATATATAAATTAATTTTTCTTCTGTATACTTGAAATAGTACATAGATGTAGAAGCATTTGTAGTTTTTGCAGGTTTCACCACTAACCTTAGTATATGTTCAAACAGCAGCCTTTTTCTTATTTTAAAATGCCTGTTGTACATATTTTTACAAATAAATAAGGTGCTGCAAAAGCAGCATTCCTGGCTACAGTCCTGCTCCTCAGGATGTCCCAGAACACCAGTGCAGCTTCTCCCCCTTCATGAGTGTTCCTACCACAGAGTATCAGTAGGACACGCCTCTAATGGACCTTCTCTCTAAACTCATTCCTGTGTAACAGAGGGTCTCCAGCATCTTTCGGTTTCCTGACAAAACCTACTCATTGATTTTTACTTATTTGTACATGTGCCTGCCCTAGAGGGACTCCTACAAAACCCAGGGTGTTGTGATCACCCTTCTTCTATGATCTACCCTAGCCAAGAACCATCTGTGTCTCTCCCAGCATCTGCTGCACACCTCCCAGAGCTCCACTTGGAGCTTGTTGGGTGAAATTCAGCAGACACAGGAGATGAGATGAAATAAGCTAATCATCATCAACTTTTATCATCATGGTGACTCTGTTAGTGCCATGATTGCCTACCAGCAGAGTCATCATCTATTTTTCAAATCCCCTCTTTGGTCAATATTAGAGTCTTTGCCCTCAATTCCCAATCTAAGTTAATTTTGTCCCCAATTCCCTTTTCACTTCCTTATGTGAATTCTTGGACTCCAGTTGCAGTTCACCTGCAATTAGGAAAGAAATTGAGCTTTGAGTCCAAGTTCTCAAAGACCTTTGGCCTCACATCCATATACCCTGATTTGATAAGACATCTAAATATCCTGCAAGGTAGGAGAGATAAGCATTTTCTCATGACTATCCTTCCTTCTACCATGCCCTGGATTATTTTAGACTTTACATGTATACCTTATTTTCTCTGTGATCTGTGAGGCCACATTTCCATCGATGTAAGCACAAAATCAGTGGCAGGGTAAGAGCAAGCTCTAATAATATTACAGTTTAATAGGGAAACAGATCATGTCAAGTGGGAGGTCAGCAGCATATTTTTGGAGCACATCTCAAAGTTCACCCAGTACACATCCTTTCCTTATACTGGAATATTTATAGTTTGTTTGTTTTACACTGGAAATATTCCCTCTGTGAGCTCCTCCTAAGAGACTCCTCCTTCTCCTTTTCAAACTCTCCTATGATGGATTAGAACGGGAGCTTTAGAATGGACTAGCTGTAGTAACCCACAGCAAGCAAATCCCAAGCTCCTTTATACGAAACCYTTTCCCAGGGCTATCAAACACCATGGCACCCAGACCCCAGGTGCCACAATGAGCAACCTTCATGCTCCTGTGCATGAAGTTATCTAAGTTTCATTTCTGCATGGGTGCTCAAATACATCTGCTACCTAGTTAGGAGTCTTCCTCAGGACAATGTCCAGTGGGTTCCTGATAGTAAATCTTTCCCAAGGTACTCCAAAGTGTGTGTTTTCTGATGGTGCCTATCCTCTGCAGTGGGAGTGAGCAAATGCATGGTGCAGTCATGCCTTTCAAAGACCAGTCATGCCTTTTCAGGCTTTAAAGAATTGAGAATAGAGCTATGTTTCTGCTCCTGAAAAATGCTTGTGTAAAATCTTGGAGCAGCCCTGGGAGTGAGAATCAGGAAGAAAAGTCTCCTCCTCCTGAGCCAACTGTCCTTTCTCTATTTTCTGTATGCCTCAGCAAGGAGCATGGAGGGTGCTCCTGTCGCCATTTAGAGCCTTACAGCTCAGGTAACCTCCCAGCTCAATGGATGTAAGAAATTAAACCTTGTCAGCTGGCCACTGGAATAGTACCTGGCTTTTGCATAACCCTACTGGATGCTTAAAGGAAGCAGCACCACCTCATCCTTCCACCAGCATTTACAAGAGAGATCCCTTGCTAAACANAAAAAAAAAAAAAAAAAAAAAAAAAAAAAAAAAAAAAAAAAAAAAAAAAAAGAAGAGGCCAAGGCACAGGCAGGGATCTCACGTTTGTGTCTCTCAAGAGGACAGAGATGCCTCCCTATGACACGAGGGGCAAGTGGTGCCCCATTTCCTGCTGGGGAGGCTGAGCTGCTCTCTGCACACTTTGCTGGCTGATGCAGGAGCCACTCCAAGGGGCTGAAGTCTTCCAGCTGAGAATCAGTCMTGTAAGACAGGGCATGTAGAGACAGGTATCACTGTCTGGATTTTGGGTGGCTGAGGTTTCATAGGAACTCCATTGGCTCCTGAGCCTCCCCAGTTAGTTTTCACCATACAGTTAAGAACAGCAATTATTAACAAGGTGTGAAAAACCAATTTGTTTCCTATTGTGATGATCCAAATGCACCACGACCAGGGACAACTCTCTTTTATAAAGAGATGGGGAAATGTTCAGAGAGCAGAAAGTCTCAGTACTTTCACAGGCATCTATTTTGAACTTGTAATGTTATCAAGTGAACATTTTAATGAGTGATTTAGCAAAGCACAGTACCACAGGTAAACAAAACGCACATTTCCATATCAAAGGAAAATACTGTTCGGAGTTTTTTTCTGAAAACATTATGTACACATTAAAAAAAAAAGTTAATCTCTTCTTAGAAACATGCCACCTTATTCTAAAATAACCATATTCATCTTAGCTGATACTCCAAGTGTTAAAGAATCAATTTCTCTTTCCTGCTAGAAAAGACAGCCACTCAGGTAGGTAATCACAGTGYTGGAGGGTTTCATTTTGTTGAGTAAAAATTTGTTTTATAAGCTACTTTGCCTGTCAAATGACATAAACACCACTGCTAYTTTATTACATGAATGAGTGGTTACTAGTTTGGGTTTTTTCTTTACTCTAAACAAGTGAAAGAATTTTGAAATCCTGACCCTAAAGGGTTTCACACATGCTTAATTTTAATTGTGCATGTAATCCCAGTGAGTTCAGTACTACTCRTATGCTTAAATTTAAGCAYGTGCRTAGRTGTCAGCAGGACAGGGCTTTAATATAGCACAAAATCTAATGTCTGGTTTTTCAGTGTTAAAATTCATGCCTTGATAAATTCATTTTTCTAAGAGAAGTCATTCTGTCAAACAAATTATGGAAATAAATATGTATATAATATATTTAAAGTGAGACATATATTAATATCTTTAACATTTCTAAGTATAACTATTACAATATATAATATTTCTGGAAAATACTGGGTCACATGAGGAACCTGACAAGTGACATCATAGAATAAACCCTTGGGGAAAGGGTTACTGAGAGCCAGGTAAGAATGGGATGAAATTATTTTCATTGCTATTGATATGGGTATGTACTTCTAACTGTTTTCTGCTGCTGCTTCAGCAGAAAACATATTATCAGTTATCACCAAAAGACCTATTTRCATTACAGAAACATTGAACCTTGTTACTTACGTATATACATATACATATATACATATATATATCYTGAAAACTCACCAAAAAAATTACTACCAGCTAATTTTCCTATATTTCAGAAAATAAGCCAAGTCTTGACAGACCAGTCTACTTTTACATGCTTTCTACAACAATAACGACTTTCTGTACTGAATAATTGTGAACTTTTGTTTTGGGAGCTCAGCTTGAACAACAAGCCAACAACAACAAAACCCAACCAACCAGTAAGGCCAAGCAGTACTTGCAAGATGTTATCAGTTACTTCCAGAAAATGCCCCCTGGTGCCTATTTCACTCTGCTATTTTAAGTTAATTTGCAAAGCTTTGACAAGGAACAAAGGTTAAATACTTGAAATTTGCACAGGTTGTATGTTCACTGCAGAATGCAAAATAAATGTTACAAATAAATGGTAGTTCCCCCAAGAAGAAAAAGGCTGGGGCATGGGTACAGCTCCTTTGAACATCATTAAAAGAAGACAATTCTTCTAGAGCCAAGTGGGAAAGGAAGAGGTAGAAATGCAGAGTGTTGCAGAGGTGTTGCTTTCAAGGCTGCTTTATTAGGGGACTCCAGGTATGTATGGAGCTGAGCAGAACAGTGTTACAAACATCTGTTGTGTCAGCCTAAGGAATAACACCTGAAGTACAGGAACCTGCTCTGTTAATAATGCAATACATTTTAGCAACCTGAGCTGAGGACTGAGCTTTGGTAGTTGGGGCTGTTGAAAATTAAAAGCACTGAAAACAGATGTAAATCCAGTGACACCTCATGCTAGGGAGGTGGATGTTTGTATTTATAAAACTGCAGTCCTGGATGAACTTACAGCAAATCAGATTAAATTTAAGACTGCACAATTTTGCTGTGGGAATTTGTTTCTGTTGATAGGGCTTGCATTGTTCTGGTTATGTTTTGTTTGGGTTCTGCTGGCTGATTTTACCAACATTGTTAAATACATTCATGCTGGTAGTCATTGTAGTAGCAGCTGGAATGCAAAGCCATCTCCACCAAGCCATCCCTTAGTAAGTAAGAGGTGGCCAAGCGGAAGGAAACAGATTTAGAGTTTGCCCACTGTCATGCAGTGTGAAAACCATAGCGGAGAAAACAGAAAACCTCCAAGTCCTGACTCTCCTGGTAAATGGGGAATGTTGTAAGTACAAGGTACCATGGCAAACMTTTCCTCCTCCAGCCTTCCTCAGCTGTGAAAAACTTTTTTTCCCATTTCTGGTCCTCATCCAGCTCTGAGAGTCAGTGACGATAATCAGAGCATGCCAAGCATCTGACCTCAGCAGATTTTCTTGTGAAATAAAGAAAGCAGTGTGACGCGCAATTTTCTTCTGAATTCTTCGGATATGTCTCCTGGAATACATTCTTTCTGCTAACAGTTCTGCTGTCAGCACTTTTTCTGCATTTGACCCCCTCCCCTACTTGTATTACTTGTATTCCATGGTGTTTTATACGGAAGTTGTTAACAGGTTATTTTCCACTCTAGTACTCTAGCAACTTGTAGTGGGTTTGAGTTGATATTTCAAAATTAGCTTTCTACCTTCAAGCTAATCCTTGTGGGACGTATGAAACCATACGAACAGTGATGTTCTGGGTGCTCAGCACATTTCTGAATTAGGCCTCATCAGAAGGCTATCTAGCCAAAGTTGACAAACTTATAAATACAAAGTGACCCGGTTTCAATCCAGCATCTGCTTGTACACAAACAAACCAAGTCAGAAAAAAGCCCTCTTCCTCAAATTACTTTTAAAACTCCTGAGAAGTCAGTAATTTCTAAAAATTTCAGGAAACACTTGAAACAAGTCTTGACCACTAAGATTTTGTTTTACTTTTAGTTTCTTCATATACGCAATACATTCTGTAGTTACTGTTTCTGCTGCTTATCCAGAACAGATTCATTGTAATTCTTCTCTGTACATTTTATCACTTGCCTGCACAGATACTTTAATTACAGAGAAAAGATATCTCATTCTAGTAACAGCACTCAATTTTGCCTTATCCTTACTGGTTTTCTTCTTTCGTGCTATTCCCATACACATGGTTCAAAGCACTTGTGAGATGATCTCTTTTTTTTTTCTTTCCTTTTTTTTTTTTCCTGTTGTTGGAGTTTCATTTTGATCTTGTTTTCCTGACTGAGAGGATGTGTGTCACTTGTGTTTTGAAATGAACTCTGGTAAATACAGCCGCTTCTTGAAAAGATCACTGCTCCCCTTTGAGCACGACTCTGCCATAAATATGCAAGTGGGAAGAAAACTATGAAGAACTTGTTGTGTGAACTACCCACGGGCTCGGTCTTCTCCTCATWACAGCCCTGCTTCTGGATCCTTCCCCGCAGGGCACACCACACCTCCCAGCCGTGCGTGACACCGAGTGCCAAAGAAGGCTAATTGTGTTATAAGACTTTTTAATTCCCCAACTTACTTCAGCTGTTATCAGCAGCTGGTTACTTCAGCTGGCTGATATGCCTCGGTGTCCTGTAAACATTCGGTCTGGTGCTGTGCATTACTCATAGTTGGAAAATCACTTTGACTCCTGTAGTACAATTATGTTAATGTCAAATGAGTCACAGGGAAACAGAAAACTTTTATCAGAGCTGCACCTCAGTGCCACTTTCTGAATGCTCCTGTTGGCATGACAGAAGCAGGCTAGGAGATTTAGTGGAAAACACAACTTTCATTTAATGAGTGATATGAAATTATGATAATAATTACTCACAAGGAAGCTTAAGTGACAATAGAACTTAGATTCACTGAAACATAAAACTGGTAAGAGAATAGCCTGCCTGATTATTTATAAGAGCAAGAATGAAAATACTGAATTTTTAAACAATTACTTTCCCAAGAAAACTTCAGATCTCTTTCGCACATAAACAGCTTTTCACATTCATTATTTAGTTTCAACAGCAGTAAGTGATTTAAACTGACATTTTAATTAGATTGCACTTCAGAGCCAACCTCCTCTGGTATTTTTATTAATTTCACATCTTTCTTAGTTTAGTTAATGCTAGTAACTGATTACTAGGAAAACTGATTACTAATGAAAAAATAAAAACAAACAAAACCCTTTCAGCTCGTGTTTGGATCATAATACAAAAAGCCAGAAGTCCTTCAACAAGCTAAACATAACATATCTTGTCCCAGCTTAAAGCAGACAAATGGCYAATGAGAGCAGAATTTGTTCCAGAGTTTAAAGACAAGAGGACAAATATCTGTGACACACTGTCTATCTCAGGGCTAAACAGCAGCACTTCATTTTTTCTGGCACATACAAATTCCTCTGGTATTTGCCTACCAGGATTTTTCATGCTCAAACATGTATCAATATTTCCACGTGCTATCCTGATGAATAGGATGTACCATCGGAATGTAAAGGGAAGATTTTTTTTCCCCCCAGATAGCTGAAAAATCATACTCAGAACACAAGAGTTTTAGCATTCTGAGAGATTCCACCATGCTATTCAATRAAAACGCTCAAAAGTAAGCAAAAGGCAAAAACTGAATTGAAAATCATAACCATATAATTTCAGTCAGGAAAAAAAAATCAGCTAGGGCAATGTAATAAAAACCTCTTATTGATAAGTAACTGCATTTTCATTAATGTTCTATTTGAGAGGGAGACAAGACTTACATTTCTCTGGGAGCTCCATCCCTCTGAGCATTTCCCCTTCATCGGCTGACTTCTCATCTCATGCCTTTTCTGAGTTCCCTCCACTTATCCTAGAAACTGTTAATAAATTAAATCTCACATGTCCCATTAGAAACCAACTGTTGTTACTAAATTGAGTGGGAATATAAGGTCATGCCATAGGTGACTAAGTACCCCCCCAGATTTCCCTACGAGCCATGATCTAAATATGATGGTACAGCATCATCTCGACCTTATAATGAGTGAGGGGCTTTATTTCAGAGCACATCCCCGACCCAGAGATAACCTACTATGGACAACACCTGCAGTTTGAAGCCCTCAGCTCCTGTCTGAGTTAAAACTGTTTATTATTTTGTAAAACAGTTCGTGTCTAACACATCAGCAGAAAGCCTTTACTTGTAGCATTTGGTTCTCTTGTGTTTCGCGTGGGAACGTACAGGAAATACATCAAGGCATTCCTCCTTTGTAAATTAGCACCGTTTTATTAGCGATGTGCTCTTGTGGACTGCCCCACGGAGGCGGCCGGACGCTGTCCGTGCGCTGCTGCCCTGGAGGCAGGACCCGGCGTTTCCCTTCTCGCCGTGCTCCCGCGCTCCGGGGGAGCGCAGCGAGAGCCGGGAGCGGTGATGGGAGAACCACACGCGGGGAGCATCACCCGGGGSCAGCGCGGCTGAGCCGCCCGGGAGAGCCGGGGCGGGCACACTCCGGACTGCGCTCAGACCGCGCCCCGGGAGGCCGCGGACCGGCCCGACGGGGTCACAGCCGCGGGCGGTGCGGGGTGTGCGGGACAGAGCGCGGCCGCCCCGCGCCCCCCCGGCCCCGCAGCTGCGCCAGTCCGTCAGCGCCGCCCCCCCGGGCGGGGCCGCCGAGCGCTGCCCCTTTAAGGCAGCGCAGCCCCGCGCGCATTCCAGCGGCCGCGTCACCGTTCCGGGAAGCGGGTGGCGTCACGCCGCCATCCCTCCCGCCGTCCATCCCGCGGCGGCGGGGCGGGCCCCGGGGAACAAAGGCGGGATAAAAATAGAAGGTGAGAGAGCGCGGGGAGCGCCGTGCCCGCCGGGCGGGGCCGCGTTGCGTCGGCGGTGACGTCACGGCGCAGACGCGCGCCTGCGCGGCCCCGCGCGGCTATTTATGGGCGCCGCCGGAGGGAACCGGCGTGGTGACGTCATGCGGGGCCGTGCGTGCGACGTCACGTCACGTGCGGGGCTCGCGCTCGGCGTCCCCCTCAGGATCCCAGGGATGGGGAGCCGCCCCCTGGGACAGCGGGACCTGGGAGCGGCGGTTGGCCCGCTTCGATAGCGTGGAGGGCGGCAGCTCCCCGGGACTGATGGCCCCTCGAACAGCGAAAGCGTTCTTTGTGTCGTGCCGTAGATTCGCTTTTATTTGGCACCAGCAAGGGAGCCGCTGGCAAACCTCCCCTTTGCGAGGTGCTGGGTGAAAGGATAACTCTTCGGTATCGCACTTTGCGAGGGCAAACAGCAAAGCGTGCTGCTCTTGCTCCGTGCTGTGCTCTCCCTGTAAAGAAAAGCAATGCGTTACCCCGGGGGATGGTTTCTACGCCCGCTGGAACATGACATTCCCCACAATTAATTATTACATAAGTATCATGTCAGGGATGCCATTGATATTACGGTCGTTCTCTCAACTGCAGCAATGACAACAGTAGCTTATATCTAGAATGTTAAAAGGATGCTGGTTCATTTCTGTTCCAGTAGCCAAGTCTGCYTCTCAAGAGCAACCCGAGGATGTTCCTTAGCCTCTGTGGTCATGGACTCTCTGAAAGGCTGGAGCCTGGGATTGTTTACAGTCCTCTACTGGAGCTGCCCTTGTCTTTTTTCTAAGAATCAGATAATGGGAAAGGATACTGGGCCACATGTGTAAGCTTTTAATAGTAGCGTTTGGTAGACAAGGCTTACACACTCTTTACTGTAACTCTTTGTATTTCACTACTGCGTATTAAAAAGCTGCTTGGGTCCTCTTTGATCCCTTCTGAATGGGGGATTGTGGTTTGTGGTTAGTTGGTTTGGTTGGGGTTTTTTTGTGAAATTAAAGTCAGTGACTGTCTGTCTATCTCCCAAAGCTGYTGCTTTCTCTAGACAGACCAGGCAGCAAATAGGTCTCTAATTTGGGATGGCATCTTCTCAGACTGTTCACATTCAGAGAAAATGTGGTGGACTATGTGATAGAAGGAACTATATCATTAAGAAGTAACTTCCTGGTACATTAGTCGCTGTTAACAGGTGAAATCTCTATTAAAAAATCACGGAGAGGTACACAATAAGCACCAAATAAAATACCAAATAAAGGTCCTTGTAGAGGAGCTGTAAAGTAGGTTGAAATTTCCAGAAGGCACACTGCGTGTGCCAAGTTCTGTCCCCGTAGGACTGATGTGTCTGCACCAGCATGTTCTCACCCTTAAGTTTGGGGGTTTTTTTTGTATTTGAATGATWAAAGTGTTGAACTAAATAGAGACTAAACTAATCTGAACCAAGTCGAACCCTGGATATTTTCATTCTGCAGCTTAACCAAATGGTTAGTTTGGGATTATTTCCAAATGGTTTTGAGTAGGCTTAGCCAAAGTCTTGACTGGAAAATTGAAAGAAGTATAGGTTCAGCCCTTTTTGTGTGCCATGCAYTGTTCAGTGTTGGCAGTCCTTTTTCAGCCTTTCTTTGTGGTGCAGTGGCATCTGTCTGTGAAGGTTGTCTGTGCCATTTGAAGGGCTTTGTTGTGCAGTGTAGTGATGGCGTGGTGCAGTGCAAACTTCACTGAATTGTTCTGTCCCAGAGCATTCCAAGGGAGGATGGTGTGGTTATTAGAGAGTGGCTGTGTCTTTTATTAGATTGAGTCACACAGAGGAAGAGAGGAGAGAAGTGGGCAAGCTTTCAGGAGCACAAGCCTTTCTCCTTCAGCTGCCTTAAAAAAGAAATTCTGGAAAACTGTATCAGTAAATTTGTGCTGTTCTTAAAACTGTGTTCTCCATCAAGGACCTGAACTACTCATTAGCTTCTAGAAATGTAATAGCTGCTAGTTTTGCACTAAAGTGTTCCTGGTTATTTGCTGCTAGGGACACACCTGTCAAACAGAACTGTGTTTGGACCCATAAATGTGTGGTTGTACAGGTAACTGCCTGAAGTGCAGCAAAGCAGACCTGGGATATGTTGTCTGGAGATTACACTGCATCTCCTCTGAAGGGGGAATTTGCAATGCTTACCTCACCATTTAGTCACCTGTATGACTGTATGCTGACAATAAAAARGGCTTCTGAATGAGCCACCAGAATATCATTGCAAAGCTTACTGTAACCTGAAGAGGAAATCTGTACTGATWGTACATCTCTGCAGTGATGTACTAGCCTGTGCTAGAACCTCCCTGCAAAATGGTTAAATAATCTTCTTAACCTRGAAAAAAATAGTCCTGTGATTTGAAGTGAAGCTTTCCTGGAATTTTCCATGTGCCCTTCATGGCTTTGAGGTGGTTTCCCCTATCAGAAGCAACCTTCCAGGAAGTCTGTGAGCACTGAGCATTATCAGGCTGTGTGTGAGTCTTGCATAATAAATGCCCTTGACTGCAGAGCTATGGATTCTATCATTTCCATCCCAGAATGTGAGGTATTTGCTCAATGTACTGAGTGTCCTTGTGGAAGTTACTGGGATTAGTCCAAACAGCTACCAGGCATGGAATGGCTCCCACAGACTGAAGGGGCAGAAATGGCCTGTCAGCAGCTGGAGAATATTTTCACAAAGCAATTCAAGTGGACTAATAGAACACCTGCAAAACATAAGCTTAGAGCTTAAAATTTTTAACCCAGATGGACACTTAATAGATCAGCAGAAAAAATCAGCAGAAACATAAATTTGGCACCTAATTTTGTCCTCCTGTGAGCCCTTTGCTTTCACACAGGTAGTAATTAACAACAGTTCTTCAAGGTCCATGATGGCCCTTCTTCACTTCCAAGTGTCAGTTACTCTTTCATCTGAAAGCATATAGCTTTTTAGCATAATCAAGGCATTCTAATTYTTACGAGAGTTATGATGGTCCACATACATTTAATAGATCTATTGATCTTATTTTTAAAAATCACCATTTATTTTCTGCTGCCTTCTGTGCATGCAAACCATTTTTCAGAGCCGACTAGAAGAAGTTTCTTTYGGAAGCTGGTTTTCCCTGACTCAACAGGGCTCTTTTTTTTCAAGGAATAGATATAAAGAAGATCTCTTTTGACTTTCCTTTAATTATAAGCCTGAGGGCAGAGGGAAAGGAGGAGTAATTTCTGTTTCTCAGTATGATGTTTGTGGTTTAGTTCTGCCGGGAGGAGTTGCAGTTTTGTTGCTAAATGTTAATTGCACCTTTCCTGTGGCTGTAGAGGAGATTTGGCAGTGTTGCACTCGCGATCTGTGGGAGCTCTCCAAAAAGTTAATTGGGAGTTTCTTCTGTGACTTGAACATGCTACTCTCCTTCACAGTCCTGAGGATTTCCTTGTGGTATGATCCAGGGCTGAATGTCAAGTCAGTTCTTGCAGTCTGGCTTTTTCATTCTGGAGAAAACATGATGCATTTGAAATGTATTTGAGATACCATTTTCTCATTAGATGGTTACGTTATGCAAGGTGGAGAATGGCAGTTACCCTTAGAGCTATTTATTACACTTGTGGCTCTGAATCTAATGAGGGAAGCTGGGAGTCAAGAAGGGACATGACAGAAATTTTTGTAGAAGTGGGGATRATCTGGATGGTGAGCGTATTTGAGAATATTAATGTTTTAAAAAAGGGTTTTTAAAAGTGTGTGCAGTTCTGCTGTTACTTATGAGCAGCCCTTGATCAGACATGGGCACTAAGTCAATATTCTATCATTTTCTTCATGGGAGTCTTCTGTGTAGTCTTTTCTACTTCAGGTAGAAAAGAGGAGTAAAGATGTGAGCAAGAAATTTAGGATATGTGCAGTCTGCCGCAGGGTGTTTTGGATAAGTTGTTCAATGCTTTCTGACAAAGACAAGGAGGTGTATCATGCCCACCAGGGCAATGGGGTGAGCATAATGTTAAGGCTGTTAATCATATAAGTACCTGAGAGAATTAGAAATTGCACATTAAAGGTGTTGCCTGTTTCTTTTGACCGTTGCCTACTTGCTTTATGAACAAGGTAGCTGTTCACAGATTCTGCTGGATTCTAACAGTTTCACAACTGTATTTATTCCACTTGTGGCATTTGTTACATGATTCAAAATTTGGATAACTTAGCAAAAAAAGGTGCCTTTATATTTCTTTCTTAAATCTCGGTAGAGTTCAAAGCATTCAGCTCTAACAAATTTTCTGATGGTTTACTGTGAATTAATCAAAGTTTAGTTCATATAATAAGGCTGCCATAGCTTTTTCTGTAATATGAAACTATTTCATAAGTCTGTTAATTTCTAATTGACATTTTGTCACTTGGCCTGGCCTGTGCTCAAGGTCGGTGCAGGATTGTTACCTGATAGTGTTTGTAATGACAGGATAAATTACAGAATTTATGAACTTTCTGTTGTTACCACTGCTGTGTTGCGCCAACAGTGCAACTTGAAAACTTACATTAAATATGGCTTTCAAAATTCAGAAATAGATTAAACCCTATTTCTCTGTTCTCCCTTCTAATCCCACCTCACTTTCCACCCTTAGATCAGTTTCCAAGAGCGTAAAGTCAAAATGTTTCACATAAATCTCCTTGATGCAGCTCAGGCTCTTTTGTTCTCTTTGTTTTTTCCAAAACTTATTGTTGCTTCCTCTGTATCCACCAGGTCTTTTTTTTTTATTTATTTTTTTTCCCGTCTGGAGTGTTACTTGCCTTTATCTAGGTGTGTCAGAGGACTGGAACTCTGGTGTTCATCTGTTATTTAAAAAATGTTGATTACTTTATTAAGTTCACAAAGAAACTTCTGTGGTATATGGTAACTCACATTGAGAAATACATTTTGCAAAGCAGGCATAGTTGTGTAAAGAAGTTTAAACAATCTAAAACTTCATTGTTTTCCCCAAAGGCTCCTGTTTTTGTAACTGTTTAGGTTTCTAAATTCTTTGGAATTTGTCTTTTGCCTTGGAATGCCTAACTAAATGTGAGATGTTGAAAATGGACTCAGTAGATCGTGACTACCATTTTGAAACTTCCAGAAACAATGAGRCACTGTGGAACATTTCTCTAGTGAACACAATGCTTAGCAGAAATCCTAAATCTGTTACTCATTCAGTCGAAAGCACAGCAGAGGCAAAACTGTTGCATGAACACGTGTCATGGCAGTAGACTTAAATGTTATCAGCAGTTGCCCTATGAGACTTTAATCTTCAATTTTGTTGACTTTTSTGCATGTTTAAATCTTAAAATATTGCTTTAATTGCATGATTCTGAGATGGTATCTTCTTTCTGCCCTACATTTAGAAGTGATGAAGGTAAGGTAAAGTTGTTCTGTGAGTGGGGCATGATCCTGTCCCTGTGGGGCTCGGTGACATTTCTTGCTAACTGACATGATGCACGATGTGTAGGGTTTTGAGTGGCAGAGTTTGCTCCTTCTGCTCCTTCTTGGTTTATTTCTTCACACAGATTGATTGTTATGTCTATGTTGTTGTAAAAGCAAGGGGTTCTAAGGCTTTCTAATTAGCTTCTGTCTAATCTGGCATACTTTCTGGAACTGAGASATTTCCTAGAAAAGCTTGGTTCCTCCCTCATCCCAGTAGCATCACTAAATTGCTTTTGAAAAAGCATTTCAGTGCTACCATGTGCCTAATTATAGGTTGATTTTTTGGGGGGGGCTTTTAAATTTGATTTGGGTTACAAAAATGAAATTATTTTTGAKGATTGAATTGCTCAGAACTCTACAAAAGACTTCCTTTGATTTAATTTTCATATAATCTATCATTTTATTAGCATTTTAGAAAGATTAATTACAATAACTTGTTGTGGTAGCTTATGTGCTAAAAGCCCTTTGTAATCTGGAAAAAAAMCCAGATTTTTTTAACCTTTCTGCTACACTAAATTGACTACTTAAAAGTAAGCCTGATTTTGCTTTAACTTCTCTGATTCMGATTGCTTTTAATAGCTGTGGTTACAGTGGAGTAGTCTTCCTACTTCCTGGGTYGTTATGCTGTCTTTACTGCAATCTTTGGAGGGGCTTGAAAATGCAGATGAAGAAAGCCAGGTTTTATTCTTTTGCATCCTGAGAACTGCTGCAGAGTTTTGTTGTTTCATGATTGCTATTCTCTTTAAATGCTAAGTTATTCTGCACTGAGAAGAAACAGWTTTCAGCTGTTGAAAGTAAGAGTGMATCTGTAATAAGGGTTATTATGATTAATTTTTATGCTTGTTGTCAGTTCTCTGAAAAATATAATTTCAATCTAAAAAGGCACAGGCTTGTTTATTTAATGATCCCTCAGAATATATTCCTGTGTCGCTGAGATCAGTTGATAACAGGATGAGGTAAGAATTGATTATCTAAGGTAAGATTTTGAAGTTCATTGAGAGTTTTAGCACTAGTGGATGATATTCTGCACCAAATAAAGTAGAAATTATCACRCATTTCAGAGTGAATTTCGGTGAGGTTGAATTTGCTGAAAAGATCTGGTTTCACTCGACTTGGAATATGAGGCTTATCTGTTGACACATGTATTTAAACCAATCTGGTGTGAATACAAACCAGATGTTTCTTGGGAACATTTTTGTAGTACATTTGAACCATGAAACAGGGTGACACATTTTTTTAATCAGTATTCCTGATAGTGCTTTGAGGAAATGTGTGTTCTAAGTGTTACTTTGCTATTTCTAAGTGGACGAGAATCTGCAATCTTGTACAGCATTAGTGCTGCAATGAAAATCTAGATACAGAATAGAATGACGCTCTGTATAAAAGAACATAAATCACGTTTGATTTAGATCTTTAAGACAAATAAGGACTCCTTTAAAATTATTTTCAGCAATCGTTTTAAAGGCTTGGTTAGATCTTGATTTCCATATCCATTCTCACTGAGCACACAAGAGGYTCTCAGCAAGTAGCTGGTAATGTGTAACAGTGAACCTAGGACTGRAAAACACGTTAGTATTGTGGAAGTGTTCCACATTTCATTGCATTGATTCAGGAGTACCTTCATGTTATAAAACTTTTACTGTCCCATCAACTTCTTCCTACAAACCCTCCAAGTGGAGATAACCTGTGTCCCCAGTCTTACAGTCTCTTCTCCCCTTGTGAATGTGCTACGTACGGCCAGGGCAGAGGTGGGACATAATGTATTGAAATGTGTCCATGCCATAAGTGTAGATTTATATGACTTCTAATAACAGCAGCAAGGTATGTTATTTGGAGTTGTTTTTCCTTTTTTATTTAATACACGTACACACACACACAGAGTCAATGTTTCTCAAAACTGATCTCTGCAGTTTCTGGTTAATGGTGTTCTCTAGAATTTTGTAACTGATTTTGTAACTACTATTTTATTATGACAATATTGTTATTAAAAATAGGACCTACAATTTGGACAGTTAATTCCTGTAAACTRTCCCTTTAATGTGTTGTATGTTGACTCTTGAATCATTCAGTCACAGGAGTTTTGGTGTTTATAGGATTGGGAAGATRACTCGTGTGGTCTTTGCCTAATACTTAGATTCATCAAAGAGCATTTCTCTCRGAATTGAAGTAAATTAAAGGAGAGAAGTTGCACAGAGGAAGAAATACTTTCTACCCCTTCTTTAGGTCTCCTTTTGTTTTCATTGTRTGAAACAATAYACAGAGAACATGTTGAAAGCCACCTGTACCCTTTTTGGGTATCTTCAGATAGCTTTTCTCAAAAGCTTTGTGGTTTATGAAGAACCCTTATAACATCTGACATTGGAAAACCAGTCAGTCCTTTTCTGAAGTATAGTGAGGATGCCTGTTCCATCTCACTGGGCACATGGAGAGATCCCAAAGTTATAAATAAATTCATGGTAGCCGTATGTCATGACAGTGTGTCTAGTTTGGGTCTTGGAGGCACACTTGGAACATACAGACAACATAAAAGCTCATATTGCATAGAATAAACTTAAACATTTCTTAAACTGGCATGTTCTGTTTCTTTGCCTCCATCATTTTTGAAACATGTACAATAGTCTTACCCTATTCCATTTAGCTRAATTTGGTGAGACTATAAACTGGCCATAAATATGTAATTACAGCTTGGTCCTGTACACTGAAATCTAGTTCATCTCCTGAACTAGAGATAGAGTAGTTCAAAATTGCTGTTGGCATTTAGGTGCTTGTATACCTTTGTCAGTGCAGTTCAGCTGCACAGAGAGTGTGTTCATTTAGCAAAGGGTTCAGGCTACTTCTTGTTTAGGTTTGTTCATACTTCTTTTTCCCTTTATTTGGTGGTGTTAACCTTYTCAGAAAAATGTTCAGAAAGGTGAGAGTGTGTTAAACAGCATCAGTTTGTTGGGTGAATGAACCATACATAGTAGCAGATGCACTAGCAGGTCTCTAACAGTGACAAGGGTTTCTAGCACTGTTTGCAAAGCTTGGCTCTATAAACTCTGACCAACATAAAGCTGATACAGCTGCCAGATTTACTGGCAATTAACTCTGTTTGTGAGTGCTCACAAGTCTGGGAATCTGGGTATTCGCAGACAATGTGTCAGTTTGGGAACTTCAGTCATACTCATTTAGCACATACCCAAGGGTTTGATATCAATTGTTTTGAGGTTGGGTTGTTTTTGCATTGTGGCTTGTTTGATCCAAGTGCTATTGAAAGCAGCACAAATGTCTCCATTGACTTGGATTAGTTGATCACTGTGTGACATAACAAGCCTGTGTTGATTAATTCCCTGCAGTTCCTACTATGAGCCCACACATAATAATGGAGAACCATTAGTGGCCACTGTCACTGTTAGTCAATTCCCAATAGTATCTAATTTTTATTTTCAGGCTGAATTCCCCCCAATCCTACACAGTGTTATAAATAAACCAGGCAAACAAGACCTCCTTGTCACATTATTAGAATAGTAGATGCAAYGTTTGCTAAATTTAGAACTTTCCCAAAGTCATGGTCACAGTTTCATGTGACCTGTTACAAAAGTTGCTGATTTCATTGTTTGGTCTTTGAACATGACTTTTGGCTAGTGGCCTGCTGAAGGTTGCTGCAGCCTGTAAGAAGGAGGGCACAGAGGGCAGGGTATTGCATAAGGATTTGTAGCTGTGACTCAGTTTTTGCAGCAAATAATACTCATTTGCTTCCCCTGCTTCCTCTTGCTTATCAAGAAGTGCCCTACAGCACTGCAGTAAGAGAGCAACTGCCCGTTCAAAGAACATCTTCAAAGCCTACTAGAAATAGTAGTAACTTKTAGTTTTCCTTTCTTAGTTGTGAAATTTGGGGGAAGTACCCATGCTACAGTGTCACTTCTTATTTTAGGAGCAATCACTTCTTGTGTATAAATGTCATATAACACTGGACAAAGTTGAAAATGTCTAACAAATRTTTGCTGAACAGTACTGTCTTACTGAGAAGATAGTGTGTCAGCTTGTCATATGTTTTTAGGCCACCTTACCAATACATTACCTAAATTACCTTAAAATTTATGAGTGACATGCACAGGGGAAGTCACTCTTTTTTGTAGTTCTGCAAACTAATTACTTGGTCACCCATTTGTATAATTACAAAGCACTGTCACTTTGAGGATTGGTGCAGGTTTGGTAATGTTTGTACCTCTTAATAGACTGTGATTCTCAGGATAGATCAAGTATGTTTTGAAAGTCATATAAAGAAGAATTATGAACATGATTCAGAGTACCATTTTTTCCTTTTTAGAGTTTCTCGCTCTGTGAGGTRTCTTCTGCCTTTTCTTACATTTCAYCAWGTGCATCCCTCAGTAATTTCACATGATGGAATAGAAAACATGTCAGAATAGTATACAGATAAAAGTCAGTATAAGGAACCATAATATCTCTTAGGGAGGATAGGCTACTTTTTCTGTAGCAAAAATACTTACTATCTTTTTGATTAATGTTGCTGTTTTCTTCAAACCTAGGAAAAGAAATGTATTAAAGTAGATTGTAAGTGCATTTTTGTTCTCTGCAGTAATGCACTTTAATTCTTTATAAGAGGCAATTAGATAACAAAGCATGTCTTATAATATTATATTGACGTCTCTACTCACAGATTAAGTTTTTGAAAGGAAAATTTTCTAATGGATCTTYTTTTACCTTAAGTATCAGTGTTTTTCATGCCTAAAGTTTCATTTCCTACCTGAGGGAAAAAAATGAAATAGGGAATAACTGTACCAGAGGGAAAAATGTTTYGTTTTGTTYATTTGTTTTTTGTTTGTTTTTAATAACATGTAAGCATGATYTTACACTGACTCTATGTTTAGGAGCATTACTTTGGTCTGCTTTGTCGCCTGATATCTGCACGTGAATCAAGAGCAAAAAGGTTTTGTYTTCCTCCCCTTGCACTGTTCCTCTGTCTCCTTTTTTCACAGCCACTACAGCATCTCTGCATTCCTGGTCCCTGTACATGGCCTGAGCAAAGGAGTCRTTTGAGCAGTCAGAATGCTTTTTATGTGCAGACAGCCAGCTCTCCTGGAATAATTTRTAAGGACTGCATCAGGAGCAAAATCGGGGAATTTGGAGGACTGCCCTGAGTTGTGCTGATGGTTGTGACCCTGACCCTCACTGAGGGAGGCCATTTCCCTTACAGTGTTCTACCACTGCTGGTGTAGAAGAGCAGCGGATCTGAGTTGATGTGGGCAGTCTGTAGGTATTGAGAGAAATCAGACAGAAAGGAAAACCACTGTGACTCCAGAGCATGTTGCTGGTTTTCTTTTCTGCTGTGTTACTCATGTCCTCCTGTTAGCCCAAAGAGTCACCACAGTGYAAAGTGGTGGTGAGATAATGTGTGCATACAAGAAATCCACTCATTTTTGTATGGCAGTGTGAACTCAGGTGCACATTTCCTGRTTCCTTTTATTACAGTGGATTTTGCTGCTGTCTTCGTTATAATTAGTGGRTTCTAAGAATTATTATTGGATTGTTTATTCTGGAGAGGTTGAAATATTTGTGAATATCTGTGAAACACTAATAGCATATGAGTGTTGGAAGCWGGTAGCCACACTAGGAATTGGTGGTGTGAGCAACTGACGGGTCATGTAAATTGATCTTTAACTGTCCTTTAATTTTCCAGTGCCTTATCAAACTATGTTGGGGTTTTTTTTTTAAATTTATAGATAGGACTTAAATTAACGTCACTATTTAACTTGCAATTTGAGCTAAGATTACAATGAAACCAAATCTAATACTGAGTTTCAAAGGAGCCTGCAGGAGAGTGTGTCTTAGATCAAATAGTAATGGTTGATCAGAAATTCCAGTCTCATCCAYGTATGAGCCTTATGAAGAATGAAAATATTAATTCCAGTAAACATAAAGGCTAGACCTAGGAAAGTGAGGGCATTGATTGTCTAAGCACATGTTGAAGACTAAGGGAAAGTGTWCTTGTACATTTGATTTGTTAATCCTGTGTAAGGATTCAAACTGTATTTTTGTTGTAAAGAATTGCTGTTGTAAAGCTGTCAGTTCCACTGAGCTTCCAACTGCCCAAAACAGACCATTTTGCCAGTCATCTCTGAGCTCTGTGCTGCCCCACCTAGATCTCTGCAAGTATCCYAGGAAATTATTCCAAAGCTAGAACAGGCATGTCTAGATTATATTGCAGCCAGTGTTATGACTGCATTTATAATTACTGTGAGTTAACATAATTCTTTCCTTTATGAGGACAGCTCTTGGAGAAACTTCTGTTTCTCTTTGATTTTATTGTTTCTGTTGGTGTAAGATAAAAGCCACTCAGGCTAAAGAAGTATAAAAGCTTTTTCTTATGAAAAAAATGGTGTGCCAGTATGAACACATCTTACATGAAACCAAAAAGTAAGTCAGTTCCAATCTACGCTTTTAAAATTCTAAACGATGATGTACAGAAGAGGTTGTAAAGTAACTTTTAAAAGGACCTTATGATGCATACCTCTTGTGTAATTCTGGACATTCTAATTACAGAATTATTTTTGCACATATCCAGATTTAGTCACGTGTGGCTCAACCATAGATGGCTCTGTAGATGTTTTTTGGTAGGGAAGTGGCATAGCAAGCAGTATAGGATGTAAAACAGAAATGGGCCATATTGATCTTTAGTGTTTGACCTAAATTCATAAGGGCTATAGTTACACTCTTAAATTCACTYATTYTTAACAGGTTTTTGAACATCACTATTTAGAGTAGAAAAAAGAGGCTTGTTAGAATACTAAGTGACCTGAAGTTTTCKAGTCTAGGTATCATTTGATCTAAATATACCTATCAATGGCTCAAAAATAGTCAAATACTCACAGCAGTTTGGCTTCATGAGAATGCTCTTTCAGGAGCTGATGGAGTGAAGAGTTTTCTATTAGTTTCCCATGTGAAAGTGGTCTCTCTCTTCCCTTCATCGCTGAGCATCTATATCCATGGCCACCYTCAAGAATTTTATTTTACTTCTTGGCTTCATGCACTGGGAGGTTCTGTTGGCATAAGTGAGTRTAACTATGCCCTCGGAAAATAGGGTTTCTGAATTCTTATGACACTTACTGGTGTCCATTTTTTTACCAAGCTGGTGCTCTAGATGAGCGCCAATCATACAGTTTGGTAGTAAGTAATTTATTTTATGCCTATGTATGAATACGTATAAAAATACCATTTAYGTCTATAATTTACTGCTATCCCAATTGATTTGATATTTCCTTATTTGATTTGATATGCTCCTTATTTACAACCTTATTTGGTTGTAAATTAGATTTATTTTCCAGTTTAATATTTTCTATATTACTTTCTAATCAAAAGTTCTATCATAAAGAAAAAAAATACAGGGAAGTTATTAAAAACTACCTGGCACAGCTAATGGATTTATTTCCTTGTAGTGGGTGTTGCCCCATATTGTCACATGCAAATGASACATTTTTTTATAAATGATTGATTTGTAGAGTGGCAGAGCATATCACAAAAACAACAGTCATTTACAATAAATATTTAGCTTTTAGTCTTGTGTTCTAGTAAGGCTTTTTAGAAAGAAGAGAAAGGATTGGGAATTTGTGTGACTCACTGTGGTAGGTCATTCTTAATCTCTGAAGAATATATATTCTACAGTCCTTGGAAACTACACTGTTGATTGTATAAGAATTGCTTTATGTATTCCCAAACACTTTATTAGTAAATAATGCTCTATCTGAGTGAATTTTACTTACAGAGAAATTCCATGCTAGATTTGGTATACCAGAGACTGAAATGTAAATGAGAGTGTGTTTTGTTTTTTCTCAAATCTGTCATCTGGAATGACAGCCCAGAATGGAGTTTTGTTGTGCCAGAAGCTCTTGGTAAAATCCAAAACCCCTGCAAAACACATTTTGTTTTGTGTTTTGTTATGCACCCTGTATGTGAACAATGCTCATCCATGCTTGCAAATATGTTAAGAAGATGTCATGGCTATTGCTGATGTGGATGCTGATGGAAAATGTGTGCTAACTAATGTATACAAACATGCAGACTGTRTATTTCTGTTGTTGAAATATTGCAGTTAATGAAATTGCATGATTTTGTGGCAGGACTAGCATAAATGTAATTATTCAGGTGCAGGGTTGTGAATTATTTTGGTGGTTTTTGGTGTTAAACTTGCAGTTAAGTTTGTTTCAMAAAGCAGAAAATCTGCTTTTGGAGTAAGATACATGTAAACTTGTTCACAGTTTTTCGTCTCACTACCAATCATCCTTGTACCACGTGTTTTAAACTAAGCAGTCCAGATTCCAAATGAATGCTGATATCTACAGTACAAACATCTGCTTTTTCATCCTTTAGTACTGGTGAATTTTTTCCTCTGCTCAACTCTGGGTTGCCCATGGAAAAATGTTCTGTCTGTGAATTGATCAGGTCCTGTTATCCTCAGTTACTCTGGCTGCAGCACAGTACTTCACCATATAAGATGCAATGTGGGTATTTTAAATCAGGTCTTGCTCTGTTAATACCAAATAAAGTTGCTACTGCTCTTGACAGAACTGTTTTCATAGGTGAATGTACAAAATAGRTTTTTACGTTTTTATCCCCTGCTTTACGCAATTGAATAACACATAAATATATTTTTGYCTTCTCTGGTTTATTCCTTCTCCTCTAATCCTGTATGTCTGAAAGTTGGCTGTAGAAACCTCTGCTAAACTTCCCCTAGARTGACTTTCTTCATGGAAGTCACATCTCATATTTAGTTGCTTACTTCATCAGGGTTACTTGCTTAAATGCTCTGCTCTGTCAGTGCTTAACAATTTAATCCTTTACAACACTTAAGTATTGCATCACCCATATAAGATTTAAAAAGCCAGTGGCCAGGCTGGGTAAGTCTAGGAAYCCAATTTCTGTACTGACCTGATGAGAACTGTAGAAGTTCTCTCAGACAAGTTAATTTTCCCTCCTTGTTTCATTTCTGGTTTAAGCCTTGGAGAGTTTAGAATTTTCTGAAAAGAACTGGAAGTGGGTTGWTCTCTGATAAACATGAAGAAGGCAGGACCAAAGTCTGTAAACAAGAGTTCTGAACAGAATTAAATACAATCATTTTATTGGACTGATTTTGAGGTTTTGTGTCACAGTTGTGAGATTAAATTTATCAAATGAGAAATAAATTGCAGTCTCCTTTGTGTGATAATCTGTCATCCRTATATAAGCATAGATAATGCTTTTCTCTGAGCTCAGATGCACTTTTTTTTYCCTTGATTATTTATTGAGAAGGGTATTATTACACAGGCTTTCCAAAATATTTCCTTTTGCAATGAACTGCTGTAAATGTATTCAGCTATATCTATTAATTCAACAGAATGATATCAGTGATACTCTCTGAGCAAAGTAACGTCTAACATTCAGGACAGTAGCTGACTACAGTGTCTTAATATTTTAATGAAGCCACACTTCATTTATTCCAAAACTTCAAGGAATATCCTTGGTATAATTTTGAATTTTTCAACTCATCGTCTTTATATATGACACATGCAGTTTCTCTTAAGTTTATTTAATTTTATGTATCTTGCTCCTTGGAGCATTTCAAGGTGGTCAAGCAAAGAAAGTTAGGAGCCGCCACGTAAAGCAAATACTACTTTCATCTAGGAAAATGTTTAATTCTGTAATGTAAACGTGCAGAAGGACTATGAAAGGTGTATAATTTTATAATAGAAAAAATTAAATTTCAGTACTTAAAAGCATTAATATGTGTTATGTGCAACTAAAGATACATAATAATTTTTTTTTCTCTTGGAAGTGCCCATGTATTTTCCTCCTCTCTTAGGAGTCTCAATTTTTCCATCAGAATGGCGTGCTCACATTTGGGAAATTTTTCAGCAGTGCTTTCTGTTTGGTTTTTTTTTTTTTTTCATGGTACTTGTATCTTACCCAAAATTGGTCTGGTAGCTCCAGAGAATAGGAGTACATGAACTAAAACAGCCCATTACAGTTCAGATTTTTCAAATGTTCATGTTCTTCACTGAAGAACCTTTACATGATGAAGTATTTTGAGGTTAGTGAAGGCTGATTTTTGGGTGATAAATACCAAGTCCAGATTTGTACAGTGAATCTACCTCTCACAAAAATCTGTGTCAGCTCACTTTGCCAGTTTTTGCTGTTATCACAACCCAGGTGCATGGGACTATGGACTGATTTTTATCATGCAAAATCTTACAGARTATGTCATATGAATTAGGTTAGTATCATTTTGCTTCTCCAAAATCTGTGCTTGGCTGGAAGGACTTGAAAGAACAATGATGGATGTTCCCTGCTGAACACAAGAGGAGATAAATACTTCACTAAGTGCCCAAGCCAACAGCATAATAAAAAAGGAGGCACTTCAGTTTCCTAAAGCCCAAATTACCTTTCAAGAGCAAATTCCAAACTCTGAACCACTGGACTTCATGTAGTAAATGTGACACTGACATTTTGTACTGCCCATGATGGGATGAACCCACAACTTAGAGCACTGGCCACACCTCCCTGTCCTGTATTTTACTTGAATCTCCCTATCTTGGAYGTGTCTTTTTCATGTGGAAAAAATTGTTAATTTTGATACTTTGTACAGGCTGCCAGCCATATGAATGATGACTTTCACAGCCATACTGATGGTGKACAGCTCTTGGGCTTGCTAGGGGGGTGGCCATGGTGATGTTTGTAGGGGGTGTAACATCTGTGGGACAAGGAGGGGTTCACCACCTTGCTTGAGGCAAKAGTGAGGTGATTGCATTATGCCCATATGTGCTGTACATGTCACTTCTCCATATCCCTGATCAAATCAATGTGATTGAGCCAGAATAATCTTTAAACTGCACGAGGAAGAACCTTTCTGGAGTATGCATTTTYAAGTTCTCTTCAAATAGGGAGTTATTTTGCCCTTTACTGGGCCTTATTTTAATGGTTGCTGAGGTTGATGGGTCTTGTGTTCAGATTTTAATGCTGCTTTTATATGGCTGCAGAAAATAGCTTAGACACACAACCCTTATCCTTGTAAACCTGAGGAAGTACAGGATCCATAGACTTATAGGCCAGTTGCAGTATGTAAAGGATCACTCAGAGGCACTAAGATTTTAATCTTTTCAATATTTGCATGTATTGTTAGAGGTGCACAATTTCTAACTTTCACCCCTCCCAGCCTTGTTATGWTGTGCTATTGAGCTGAAAATAAGCTGATATCCCCCTCTTGGGCTCTGTTYCAGCAGTGCTTGGGTCCTTGGGAACAGACACATCTTTCTCCTGCTGTTTGCCTGCAGTTGTTTCCCAGCTCTTTAAATCACAGCACTGAGATGCCAGCAATCCAGATACCAGAGGTTCTGCTTCATTTCTCCCAGGCAGAAACGTGATTTGGCACTTTCCTACCTATTCTTTGACTGGAACTTTTTAAGACASCTTAATTTGATGTATTTGGGATTTCTGTAAAAGGCTTTATATGCTGTAAATGAAGATGCATCATCTGAGAAACAAAGGTCACATGTTTAATTGCAAATGACTTGGGTTTACTGCATTCTGGTGTAATTTTGTGATGTCCTCACCCAAGAAACAGCACATGATTATTTGTAAGCTTGCCATCCCTGGGAGGAAATTTGATAAGGCTTTCAGGATCTGCGTTGTAAGGCCAGTAATTGCTGTGATCCAATAAGGGAGAGCTCTGGGGTGGCATCACTCGAGAGAGTGAGTGTGGTGTGACTGCTGCTGCTTCTCGGATCATGCTCCTAATGAAAGATTAATGAYGAGATGATGCTCTGCAACAAACGTCTAATACTGCCACCAGGTCACAGGTTTGATTTGARCCAATCAATACAGTTCATTCTCCTAAAGGTAGCGAATGATAGCATGCTTATGAGAAATGAAATGGCCTGCAATCTAAGACAGCCTGCTCCTTCTCACTGTGTCAGCTTTAAAGAAACAGCATTCCTTTTATAACCTCATCTAAACCTTGGAAAAGAAAGGAGAGTTTAAATTCTGGGGGGAAATGTTAATATAGCTTTGATTAAAAAATGRAACTCAAGAAGCGAATCCTGTATATGAAAGATAAATTAGAATTAAAACTCAGTGAAACATAAGTGGGAAAGAAAAATGTGTCACATTCTCTGAGTTAATAGTATCTGAAAGAGAAAARAGTTTGATTTGACCTTGGTGTTTAAAGATCAGATGTACATTTGTAAGTGTGTTCTTAATCCTTAGAGTGACTCGCTTGCCTATGAAAAGCAGGGGGTCAAGTCCCCTCTATGTCACATTGACCCACCTGAGGAGAAAAGGAAAGAAACTGGAATATCATTCTTCTTCAGGGCTAGATAAATTGCAGATGTAACCTGCTGAGTATACTTTTTTAATTATACCAGCTATATTAATTGCAGAAGGCAAGTTTAGGACACGGAGGTAGGTCTGTATCCAGATAATTCCCTCAAAGATAATCCTRTGAGAGGCTGAACAATCTTAGAATTAGAGGGAAGAATGAAGAAACAAAAAGTTTTTCAAGATTTCAAGATTCAAAAAGATTTTCAAGATTTTTTTTTCCTGAACTTCTAAGCCCTTTGAAGTAGACTTTGCATTCTTGCTTTTGTCTAAGTAATGATGTGCTGTGGAAGTGTTGACAGTAAGTTACTGTAGCTGCACATGCAGTAAGATGCTGTAAAATATGAATAAGGGAGCTTGACTTTTGAGCTCTTCAGCATTCCAAGACGCAGAGTGGGAACTCCCTACCTGTCTTTAAAAAAAAAAAACCCAAACCAAACCCAAAAAAAACCCCAGACTCAAACTCAAATTCTCTAATGTAATATTCTGATTTTCATAGCAAAGTAGAATTGCTGTCCTCTAARTATGAACAGAATCATACTGACCTCCTTCAGTTACTTCTTAGGTACAAAAYAATATTGTAAAAATCATAATAATTTCTTTCCTAGATKAAAGTAGTATTTGCTTAGTATTTAGGATAMTTGCCTGTGTGGTACTTCCATTCTAGATTGGTAACATCATAAGCTTTGTAAATGTTAGCATTATTATCATAAACGATGTTACATTCCTAATACCTGGAACAAATTAAAATTGTCACCAAAAATACCAATTTGTCATCAAAATATCAGTACTGGAAAATACATTAAATATAAACAGAATTTTCATGTTAACATCATTTCCCAAGAGCACAGATGCGCCGAAACACTCCTGTGCAGTGACTAAGCAGTGTTTGGTGAGTAAGGCCCTTCCTAAGACCTGAATAGCAATTTTGATGGCCATTTCAGACTTGCATTTTGCCACTCTTACACAGTTGTAAGAAATATATATATATTAACATTAGATGACATTTCTTAATGTTTAGCTTCCTAGCTTACAAATTAGTCACCCCTGGCTGCAATCTGAGYATCTGTGCCTCAGTCACTGGAGCTGTATCTGTTTTATTTGATTTCTTCCCCTCTGTATCGATTCCATTTTCTTTCCAGACTGCACTGTGATCAATCGCTATCACGTTTCTTGGATTAACTTGGATTTCTCATCTTTTCTGATCTCTCATCTTTTCTATTTCCATTTCCTTTTTTCTATTCCCGTAAGTGTTTCAAAGCTTTAAATGTTTAAAAAGAGCCTCTTTCCCATAAACCCTGGAATTTGGCAGGATCCCTTCTTACAAAAGGAGCATGGTCTAATGGTGAACGAYCTGAGAGATGGATGTTGCTGTGTTTTTATCCCAGCTGATTTACTTTTGTGGCCTTAGGCAGGTCTCTAAATTACCTGCCAGGAGTGCCTTGAGGCTTAATTGAGCAAAGTACTGTGTAATGCTTAAATTGCCTGACTTTAACATCAGTGTGCATTTGGTGCCAGTTTTGAAAACAAAGTGTGTGATTTTAGTGGGTGAAATTGTTGTGTTTGGGTTTTTTTGAGTGGTCTTGCCTGTAGAATGACAACAGGATTCCTGACTTCAGCCATACAAATTCATAGCTACACAGACTTAAGGGAAAAAAACTGTCATTTCTGTTTCTCCTTGGTAACTAGTATTTTTTCTAAAATTTCATGTTAGTCTTAGAGAAAAATATAATTTTGCCTGTCATTGTGAGGATTCATGTTGAAATGGGTTTCAAACTTGTTGCTATCCATAGTCCTGGAACAGAAGATGGAAAAAAACAATATCCAGAAGAAAAAAAAGCCAAAACTGATGCCTAGAGAAACAAAGTAGGACATAATGCTGTTCATTTTAAATTTTAATAATTTCCACATAAAGGGTATTGTAAAAGAAATACTCAAAGTATTGAATTTTGTCAGTTTGTTAATAGATCAGACTTTTCTTTCAGAAGAATCAATTTWTATATATCCTTAGTTTTTATCTTATTTTTATTACTGTGTCAAAATTCTCTGTAATTGCACTATTTGTATGTGACTTTTCTTGAATATGAGTGGCAAGATCTTGCATTGTGCTTCATTCTGATTAGCACTTTGTATTCTGACACTGCCTTTCCTGGCAGTATCTCACCCAGAATATCCTACTGTTCTTTGTGCCACATCACAGTGATTGCTCACAGTCATCCCCTGATGCATTAAATATGCCCTCTTCTTTCTCTGCATTTGTAATTTCCAGCTTGTCACAGGAATTCTCCTATATGGATGACCATGCACTTTATCTAATTTCTTTCTGTTATTTCAGAGTTCTCTGCTCCCCCTTGGTGTGGAATACAGTCTTTCTTTGTACTAACAGCTTATCACAAACCTTGTTTCTCTGCCAAGGTCACAAGGGAAAATATTAAATATGTCTCGAGGCAGCTACTTGARTAATAACCCTTACAGTTTCTCTCTATGCTGATATTGGAATTGTTTGAATGGCTTTCTCTTTAACCAGAGTGTAGAAATATAAGTGCATATATTCCAAATTTTCCTGTTAAGTGTATGCATAGATGTTAGATTTTATAAATCGTAYTGAAGCATAAAAATGGATTGCCCTATAGTAATCAGAGAGGTCTCTGAGAGGTTCTAGATGTTCTTCAGGTATTTGCAAAACAGCTCCACTCAGTCCACTGTGCCAGCACAAAGATTTCCAAGCCAGGCATCACATTTAAGAAAGCATCTCTGCAAKTGTTACTTGCTTCCAGTCTGCCCACTGCGTAACCAGGGCTGTGATTTGGAGCTGCCAGGGCTGGCATGTGTTTTCAGGCACCTTTCAGTAGCAGAACAAGCCAGTGTTAGTCACTGAAGTTTGGGTTATGGTCTCCATATCCACTCTGAGCTTTATCTGATCAGGTCTGGAGTACTGCCAAGGAGGAAGCATATGCAACCTCTTTGGACAATCTGCTCCAAAGCTTGGCGGGTGAACCATGTTAATTCGGAACTCAGGCTTGCCTGAGAATCATTATAATCATATTGGTGTGTTGTTACTCAGGCCTGATGTACWTAAGTGAGCATGCACATTGTTATTTTAAGTCTCTGCCCCTGTGCCCTGCTTTCTATGTAAAACAGGTAGCCCACCCAGAAATTTGACCGAGTTATTGGCTGTGGACTGAGAGTGGGGCCTTTTATTAGCTGGATATTTGAGTCTGAGCCCATCTTTAGTTAATATTTTCCAAGGCAACCTCCTGCTTCTATTTGGCATGTGATTTGGGAACTATAAATCAAATAATTTGGCAAACTGTTTTTCTGATGTCATTCACAAATGAAGCAGATGTTTAAATGATCCTATTTACCTTTGCAATTGTAGCATAAAAGGTGAAGAAGGAACCCCTTGAAAACTAGGCCCTGAACATTTTGTTCTTGAGTTTCAGTTAAAACTGAAACTTTTGGAAAACTTGTCTCTGATGTCAATGGGAATGAGATGGGGCATGTTTATRTAATAAAGGCATTATGTTGGCTGTTAGTGGTGCAACGTGTATGAATAAAAAGGGTTCATCTCACTAAATGTTCAGAGGTTTGCCTGAAATCACTTTCAATATCCTTTCTTGTTCTCTATACAGTAAACTATGTAATTAGAGGACATGTTATACAGCAAACTGAGTTTTAAAAATTGATTTTTAAAACATAAAAGAGGCAGTGACTGAAGTCCTGCCAGGCTCTATCGAATACTCACATGTATTATATTGTAAACATAATACGGTTATACTGTATGTTGTCATAATAATTGGCAATGGTACTGGAATCAGTAATTGAGTGCTTTGTTCATGTGGTAATAGATGACAAGGACTGCAACATTTGTTGGCAGCAAAGTTGTTTTCCTTTATTTCTTTCTCTTCATAAATTGGTTTCAGAATAGTTTTGTGGGGTTTTTTTCAAACTGTCTTAGGATCCAGATGGCTTTATCTCTTTTTAATGAGATTTGGGATATTTTCCTTACAAGTGTTGTTCACTCWGTGCTGCCACAAAGGCTGCATTCTTCACTTTTTCTCTAAAGCATGGCACTGTGACAAGACAGGGAAGGCTCAGCAGTGACCCACAGCACAGAGGGGTRGATTGAGATTCAATGATATCCAGGGCTGAAAGGTAGCCTGAGTCAGGAGAGAACATAAAATATTAGTCTGGAGGCCAGCAAATGGTTTTAGGATWGGCCCAGCCTAGTTAGTCTGTGTAGGGTTGATTCTGTGATCCTAACTCATGCAAGTCATGTTGCTGGTGTCCAGCAGGCTTACATGGGATGGGACCTATTTCTAGTGAGTAGCTAAAAAAACTGCGCTATCCATTTGCAAAGGTTCCGAAGGGGCAGTCAGAATAGAGAACAACTGGGAAATGGGCGGTTTTCCTGCAGAAACTCCCAGAGTGTTTTTTTGGTTTTGTGGTTTTTGTGTTTGGTTTTTTTTTTCCATGTTAGTTGCTGGAGTTTCATAGGACACAACCCTCTTGAAATTATTTATTTTGAGATCCAGACCACCTGTAAGACAGGGCTCTGCAGGATCCGGAAACACAATGTGCTTCCGACATTAACAGTAGGCATTCATTTCAGTTGTAAGGGAGTGAATTTCACCTAACACGGGTTTAACAGCTGATAAAAGGTTGTCTGTACTAGCATTTCACCTTCCAAATTCAGACTGTAAGCCTCAACTTCCTTAGCTTCAGATTCCTGTTAAATCTGCACCAACACACAACCTGTGCATCACCACACTTTTACCTCTATATATATATCTTTCACTTTTTGCCACTTTGAGTCAGCTCTTCCTGACTTCAGTTACACATGATATAGTCATGTGCTTCTACCCTTTCCAGGCTCCCGTGCCTTCTCTTGTACTGCTTATGGCCCTGTGCTGCTGTCTCTGTGTTGATGATTGTCTGTCTCRTTTCACCTGGTGTGTACCACTCTCCGTCTCAAAGCCCATTTGTGTCTTGTCTCCATTCTCAGTGTCTCTGRGCTTCCACCTCCATGTATCTCTACTTCTGCCAGCAGGAAAAGAGTTGCAAAACAATCAGTTCTGTGAGGATGCCTTGTTCCTTCAAAGCAGACATAACTTGATTATGTCTTGCACTGATGTGTGGTATTTGGCTTTCTCTGTTGTCTACACAGGCATTCTGGATCTGTAAAGCTGCTGCCAAACACCTGAACCTAAGGCAGGGATTGCCTAAATCGATCTCTCACTCAATCCATAGCAGTTTCTCAACAACTTCCACTTAGAAAGCACACAAATTAACATTGTAATTTTTTTTTCAATATTGTAAGGATTTTATTTACTGGTATCTGATGAAATTGCAGCATTTTTTTCTTACTGATATGTAGCAGCAGGTGCATGTGTAAAGTCTATTGCACAGTGGATTCTCATCTCAGGTAAAATAAYTGAAAACTGCAGTTATCCCAAGTGCTTTTCTCATCAATATTCTGATTGTTTGTTGTGTGACTAATCCATATTTTAAAACAACATTTGCTCATAAAGAATCATTGATTAGGACATGCTAACAGGTCCTCTCCCTGCACYAGTGCTCAGCACAGTAAGATGTGCATTGCCTGCATGGGATCAGAACAGAATCAGAACAGRAGAGTTTTCACAGCACACAAGGGAGCTGAAAATTGTTTTTCAAAACTACTATGARTTTTTCTTGGAGTACTTTACACCCTGTGAGGGGAAATCTTCATGCAACAATGCTCAGCACTGTAACTGGGACCAATTTAGTTTGTACTTTAACCAATAAAAAAGTCCTGATATCTGCACAATTTTTTTTTTACTATTGTCCAGTCTGCTGCTTCAGCCGTCAAGCATTACAAAACATTAAAAATCTTGCAAGTCTGGCTGTACTTAGCCACAACTCTTACTCTGGGGGAAATGGCAGAATGTGATAGAAAGGTTTCCTCTGCTGGAGTAACCAGAAGTTGGGCCTGTTTATATCCTCTACACTGGAAAATTCAGAAGAGGGTAGTTTTGCCATTCCTGAGATTCTAAGGTTATGTGCTTGTAAGTACACAACAACCTAGCCGTAGGAAAATTGCCTTTCCAAGWGTTTTCCAGCTTTATCAAACCTAGGAGCAAAGAAGGAAAGGAGCACACAGATGCAGCTTTTCCTTGATGAGTCACTTATTACAATTCTCCCTTTGATAAAATTATTTGCAAAGAGGCTTGAAACTCTTGTTTTCTTCAAAGTGGCAGAAAACGGAAAGATCGGACGTGTACATCTTATGCGAGAGATCATGTAAGCTGCTGCTTCTTGCACATTGATGAATTCACACCTGTCTTTTTCTGAGGCTGCCCAAAGGGCAGGTGCAGAGTCTGTGAGCCTGACTTGGGTGCTGGACCACTTTGGAGTCACACTAAACTCTTTGTCCTTCATAGTACCCTACCCTTTCAACGAGTGCTGTGTAAAATGTTGGCTGTCATCCTTTAAACAGCAGTGTTTGCATTTCCCTTGATCATCGTCCCAGAGCAAAGTTCAGTAGGTTGAGGAAGTGTTGTTTAAGTGCAATTGATCTAAAAATATATCAAAAGGAAGAGTACAGTATATGAACAAACTATGAGAGGCTTTATATAGGCTTCTTGACATCTGTAAATACATAAAACAAGGAAGCAGCAGCTTATGACATGGTTATTTCTGGAAAAGCGGAAGGTCTGACTGTTATTATTGTACCATGTACATAGCCAAGCAGTTGCTCCTGAAGAAATTTTGTGTGGAATTAAGAATCCCAARATTAATACCATTTCCATAGGGTTATGAAAACTCTGCTCCAGATCTTGCTGCTGCAAATTGATGGCAAATCACATATTAATGTCAAAGGGATCAGGCTTAGGATTTACACTAACTGCACCCTTTTAACAAAATCCTTACCTTTACAGGAATACCTGTTCTGAAAGAAGCCCGAGGATCTGACAATCTTGAGTGAATTGTGGCAGATCTCAACATAGAATATTCCAAAATCAGTGAAGTGGTGTGTTGGTGTCAGCTCAGTTCTTCAGACAAAGAGAGAAAAATATATTTACAGTATCCACATGGGGGTAAAAAAGCTGGAAGAGCCTACTAGGTCAGTTAGTTTGTTTACTGTGTCAGAGGTCATTATTACCCAGTTACCTCTGTATAGAGTRTTTGATGTTCAACTGCAGTAATAAGCAGGCAAATTCACGCTGACCTACAACACTCAAAAACGTATCCAGCCTTGAAATGAAGATGCCATTGAGATTTCCCATGGTAATTTCAGCTATAAATAACTTGTTGTTTAATAGGCCATGTTTCTACATGAACTTTGTGTTTAAACTAAGTAACCATTAGGAACCAGCATTTTCTGTTCTATTAAGTCAAGCTAGTTAATAATGTTAACAAGTGAGTCTTCTAACATGTCACTGTAAGACATTTTCCTCTTCAGATAATTTTATCTGCTTTTTCTATGTTTAAATTCTTTTTTGAAAGCATTCTTTCTAAACTATGAAGCTTGGTGTGGTGATTCACAGCATGTTTCACCAGTGAAAATGCTGGTATTGCTTTTTGCCTGTACATGCAAAGAATGTATTAAGACTGTTTTTTAGTCTGGGTTTTTTAGCGACAATTTCAGCTGTTTGTCACCTGTAATTCTTGTTGTTTTCAGACCATGTGTTTTCCAGGGAGAAGACTTGGCTAGTGGTGGAGCTTTTATTTCTACTCCCCTTGCAGTTTGCTGTATTAAGACACGTTTAATTTGAACTGGCTTAGTTTATTAAGTGATTCAAATTGCTCTGCATTAACATCTTCACCTTTCATCCTCACAGTTTTATTGATCTCACAAATTTTGTTATCATGGATGTGTATATTTGTTTTCTTCTCACGAAAGCCCTAAAGTTTATGTTGCAAGTCTCCATTAATTATTTCTTTGTTAGATCTTTCAGTTTTCAGTTAATTTAATACATTTTACTGATAATGTTGTGCCAGTGTTCATAATGAGAATGTCATACACTATTAAGTCGAGTGCTCTCCACAGATACATTGCAAATATACAATTACTTTCATCATCCAGATACTTGTCTCATCAAACAATGCAAAGACTTGTTTTACAAGATCTGTTTGCCTCAAAACTGGGTTCACTGGGATGGTATTAATTATATTCCATCACTTCCAATTCTTCATTAAATTTATAACAGCTTTATTACCTGGAAGGAAGGTCAGACTCACTGTCCATTAGCTCTGAGTCATCCTGCTGGCCTCTGTTATTATTGGCACAACATTAGCCCCTTTTTCAGTCACATGGGATTTTCTGGAATGCCTTAATCCAGTAAAATAAACATGATTAGCTCTCAAATCTTCTCTGTTTTAGTTCTTAGGTGTGAGGTAGATAAATTGGCTGACTTTAAAATGTTGATTTCTAATGCATGTATAAGGTCCTGCTTGGTTACCAGGGGACTAGAAAATAGTTCAACTTCATCACATGACGTAAGAACAGCTGTCCAAATATGGAATAGAAATATTTCTAAATATGTCTGTCTCTTCTGCACCACCATTAAAAGCTGTATCATTTCCATTTGGCAAAGGGTTTCTATAGCTGCTAGGGTAGTGTAGTCTTGATAATTTTGTGGTTCTTTTAATTCTTCATGTTACGTTGGTGATGTCAGCTGTGGACTTCCTGCTGGTGTTTCCTACTCATTGATATTTTTCCCTTTGTAACTTCTAACTTACAGGGATTATAACTGTTTATCTTCATTATCATACAGCACTTTTTATTATGAACTTCTGCTTGCACTTGAATTGYGAAAGAAAACAGCATTTTTAGGAAAATATATCCTTCCCTTGACTGTGGAATTACAAATTCATAACTATCCTAAGATTTCTTCTTAAAAAAACTTCTCACCTTTGACTTTCAATTCAATTTCAACCATAATTTGAATTACTGTGATAGAATTCTGAACTTGCAGGTTACTGGCAACTGCACCACACTCATGTCTTTATGCAACAGTGTCTCCCTCATCTCATCTACTCATTATACATTGTTAATGTGTTTTGTTGGGTTTTTTAGCACTTAAATCACATTTTAGCATCGTGTGCAGTGTTCACTAATAATGCATCATTCTCTTGCATTGGTGGTGATTTCATGATATCTGGTTCATTCCATGATATCTCTTCCAATCTCAGTATGTAAAAGACTGAAAAAGTCATATTTTAACGCTCTGCCATGCTGGTTCAGGTTTGTCAGAGACTCAGCCCATACTGGGTTTGCTTTCTTGCCAGCTTCCTCAGGTGTTGCCACTGTAACTCCTCCTGCCTACTCCAACTTGTCTCCAGTCAGACACAGGTAAACATGCACTGTTCACTTCCTGAATTATTCTAAGAGGTAAGGTTACCACAGGGAATGTATTTTCATAAAAGCCCTGTTAAAGAGATCTTCCCAAGTCATGCACTTGTTTGTCTGTTATCCATATGATCATATTTACTCTGAGGATAATGTGATCTATTCCAGAAGGGATGCTGCAAAAGTGAGATTTCAGATATGTTTCGTCCCAAAGTTATGTTCTCGATGCAAAATTTTCACCAGCATGTCTCCCACAGTAGTATACCATGAATGCAGAATCTGTGATTCTACTAGCAGAAGCCAAACCTCTTTCTTTGGGTTTTTTTTTTCCTTATAATTCTTGTACAGCAGATCCTCATTTCAGTTTAGTGCATTGTGCCTCTGTGGCTCAGAGTCCCACATATCTGGAGGATGTGTCAGCATTTTGTTCCAAACCAGTGTATATTTTTCTTCTTTTAGTATAGCATGTTGGAAATTAAAAGGGATGATATAAAGGGTATTGAGGGAGCTATAGCATCCAGCTGGTTTGTAAGTGATGTTAAAGGCTGCTCCCAGGAGTAGAGCACACTGCATGTTTTACAGTGAGAATTCAAACTTAGTCAGCATTCTGAAACAATAGCTGTTCAGAGGTGATAAAGCAAAAATGTGGCTTGGGCATGCCTCCTTACTTTAGGATTTTAAATCAAATGCTTTCCCAGGGCAGGGCCCTTAGCACAGTTCTCCCCTCTGACTTCCTTTTTCCTTCCTGAAATATAATCAGCACTGTAGGTTCTCCTGTCTCCTGTACTCCCAGGAAAAACTGTTTCTTCAATACCCATACGTTGCAATTAAACATCTTAAACATTATTTTAGTAATAATTATTTTAGAAATATTCCTAATTAAACCTGCCAATTAGCACAGACTAAGAGGAAACTGGAAGTAAATAATTACTTTTTTCAGTATGTTTTCCTATCCAGAATACTCAGAAATAATGAGCAGAGGAAAAGACAGTTGGCATAATTGAAGTGTACCTCTTCTTTCATGGGCTTTCAGACTGGTTTCTAACTGAGGGAGGAGAGGAACAATAACCAAGCAGAATTAGGATGTACAAAGGCTTTTAAATGCAGGTTTTTATTTTTCTATTTCTTATCTATTTTATATTCTGTTAAAGTTACCRTCTTCTTGTACGTACTTAATCTCGTGTTCTCCAGTGACAAAGACAAAAATGTAATGATGCCTGAGTGTCCCATGTTTGACCTGTGGTCTTGGTGTGATTTGTCCAGTTCATGTTGCTAAGGAAATCTTTAGGGTCTTGTCAGTATATAAGGACACTTATTTCCTTCCAGAATGAAGATCACAGAAGGATTTTCTGTGGCAAACCAGTACAGTCCTACTGTAGTAGCAGTGTTATGTTTGACATGATGAATGCAGAAAAAACACTAAGAGTCACAGTGGCTGAGCCACAGAGCCTTTCTGAATCCAGACTTGTTTGGATGTTTTGAAAGAGAAAATGAAATTGTCACATGGTTGCTGATTACATAGTGACTGAATTGTTTGAAACTGGTGTGCTTTGGGAGTCTGCAGCTGGGAAATCCCCAGCATGTGACTGGTACAGCTGTGTTTGATAGTGTGGTTAAACTTTACTGCAGGCCTGAGTATTTCACCACATTGCATCTTCTACCTGCGTGTTGCAGCATTCCAGTAAGTGCCAATCATTCCTTGTATTTCAGACTTTGCATCAGAGTTTGAACATSTGAGCTGCTTGAACTGTGCTAATCTTCTGCTGATAAAGCAATGGGGAAACAGAGTCCCAAGTGAGGCAAAGGCAAATTTCTCATTAAGGGTGAGTACAGTTTGCTKTCAGTCATCTGCATTTGTGCCACACTGCCACAAGATATAAATCAGCTGGTAGGAAAAGGGGAACTTCTCTACTTCTGCTTTTCTTCAAGCTATTTTTGTGCTTATCCATTCCTATCTTGTTGCTGTGTTTCATCCTCCTGTGGCATCTTGTCAGCAGTGGATATGGTGTGTTGTTTGGRATGGGAGCTCTTTGTTTCGTATTATTGTAGTGCCAAGGATAAAGAGACATAGTTCCTTGTGGGGTTTATAAGACTTTTGGAAGTACAAATCCAATATCCACTACTGGTTCGTTGGCTGACTTGTTTTGACCCACTGTGTGTAGAATGTGTGGAAGCATTGGCACTGGGTGGTGCAAACTCCATCACGTTCCCATGAGAAAAGGGAGATGCTGCACTGTGGTTCTGAAGTGAGCCCTCAGAGGCCTGCAAGACAGGCTTCTAGCTACTTCCTTGGAAATTTGGATCATTAGCCACTGCAAACCATCCCTTTGGTGACATCACCTGATAAGTAGTCAGCCTTTTCCACACTTCTGCCACTCCCTGGAGGTTTCCTAACACTCCGTGGGCTCCACTGTCTCTCCCAGAGAGCAACTCATAGCACAACCTGGTAGCAACCACCAAGCTCCATGGCATTCCAAGGAACCACCCCTTCTGGAGCTTGGGATACCAATTATGTGGTCCCTAAAACACTGTGATCCCTGACCAGAGCAAGCTACTGAGAAATAAGGGATCTGATTTAGGAAAAAACAAAAAAAAAAAAAAAAAAAAGTGGTGAAGCACCAGGTTATAAAGTCGTACACACTGTGAGGAAAATGCACATTTTTTTCCACTGTTTACAGAGTATTTGCAGGATGGTGTCCCTTGAAAATACATTTAGCCTTTGCTTCTCAGATTTACCACATATTCCTTTCACATGTGTGATGTCCAGGCAGAATCCAGTGGGGCTCTGATATTTCTCCTCTATCTCAACTCTGCTGGTTTGAGGTTTGGAGAATGATGATGCTTTAATCTTTCTGCCAAAGCTTTGCATAACATTAAAAATACATCTTCTTCCTGATGTGTATCACCTCATGTTTCTAGAGACCAGGTAAGGCTTTTTCTCTTATATTTAATGAATTATTTCAAAATGCCTAGAAGGATGCTTTCAGCTTCCTGAAAGGATTTTGCTCGTGTTTAATTTTATGCTGGAGATTTTTCACATGTGGTGGCAGAACATCTGTGGTGCAACACTGTAGTACATTAACTTTTGCCTTCTCTAATTCTCAGTATAAGTTGTGTTTGTTGATCAAGTTTGATCTTGGTGCTCAGGATTGCTTTTTTCAGCTTTACACTGTAAGGGGCAGAAAGGAAAGTTGTATATTTAACATATAGGACAAAATTATTTGCAGATTGATATATTATTCATACAAAATTGCTTATTTTTTTTTTTTTTTTCAAAAAACTTATCCCTTTGCAAGGCCTTTAGGTGTTCTCTTTCACATCTTTCATAACAAAGATCACCCTGTGCTTTAGTGGATCTAGTTAAGTAGTCAAAAGGTAGCAAAAGATGACAGAAACATTTGAGAAATGCAGAGCATGGAGTAAGGATTAGCACAATAGCAAAACAATCATGAGACGAGCTATTATTATTCCCCCAATTTGTTGGTTMCTAGTTTCCATATGTCATTAATATTCCTCTGTATTTTTTTTTGAGGAAGTAGTCAGATGAAAGGTCACAACTGTTTTATGAAAGTGGGTGAATCATATACTGATTCACTGTGTACAGGCAGTGAATGCTCCATGTATTTGTGACTGTGCATTCCTCTATTAGTTTGCCACTGTTCTGTGGAAACCTAAAGTACTAGAGATGAAGAGGGCTGCAAATCACTTGAACAGAAATGGTGTTGCAATATAACCTGATGGACTTGAACAGGAAATTGCATAGTTCATTTAARTCACACACTCAGTATCCCCCCACAAATATTTGAGATAAAAGTTGGATGAGCAGGTATTTACTAGGCAGAAGTAGAATGCACAGTTGTGCSCAGTGTTTTTGTCATGAGATGGAGAATGTGCTCACTTCAGACTTTTGTGATCATATGCAAGGGCTGTAGCTTAAACACATGTTGCCTCCCCATATTCTCACTAAAAAACCCCGGTTGGGGTTGGGGTCAGGGTCTCTGTGACAGATCATATGACCCAGACCAGCAGTTTTGCCCTTGCTTTCCCATCACTGGCGCTGGAGAAAGGAAAATTCTCACAGATGAGGTCAGATGAAGACAGAGAAGGAAAAATCATGTTGCGGACAAAAATTTGGAGAAAAATAATCACCAAAGATTGTAATCAGRGTGATGGAAGAGTCTGGGGTAGTTTTGTTTGGTTTTTCTCTAAGATTGTCCAGGGGCAAAGTTGACACATTTTTAAAKACCACATCTGCTCAGTCATTTGGCAGAGTGCCTGCTTCTGTTACCACCAAATTATATAACGCGGTGGGATTGAGGCAGCCTCACGTGCTTCGCCACAGCCTAGCGGGTCACTTGACAGGATGAGGAACATAACATGATAATCAGGGAATCTTGTCTGTCTTTCTTTTTTTCCCCCTCCAACACAGACAATTTCGTGCTTGTGGGAAGGTGCTGTGCTGGCACTTCTGGGAAGTGACGCGTCATCCCCTGAGCAGGCACCACACGCGCGTGGTCACACCGCACGCTGATCCCGTGCGTGCCGCGACACTGCACACATCCCTCATCCTGACGGGACAACAGCCTCATTCCCACGTGGAAAAACAACCTTTAGGGCTGAAAAAGCACGTCAGGCCAGCTCAGGCGTTTGGCCTTTGTTACTGCACCTYCTTGCCAAGGTGGCAAAACTTTAAAACTGGAGAATTCCCTGTGATTTCMGCCAGAGCAGACAAGGGTCCATCTTATCAGTACTGATGGAAAYGTGGAGGCCCATCTGCTAGAGGTACTACCTTTTACTTGAGTCAACAACTGTAATTCTCACAAATCATGCAGTACAAAGCCTTAAAACTGCCAAATACAGCTGCAGGTGCAACTGTGTATGGGCAGGGGGCTGCATGGGCATTAAGCAATCCATGGCTGGGTACTGCTGCATGAAGTAAAAAGAGAAACAGTCCCGCTAGAAATGCAGGTGAATCTGCTGTAAACTACTTGGAATCCCARTCCACATTTAGGATCCTATCTAAGAAAGTACTGCTGACCTTTTGTGTGGGACTCAAGCAAGTGAAAGCTAAGCAATTTCATTGATACATTTCTGGAGTGAGGCCCGAGTTTCTTATAAGTGACAAGTTTAATTACAGCTCCTATGCTCTGACCTTTAGTTGGCTTTATGTAGGCATCCAGGCTTGCAAGTTGTGCATTGTACAAAGGGAGTTCGAGTTTGGTTTTCTCTTACTACACCTACAAGTGGAATGCCAGTCTGATGCACTCAGAAATGAAAATAAACACTGAGCAGAGCAAGCAGAAGMACTGTGGGACATGAGGGTTCAGTAYAGCTTCATTTGTCTAATGCCATCCTGAAGATTGATTTTTTTTTTTTTYWAAGCAGAAATAAGTCTAAATAAATGTATTTTTCAGCCTTTTCTCTTCAGGTGATATAGGATTAATTTATGTGGTACTGAGCAAATTTTTTAAGTTTTACTGCACATCTTTGGAATGACCTTACAACACATGTATTGAGTATTGCTTTATTCTAGCAGCGACTGTGTTTTCTGCAGCTAAATGAAGGCTTTAAAACCTGATTTGGAATATGAACTGACAAATCTGCAAAGAGAGAGAATGTTTCTGTAATATAKCTGTAACTGTTTACCTTCAAATGTGCAGGCATTATGCAATATAGTATCATAAATGTTTTATACCTTCTTGATAGGCATGGAGTTTATATCTTTTTGAGATCAAAATGTACAACRTGCAAAGGGGAAAACTAGAACTGCTGATTCTCCCTCAGTTTTATTGTTACAATAATTTGTATAAAATCTCCTTTCCTATGRCCATGTTAAGCTGTTTCATGTGTGACCATATGCAAGGGGAAGAAGCAGCTGGGCTGAAGAGATGTGTTTGTGTGTGCTTAAATATTCCTTTATTAACTAGTGAGGTGCTTTCCTGAAATCAGGAGGTTTTACTAGTGCCCTTTATTTCTTGTTATTTTATGTTAAAGAAATGGTACTGTGTTTTAAAGGATACTTAAGCATGTCATCAGTTCTGGGAAAAATTAGCAGAGGCTACTTGARTATTTGTACAAGTTGTACTAATGGGCAATATTAAGTCATCTTGTGGGGGAGGGGAGAAAGCACGTATGAGGAGGGAGATGGGTTTGGGGACTTAAACAGAAAAACCACAGAGTGAGTAGGAAGCTTATCTTGGGTAAGAGTAAAGAAAAACTGAGCAAGAGCTCTCAGAGCAGCGTCCTGCTTTACCCACTGGGGGCAYGTTCATCTGTCTCATTTGTTTGATTCTTGCACAGCTGGGAAAGATCTGACCCTGTAGAAAGGGCTTGTTAGTTTTTATCTTGAAAGTAGAGCTGATAAATAAATTGGGAGGGGAGAAAAAAAACCAAACAAAGAGTGAAGTCAGTTGTTGTTTCTGCCTCCTCTGTGTGGGAGGTTTCTCACCYTTCAGCTGGAGTGCTAGAACTCAAGGAGGCTGAGTACCTGGAGCTGGCACAGCTGAGAGGCTGAAAGTGGTGTGGAGCACAGCCTGGAAACCGTGTCAGACGCCTCCTGAGARCAGTCTGGCACTGAGGAAAGTTCCTGTGCTTTCAGCAGCAGAGCTGCTACAGAAGAGTAGAAGAGTCCCACTCCTTTCCTGGCTGCTCCCTCCCATTCTTCTGCTGTGGCAAAGGCTGATCCAGCAACCTTTGCAGCTGTGCTGTGAGTGACGGGGTGAAAAGCCCAGTGAGCAAGGTGGAAGTGGAATGCTCTGAAATTAAAAATCAATACCAGTAATTAAAAATAACAGGTAAAACTCATTATTATTTGTGAACTTAATTAAAGCAGCACTATTTTGGAATTAAATTCTATACCAGTATCTTCTAACTGGAAAAACCACCTGAGTTTTGGCAAGGCGCTCAGGTTAAAATGTTAAGAGCTGAGCAGTTTGAGTGGTGCCAAAGTTAAATGTGCTTCCTCAGTGATTAATGATCAGGCTCAGCCTCTACGAGAATGTGGTTTCACAAGCCCTTCTTTCTCACAGTAGTGTCATCTGCATGTCACTTGTTCCTGCCTGCTGCCACCGTCACCAACAGATTCACTTGTGCCAGTGTAACAGCTGATGTGACTGCACAGTGAGTTAGAGTTGRAAGCTAATTAATTCTTTCTAAAAAMCTTTTTTGTGGGGAGGAGAAGGGGTAGGAGAGGTTAATTTTSCTCAATACAGTTCAACATGTGCCTGCACCAGCAGTTGTCCTGGCACAGGTATGGTTGCGGTGCAAGGTGAGAGTGAACTGGGGGGACCAAGTTGTTAAAGCTGCACTGTTACTGAGAAGTTTGTGAAAAGACACCTTGTTTTGGTGCAGAGCAGCCGACTCTTCTGGGAATTTCTGGGTTACATGTGTTGCTTTGCTCAGAACAGGGACCTAGCTCCAAGTGCCTGTGGATGCCCATTCAGATCCCTTTTTCTGTAGAAGATTGAACAGGAGTCACCTTGCTTCTAAATTCTGAAAAAACAGACTGTGCTAGAATAGAATGGGTGTGAGTTTATTCACTGGTAGAGAGAAAAAAACCCTAACCAACCTGAATTTTTCTGTGTGATACTGCTGATCTTCGGGGCAGTCATCTCATGTCCTTTCCTCCACTGTGCCCTGTGCTCTGCTGCCTCAGGAGATGGTGCAAGTGGCCTGTGGTGCTGCACAGATGTGTGTCCCTTCCAGGTACTGGCCTCAGATCTGCCTTCCTTTGTGCTGYATATCAGCCCTCCTGGACTGTCTTCTTCACTGCACAGCCTGTGCACTCCTGCCTGGGTATCTCACCATTTCCCCTGAACTTCAGTTCCCTCTGGTACAGAGGTTCCTTGCCTTCCTTTTTCCAGGTGTASTAYAGTAAGATTTTGCTCTTTATCCAGYGCTTTCTGCTTAGAGTTCTGGCAGCTAAGTATACACCTCCTCATTTCTTACACAGAAAARCAGGTGTAGGTGGCAGAAGCAGTGGAATACAGCCACAGCCTGCTCTCCATCAGGGTGTGGAATAGTTAAATAGCTGTCCCGGCTTCAGGCCACTGCTCCGGTAATCTGCATTTTAACCAGTCCTTTCGGCAGCTTGATTTGCTTAGTTTTGTATTTATATATAATGTTTGTGTGGTACATGTTTTTCTTCTCTACAGATTAATTGTGCCGTCAAATAAAGTTAATGAGAGACAACCAAATCCTGCTGTATGTCTGCAGRCATCTTGCATTGCATACCTGAGACCACACTCACTCATATCACTTTTATTTTTCCAGTCCCAAGTTCTTCCYGTGCTGTTACTGCCCAAGCACACAGCACTGTCCTTATGCAATGTGGATGGATGCCTGCTCAACCCCGGTGATGCTGTGAAGCTCCCTTCCCCTGGGATCTAAGCAAACAAGCTCGTCTCAGAGTCAGAAAGCGAGAGCAACCTGCACACTCAGTGACTCAGAAACTTAGGTGGGATAAGGGTTATGTCATATGACACAATGAGAAGCTAATGATATTAAAGAATAAAGAACAAAATTATCCCCTGCTGTTTGCTGTAGTGATTTTATTGTAAAAACTCATTGATCCCTTTAGTTCTGTGTATGCTCTGTTAACCGGTCAACTGTCAGATGCCTTTCTCCAGATTCTGTTCACTTYTCAGGTAGGCAATTTCCCCGTTTAGGTTGATACGATTTTGCCTTCAGAGAGGTCCAGGAGAGACCATTTTAGAGTCTGTGCCATGTAGCAGTGTTAAGAGTCTCTAAGACTTCTCTGTAAGCCCCAGGGTGACAAAGCAGCAAAGCCACCCCACCAGCTCTGCCTGGCACTCACCCTCACACCCAAGGTTATCTTGGCTGTGGTTTGTGTGGATGCGCCCGKCCATGTCCCAGTAGATCAGCAATGTGCCGTGCTTTTCTGCTCCTCACTTGACGTCAGGAAGCCCTTTGCCTGGAGGCTGCCAGATTCCCAGGGTGGGTTGCATCCAGGAGTGTCCCGGGCGGCAGGGAAGCGGTTCCRGGAGGTTGTGTTCTGCCGCCTTCTCGTGGTCACTGTTCTGCTTGCAGCCTTCTCTCCGGCACTGCCTGTGCTGCTCACGCCTTAACGCCGTCCCTGAAGGGCAGTGGTGCTGTTCCGGCTCCGGAAAGGTTGCCTAAAAGAAACAAAAACGTTTAGGAAGAAAGTCTAGAGGAGAACCGCGAAGATGCTCAGAGGGCTTGAGCACCTTTCCCGTGGGGACAGGCTGGGAGAGATGTGGTTGTTCAGCCTGGAGRAGGCTCCAGGGAAACCTCATTTGCCCTCCAGTGCTTAGAGGGAGCCTATGAAAAAACAGGGAGAGCAACTTTTTACTCAGGGAGATAGTGATAGGGCAAGGATGAACAACTTTATACTGAAAGAGGAAGGACTTAGATTGGATATTAGGATGAAATTCTTTAGTGAGGCRCTGGAATAGGTTGCCCAGAGAAGCTGTGGATGCTCCATCCCTGAGTGTTCCAGGCCAGATTGGATGATGCTCTGAGCAGCCTGGGATAGTGGGTGGCATCCCTGCCTGTGACAGGGGCTTGGCACTAGATGACCATCCCAAACCTAAATTTTATGATTCTATGGTAAGTTCCTAMCAGAGGATCTTTGTAACAAAGCTGATTTGAACTGATACTGGGACTTCACTGACTTCAAATTCAGTTTGAGGTTTAGTTTTAAGGTCTAATTGGCTGTCTCACCAATCATTTTGTTGTTCCTTGAACTCAAATGGAGGAMATTTTTTKGAGAAGTACAAAAAACTAGGCCAARGGATCTGAGTTACTGCTCCRTTTCAACTGTAAAGTGTTGCTGAAACTTTGGTTGTAGCTTTTTTCCTACCATTTTCTGTGTGGAGAATGAAGTGACAGTAACAGCTGCTTAATCACAGTGTTTTGGGGTTGGTTGAAACAAGGTCCTCAGTGCAAAGAATATGTGGTGTAAATAACAGTAATACATTTCCCAGTAGAACAGGACCCAAGTTCTTTCAGAGAATCTTGTCTCAGGGGTTTTAAATGYTTGTACAAAATCAGGGTGACCTCATGCCAAATATAAATCACTGTTTTAAAGTTGTTTTTTGATCAATTCTTACTGCAAAGCAGAAGAAAACGAAGGAAAAATATTTCTTTTTCATGTAGGCATATGTTTTTCAATATGTTTAGACCTAAGTGATTAAATAATTGATTAATTAATCAGTTGTTGATTTAACCTTTAAATAAAAAAAAAAAATCTTTTGCAATAACTAGAAAGTAACAATAATTTCATTACTATCTGTTACCTATCCAGCTGTAATGATGTACAGGTGAAAATTCTACCAAGTACCCTCCTGATAATTAATAACTCTTCTAATAGAAGAAAATTCACATGCTTTTTTCCTGYRCTYCTCCAAAGGAGTAAGTATAGAAATRAAGAAGTTCATAARAAATGAGTRTTGTYKCCAGACAGTGTCACTATTTTTTTGCAACAGAGCGGTAATCTGAGGGATTTATCTCTCCAGAATACGGCAATTAGGGAAGACTTAATGGTTTTCATGAGTAAAAAGGGATRAAGAAGTGTCTGGTTTTGTCTCTCAGATGCCACTGTTCAGGACTCAGCAGATGGACAACTTTAGGTCATGTGAGTGTAACAACTGGGCAGCAAATTCAGCACTGATCAAAGCTAATTCGAGGGGTGGTAGAYTTATGCTAAATGGGCTGGAGCTCAGAGTGTTGCAAAGTGTTGCTATGAAAAGSATCCGCGATGGATTTGCTGTGGAGGAAATGGCAGGAATGCAATGGCTGCGGCTGCTCAGACAAACCCACATCACTCTGTGCCTGTGCCCCCTGGCAAACAGGAAGGCTGGATTGCTTTTCATGTGACAGCTCACTGACATCCAGGGGTTTGAGCCACTGAAGAGTTGCTTGGACTTCAATACACGTGTGGGTCCCCACCTGTGTGGTTGTGATGTCCCGCCCTTAAAAGTAAAGGACCGCCTAAGATTCGGGAATGCTCCTGGGCAAAAGGAAGTGTGAAAGCCAGTGGGTCTGCAAACAACCAGAGGTTTTATTAGTGAATTGCACTCTTGGCATGGAAGTTGGTGTGTTGGTCCCTGACCTACTGGGTGGGGTGAAAGGGAASACAGGAAGGAAGAGATTAATTAAAGAGAGAAAAAGAGACAGAAAGAGATCACCAATCCTGCTTCCAGCATTGAGCCCTGCCTGTTATTAATTACTAATAATTATTGGATATGTCAGTTTTTTCGTAAGTAGCATATCCTGATAACTTTGGCTCATTCCATTATATTATGTGGTTTTACCCAATTGAGTGATGTAGTTTTCTCTTTAAAAGGTCTTTAAACACATCCCTTCACTGTATTCCTAACTCCTCATCCTGCRTTGTTGTCAGTGAAGTAAGCAACTGCCTGCCTTTAATTCTTCTCTAAATATGGAAGACCTAATTCTTTTCCTACTCGTTTCATATAAATCTTTCAAGTTTCTAAGGGTCAAGCCTTTTAAAAAATAATTACTTAACATGTAGCAGTGACAAAGTTTTTTCCAAATAAATTACTTCTAAATTAATATTGCTAATATTTACTTTAAAAATATTAACTCTGTATTTCCCCTTTTTTTTCTTCATCTTGTCTTCAGATGTTTGAGTTTATAAACCCTTTTGTGGTGATTTATCTTTCCAAATAAGCTATGTTTTTATGTACAAGAAATAGTGTAGATATAGTAGGAAAAACATTGAATTTTTTATGACAAATACTGTAGATACTACTAATTTCTACTAGTAAAGTTAATAATTTGTTTCTCATTGTTCTTACATGAATAGCAAACCACTTAATAGTAGGGTTTACAATGGATTCTCTGGAATTTTTATCAGTATTAATTGGGAGCTCTATTTACTATGCAGATAAAAAAAGGTAGTACAAATAGAGTTAAGGCTACAGAAAATATTTGAATAGAAGATAGTAGATGTGAAAAATACATGTCTGAATGGCAAAGCAYTGGAATGASRWCCTGGRTTGACACAGAACATTATAGCTTCATGGAAGTYMATAGACCYATCCCAATTCCCATGTAGAATTCAGGAATAAAATAATGAAGTTAAGCCCCAGAGAAAAAGGGACAACCTTGGGTGGCACTTTGAGAATGCAGTGAGGAAGTCTGTTGGTTGCATGAAAAGCAGAGATTGAAGTAGTTCTTCAGCCRCTGAAATATTTTCTTCTCTGTTTCTGTACGTCTGGTAGTTGGTTCATAAATGTTTTCTTATACACACAGGGTCATGGGCTAGCCAGGAAGGGAGTTGAGTTCGGCTCCGGTTCTGTTTMAAAATGCACTTAAATGGTGCAGCCGCTGGATGTCTCCCTTGCTCGGCGTTCATGGACAAGGACCCGCCTCTCGGAGGGACGAGCCTGCATCTGGGAAAGATGAACGGGGCAGTGCGGGAGGCCAGCTGCTCACTGCTGCCCAGCTGGCTGGGGTGATGTGACACAACTCTCAGCACAAGAGATTGAGAGGCAYCAGCAAGATCAGCAGATGAGAAATGCGTTTTTCTTCCATCACAAGAGCGCTTTATTCCCCGCCCCATTCCTCTCAGCTGTGCTCTGTTCCAGTGTGCTAAACCTGCTGCCAATAACTGATGATTATTTGAAAAAATAAGTTAAAATTTGTAATGGCTTTCTCAATAGTTACAATATGTAAGCAAATACTCTGTTAGGCTGTATAGAAGAAATGCGCCAGGTAAATGTTCTTTTTTCATGCCAGGGGTTTCTGGCCCAGATCATTTAAGGTGGGAGCTACTTCATCTAAACAAGAGCTAGATTTCCCTTTTGTGGCAGAGGCTGCACTCTCTGCTTTCTCTGTTCCGAAACAGAATTGAGAGAGACATACATTCAGAACTTCCAATGAAATCCTGCTCTGGAAGAGTAGGCTTTAGGAGGSAATTTTGGTTACCTACATGAATCAAGGATACAGGACCAGGTCTTTGTCTTGCTCAGCTGCTGCATTGGAAAGACAGTGGAAATCTTTCTGTAGGCACATTATCAGCTCTTGTTTGTTCAAGGCATCAAAAACACCTGAATGCAGCAAAACACCTCAAAAGTTCTTTGGAGGTTGAGAATCTCAAGGTGTCTGAGTTGGGTGGAATCAAAGAGTTCTGTACTGCKGCACAGAGCTCTCAGAKATGGGGAATACRGGGGAGGACAGAGTGGTGCCTCAGRCAGTGATTTCAGAAGRACYCATGAAGGTGAGTGCAGGGAATTTGTGGTTCAGTGATCTGGCTAKRGAATTTGGGGTTTGGTTGRAATGTRATAGAGATCTCTAAGTTTCAAGGTARTGTGATGACTAGATCACTTTTTCCATTCCTCARTTTTCCACAGTATTTTCAGAAAGTTTCAGCTGTATATTRTGAAATAGTATGTTTCCTTATATTCTTATTATATCTTTAATTCTTTAAGTTAAAAAACAACTTAGATTACTAATTCTGAGTGCTAAAAGTCTGATATATTTCAGGATTTTGCTGGATGTTTTTTCCCTGTGTATTTTTTTCTCAGTATATACGAAAGGAGTTACATAACTTTTGACTTTAGTGGTTGGCCAATATTTGAGCTCCTCTAGTTTATTTATGTCAGAAGTGTTTATACAAAGTGATGTATCTTTGTGTACATTCTTTGTAATCAAAGTAGGATTAAACTGAGGTCCTGTTTTCCTGAATGTTAGCAGGAAAAAAGACAATAGGAAACAGCTCTTCTGGCAGGAGCCCAAGCCTCTCTCTTCAGTCAGGGCTGGACTCAGAAAACCCTCACTCCCTTTTTTCTCTCTTTGTGGCAATTCAGGATCATTCTACAAAGTGTTTCACTGATTTGGGTTGGTTTTCTTACCTACATTTGTAACATTTCTGACTGGGCCACACAATTTTGCTGAAATTACATACACACACTTTTGTGTTTGCATCCACACGGCTCAGATGGCTTTTTTTTTATTTGCTTTTCTTGTGACTGGTGCTTGGGAGGCAAATGCCTATTTGTCTGTATTTTTGGTTATATTTCAAACTCTTTTTCTTCTCTAGGACTACAAACTGCTTCCACTCCATTTTCTGCTGGGTTTGTCTGAGGCCATTCAGGAAAACAGGCAGGGAAAAAAGTTTGGTCTCCCTTATCCCAGACAGTGAAACTTAAGGAATATCAGAAGAGTTGTTAAGCAGTCCAAACTAAGCATTAAGCAGGGGAGATGCTCCTTGCCATGTYCTTAAAGTCTGGGGCAGACAAATCTGCATTTAAATATTTAAAAGCCCTCAGTCCTTCTAGATTTTAGCTTTTTGAGGCTTGTATWGAGAAAGATGTTTGCCTAATCCTGACTATGTATAAAAACAAGAATCAGAAGTGCTTATTCTGTGCCAGAGCCAGATGGCATGGTTGTTATCTTAGACTGGCAGTGAAACCCCTGAGGAGCTATTTAGTTATGTAAATTAGCATGAAATTAGAAAATTACATTTACTTTGAATTTTGGGGGGGATGTTTGGGTTTTTCCCCTGCAAAATCAAGACTACGAATCATCAAATAATATGGTTTGTTTCTATAGCTTTTAGCTAGATTTAGCAATTGCTTCAGGTTCATAAGTTATCTTATCTGTATCTTGCAACAATATTTGTCAAAACTCCCTGCAGTGTGGATGTCTTAATATTCTTCAAAAGGAGAAATGAAGGGAAAGGGATAATAAKGTACACAGATGTACAGTGAAGTACAGAGCTGTGAAGTTCCAAAGTTTTTTAACCAAAAGCAAGTGTCCATTTAAGTCTAKAATTACAGAAGAAAAGTGGATCTGTAATTATGCTCATAATCAGAAAGGTACTTTTTCAATGCTTAAGCTAAATAATGTAAAATATGTAGGTTTTTGAGCAGCATAGAAAACATGAAAGTTGATAATGTARGAYGTTACTGTGGTCTAGGGAAAAGAGGGGGKACAGGATTGTAAAACAGTGAAATTCAGCATAGCTCAGTTGGAGCTCGGTATGTCTGTTGATGTACACCAGTTAAAAATTGGTTTATGATTTCAAGTTGCATAGAAACAAATCAAACAAACAAAAAAGTACAGTTAYGAAAGCATCCATCTAAGAAAATATTTGGGGAAGAAAAATACAGTGAAAACAGCAGTCYTTCTAAATTTAATTTACCATTGCATTTAATAAAAGTTTCCTAGTAGAGAATTCCTGAAAAATGTGGACTGAAATGTGAAGCAAACTGCAGTGCTCTTTTAGCTGCCTTGATGGCATATTTACAAGAATAAATTACTTAATTTTTTTCCATTACTTCTAAAGAAGCTTTCTAGAGAAAAAAGAAATGCTACATAACCACCTGTAGGAGCATTTGCTATGATTGTTTCCAAAGGAGCAGCTTAAGAGTTTCATAAATATCAAAGTTAATAGGCTCCTAGAAACAAGGAAAATTGCCTGTAGGTGATTTCTACTTATACAGAAACAGCTCCTCTCTGAACTGCAATCTTCTCTAAACTTTCTCTCCAGGCCTGTTGCYTATTACTGTGCTGTCCTGTTCTTACTTACTTTAGCTGTTTTGAATCAGCAGTGGGTAGAGCAATMCTTACATGAGACGTACTTGAGGGTGGAACATGATCTCACGAATTACAGAAAATAAACAATATGAAGTGTAGCTTGTGGCTATGGGCAGATCAGAAGCAGTCTAATGGGAACACACTGGCCTTTTGAAAATGAAACAGCTATGCCACATTGTCATAAAGCCATAGTTATGGCTAGATTTGAAGAGAATACCTTTCAAAAAGTGGCTTCCAGAAAGAAGTCTGAGAAATATTTTTTTTTTTCTCATGTATTGAGTTGCTATTTGGGATGCAGTAGGAGATGCTTCTCCTTTATTTTTGCTGCTCCCCCCTCCSCCCCCCCCCCCCAAGATGTTAAGGCATTTCATTGATAACTTTTACTAAAAATACARAASWATTGTTTTCTGCATAAACAGGATACTGTGTATATACCTCATAATGGTCATACTTGGAAKAAGAGCTCTTTCCTCTCCTTAAAGGAAACCTTGTAATTATTACACAGCTCACAGAATCATGCTTAGGAAAGGACCTGCAGTATGACAAGACGTGCTAGAAAACYGGGTCTTCCCATTGGGATTTCATGACAGCCTTTGGGTCCTGRTGGGCTTTCTGCTGCCAGAGCCTTCAAGCAGCCTAAAGGCAGCAGAGCTGCTTTTACAGAAGGCAGCAGGAGGCTGAAACAAGACTGAGCAGGGCTGGTTATTGCAACTGGTGGAAACTGCTGGGGCTCTCCCCATCAGGGCTGAGCTTGTTCCACCCAGGAAGGACAGGTGAATTGTGATTTAGTTCCAAATATTGCATCCAGACKTGGGATGCCCATTAGATACAAATGAAGAGGGCCTTGCTCTGTTCTTCTTTAGTGCTCCATGTTTTGGTAATTTCTCTTTATGTGTAGACAGCCGTTAATCATGTTAGATATTTGTATTTCACATTCCCCACATGTCCTAAATTCTTTGTTGGTGAAAGTTGTGGCAGGTTTCAGAAGTCTGTTACCTGAAATTTTACATAGGAGCTTTTACACAAACCTTTATTTTTGAAAGCTAACCCAGGAAGTACATTGTTGCTGTTAACACCCCTGGGGGACTGGCTCCCTCCAGAAAATAAATGTCTGCCTCCTTAGCAAAGATGATGTTATAGTCTCGATTGAAGAGTGAGCTCTTAATTCCTTCAACCGCTGTTTTTTAACTAAACCATCCCAAATTCTCTGTTGCAGGGTGTGAAGTAAAATAAGGAAAAACATTTCTCCTCCTTCAGGCAACAAGTAASCCTCTCTCTCCCTCCCTTCATCTGTCCATTCAGCTGCAGTTGAACAAAAAAAAATCACAGGAACTTAAAGGGAGAAATATAATCAAAACAGTATTTCTTCTAATCACTATGTACAATATAAAATAATACTTAATTTCCAACAATTCACTCCAAAGCATGTGTTTCTTCTTTCCCCACTTCACTAGTCTGAAATAATGAGGCAGGAAACAGCCACACACTGAGGCTTGCTCTGGACATCTCTCACTCTGCTGTGGCTGTCAACATCAAAATTTCTGTTACCTCTCTCTCCCTTGATTGTGGGGGTCCTTCTCTCCTCTTACTCTCTTTTTATCACTGTTYCCTCCCTTCTCCTCCTGTCACTCTTTTGTTTTCTTGATTTTCCAAGAGCTTTTCGGTTTGCCCCACACTGGCAGGATGGAATCCTACTGTATTCTTTTGTTCTGCCTGACTGGGGAAGCTGAAACTTAGCAAACCTTGGATTTCTCCAAGTTGCTGTGTGTAATTGAAATGTCTAAAGTGTTAATCATCATTGGATTATTCTGACATTCTTGATGCAAAAATATGTACATTCAAATAATAATGTAATTACAGAACTTGCTYTTAGCATGAATATATTTCTTCTTAGTGACACTGGAATTATTTACTACTCCCAATATTTATATATTGTTTTGACAGATATGCAGTGRGCTATGGATAATTTTAAGGTGGTACAGTTTATTCCATGCCACTTAAAAGCAAGGATTTCCCCCTCCCCTTTTACCCCATCACATTTTATTATTAATGGACATATTTGAATTGTCAGCCTTCCCAAAACCTTGGTGTATTGGGTGGAATGATCAGATTAATTGCTTAACCATGCCGTCACTAACAAGGAGTACTGAACACGCTCTTGCTTTATCTTTTCCCTAGCAGTTCTTCTGGGTTTTGGGGTTTTTTTTTAATCTATCCTATTAGTTTAAATATAAGAAATGCAAGCCAAAATAGCCAGTGATGTGTAAGTGCAGGCTTCCAGGAGCTGTGTGGGCTAAGAGTAAACTTTTGACTTTGTCTGGAGGCAGGATGCTAAGGCAGCTCAGCTGGCAGCTTAATGGTGATTGTCATGAATATTAAATGACAGAAACAAAACAAAACTCCCAGAGAGACACTTATGCACAAATCTTACATAGCAACACAACCAGCTCAGACAGCTGGCTCTCTGTAGGCTTTCTTGAAAGAAAACAGTGCTGGGGCGTATTAGGATGATTTTTATAAACCGGAAAGCCAATTTGTGATGCACTGTTTGAAAGTTARAGGCCTTAATGATTTATAGCTTGAGGCAAAAATTTGTTTTCTGAAGTAGATGAATAACAGGTAAATTCTATCTATGCTGTTCTCCCTTGGATTAAGTGCTTCATAATATTTTTGAGTTTTGTGCTGTCTGAAAATGTGTAAACAAATGTGTACAAGCCTTACTGTTTAAGTTCATACCAGCTCTCTGGTGTGCAGGTATAGTCCCACTTTTCCCTCTGAAGTTCCTCTAATCCCTTTTTTGTTTTGATTTGGTTTCTTGGTTTTGTTTGGGTTTTTTCTTTTATAAAAATAACCCACCACATTGCAGGGCATAGAAWAATGAACTACATTTGAGTTTGTTCCTGTTTTGTGATTTGTCCTAGACAGGGTAAGAACATGCTATTCACAGAGTTCCTCCTTTGGCTCCTGYGGTGTAAAGCTACATGTACCTCCTGCTACATGGAAAAAATTGCAGAAGAATTAAAAATTCAAGAAGCCTTTGAACTAACACCAAGAAAGAACTGGGATGATTCCATTAAAAGCACGGCAGTCATGCTGTTTCTCAAAGGATACCTACAGGTGAGAGACATTCCCCTGGGCCTAGACAGCAATCTTTGTTACATTTTTAAGTGGGAATCAGATCCCTGCACCTACCTTCCTTGATTTTCATGGTTACTTAAATCTATAACAACTTAATATGAGGTTCAGTGATTTCCATGCTCCAAAAGGAATGAACTGAAGTWACAGAGTAGGTTTCCTCAGATAACTGCATGTAGGCATGATCCATTATGTGGTGTTATTCTGAGTATAAAAAGATAAAGTAAATCTWAACTATTTTTAGGTGCAATGAGTCAGTCTAAATGAGTGGATGGAAAAAGATAYAAATGAAAAGACAGTCCAGTTAGAGGAAGTTATGGAGAGTAATGCTTTTATRTAAACATTCTACAGAATTCATTTGGCTTTCTAAACTCTGTCTATAAATCAAGAAGTGCTTTCCAGTAGCTCAAGGAGACCTCTCAAGTCACATGGTGCWAGCTGTCTACTTTTAGTTCAATTCCATTGAAAACAGAATGTTTATATATACATTTGCAGTAAATTTTTTAAAGTATTTATGTAAATAATTAATGCAGGTATTTCAGTGATTATTAGATCACTACCAGTACTGTGCACAATGAAAACTACAAGTAGATTCCCAGCTATGAAGGAAACACATTCAGTGAGATGATTTTTCAGCTAGTACCAGGAAAACCCCTGATTTATTTCTGTTCTTAAATCAAACAGCCTAGTGGAGGGTTTTTTAAGGGTAACACAAGCCAGATACATTTCAAAGACTTAGACTAGCTTATATTCGTGTTTTCACAGGACCATGAGGGACTTGCACACACTGCCTCCGACTGACCTCACAATAAAATGAGCTACAGTATTGCACAATAATGGTTTGTAACTATTTTCCTATGTATTAAAGCTTCCCATAAATGCATATTACTTGGATCAACATAGGGTAAACCATACTCACTTCAGCTGAAAGATGAAGCACCACAAAGTGATACCTCTTTGGAGTGAGGAAAGTAAAGTTAGAGTTCCATAAATTAGCATTCTTGATACTGTAGCCATCTTGGGATCCCACCAACCTGAATATCCAKCCATTACCTTCCTCAAGAGGCTGGAAGTCACAGCAGGGATAAAAGTCAWGAAGAATTCAAGGAAAACACCAGCTTATTTAACAGCTAGGAAGCCTGTCATTAACAATGGCAAAGCTGTAGTGAAGCTGAGAACTGCAYCTTCATTTTTGTGTCCCAGGTCACCTCTTCAATGACTAAACTCCAGCCTTCTTTCTTAAACTGCAGTGGGCATCAATTAAAGATAAAATGGGAAAAACTGGTAAGTTATGGACTGAACAGCAGCAGTGTGATTTTCCATKAATCCAGGCACCTGCAAATTATCAAACCAAAGGCATCATAATTTTGGAAATGAGACTGAGGTTGTCAAGCAAGGACCCAGCAGTATGAGCTGTTTAATTCATGCTGATTTCCCCAGAACTGTATCCAAGGAGGGTGTCACACTTTTCTGTTCTCAAGTTCAACCTTATCTCTGAGAGCATCAGCAAGTTTCACCTCTTCTGAAAAAGTACTCTCCTGTGATTTATTTATAATCTCCTGCTGCTTCTTGTAGAGTTTTGCTCCCTTTCCTTTGCTCTGCCTCACRTCATTATATTCCACTGATACGCTGCTGCTTCACATATGAACCTTTCAGCAGCCTGTTTTCTTCCAGCTGCAAGACATGCTAAAATCAAAGRAGACCACTCAGAGGAATGGGAAGGAATTTAGGGACAATAATAACATTTAATGTGTAGAATCACACAGTCCCAGCACATAACAAACACCCCTGGTAAGCTCACGTTCTCAAAATCCTTTCAAGTTCACTAAAATTTGATAGGTTGGTCTTTTACACACATTAATTCTCAGAGATTTCAAATATCCCTACAAGCTCRTTTCTGCCTATCTTTTTTGTTGTGTCAGGGTGTTGTTACCTGTTCAATTTAATAAATATTGGAATAYCACATGTTTTAAAAGACTGTAAGACTGTTGCCTTTGTCTAAATTGCTGCATCTGTCTATTGTGTATCTCAGGTGCACATGTGCATTCGTCTTTGTGACATGAAAATACTTCAAAAATGCCTTGAAAGTCCTACTGCCCTATTCTTAAAAACTCTTGCATCTATTTTAAAGTACAGAGCATGGTTAAACAATAAATAAGGAAAAATCCTTGAAATGCCCGAGATACTCCCAAGACTTGTCACCCAAGAATGTAATCTCAATTTAAACATGTMATCCCTCTGATTATCACTTTTGCCTTTAGTATACTTAGGTGTGCTGCACAGTTCAGAAAGAACACTGCTTTTTTGTGGAACAATATTTATTCTCATTAGTAAAATTTTTATGAATTTTGCCCAAACTTAAAAATTAATAAAGGGATAAATGTAATGAATAAGTTTGCGTTTACCTGGACTTTTATCTGCAGCTATGGAGCCACAGTCCTCAATGAGGCAAATAAAAGCTGTGGAGCCACAGTCCTCAATGAGGCAAATAACCTTCCTAGGATACTCTTGATCTGCTATGGCTATTTTGAACCAGCCATCAGTTTCTATAAAATTACCATCCAGGCAGTGAATTGCTTGGTAACTAAGTTCTGTGAATCCAACACAAATGATTTTAGAATCCCTGCAAAGCAGCACAGAACAAGGCACAAGGAAGTTTTCAGACATTATTTAATTCTGTCTGCCCAAACAGGCTGACACAAGTGCTACCTTTAAGGATTTTTTTTTTTTTCATTCAAAGATTTCATTGTCTCCAAAAGATGGGTGAAAGCTCTAAGTTTCAGCTCTACATTCAGACGTTCCTACTAGCTTGGGCCTGGCTTGATTCAGTTCATGTGTTTGCCCCTGTATGCCACTATCTGAGTTGCCATACTTGTTAAAGCCCTAGGAGATAAGTCAAAAAGTGGATTAAAATTTTCACAATGCAAGGGTTTAGATTCAAGTCTTTTTCAAGGCTTTATCTGCTGGCTTTGCACAGTACGGGGAAACTTTCAGCAAAATCTGGAAGATGAAATACAGACACTGGTACAGTGATTTCCTTTTTCAGAGAGGTTTCTTTAAGTAGAGGCAAAATCAGGTCATATTTTGATTTCTCTTGGCTGGCTTATCTCCAAGATGGCCTGCACCCAGTTTCTTCTAAACTTTTCACTTCTCAGAAAGATAATATCTCATGTCAGAATGATAAAGAATCATGTCAAGAAGTACTGCAGAACATGRTAAGCTGAACATTCATCAACAGTACAAAATTTCTGATGGCAACAGCTACAAATAACTTACAGGAAACATTAAAAGAAATTGTTTATTCAAGAGTACTTCCTGTGGCTCTGCAGTTCATCCAGGTGCACAAGCTCTATTTTTTCACAGAACATTAATCTCTGTTTCTCTTAGTTTGGATTTCTCATTAACAGATTACCCAARCCAAGATTTAAGTGTAGCTTTTGTAAACAAATAAATCAGGACTCACACCTTCTACGGAACAGGAAAAAAAAAGCTAAACCAGAAGGTGTTATGTAAAGYACAACAGATGGATAAGGGTTCAAGTTTACATTACTATCATTGGCCATATCTGACAGAAGCAAAAATAGGAAGCACTGCTATCAGACCTACTCTGTCAGATCTACCTTGCCAGTATAAATTGTCCCAGTAGCACACGAAGATGAATTCTAATTTCCCACCTATTTTGTTTTCTGGGTTTGGGTTTTTTTGGACATGCCAAGGCCAAAATCATGCCTATGCTATTAAGAGCACTTCTAGCAGTGATGCCCACCTATCATACACCTAGGTCTTTGACATTCTGACTTAATAGGGGCGGGGGGGGAATCACCTTTTGATATAAATATAGCACTGATCTTTCTACCAAAATGTACAAATACATTGTACATTTTAATTGTCTGAACTGCCACACACAGACAGAGCTCTGAGTGAATTGGTACAAATAAAAAAGTTTAGGGATTTTTTTTGTTTGCTTCAAAGCATTTGCAGACAAGTTTGTTTGRAAACTGACATTCTGTATACCCTGTAAATAGATTTCAACCYATAGGTTCATGTGCATTTTAATGAATATTACTTATATTCATTAGTACAAATTTGTCACATAGATTGCATGGTTTGTATATTTTTTTCCTGTACGGACAGGAAAACATTGGGCAAAGGAATACATGGATGATGGGTAACAAAGTACGTGATTGTCATCACTTATGTCAGTTCTGGGATTTCAAGATATCCAGTGTTCATCTGAGAATATGCAAATATGCATGCATGCAAGATGCATGTTGGAARTACACAACAAAAATAATGACATTTGCAATGTTACCTGGAAGCAGCAAGCAAATTAAAAAGAAATTCTAGACTCTCCAAAGGAGGTGTGGAGTAGGAGGGCTACAACAGGGCTTTGCACAGCTTGCTTGTTTTGAGTGCAGTTTATAGATCATGAGGGCACCTGTTTTACTGGCATAATACAGAGGTCAGGGAAATGCAGCTACCTGAACAAAGTAGCCATAGCAGACAGTTTGCTTTTAAGGAAAATAAATTTCAGGCCATTGGCAAGTAAAACAACCTTTGACATAAAATAGTTCTGTTGAATTAACACTAAAAGAAACACTGTGGTACTCTGAATGCATTTTTAAAAAGCAGTCAGTGAAAGCATCTTAAGGATGTGTCCGCTTAAAGCCTTTTGTTGTCACGCTTCTACTGAGTGGGAACCCCAAGTGAAATAGCCTAGAAAGTGAYTAAATGTGAAACCTTCGGTTTCCAAATGGAAATAAAACCAAAAAGGAAATTTTTTACATTCCAAAGTACACTCAGTTGTGATAACCTTGTCTTTAGTAACAGAAAGGAAGGACTAAAGCATCTCCCTCACAGACAAGGGTGAGAGCAGTTTGGATTTGTGAGGATCTTGCATTACAAGAGGTGGGTTTCTATCACCATTTCCTGTTGCAATAGGAGCGTTTCCTCACTGAAAAGAACCTGGGATACAGTACAAGCAGAAGCTGAGTTACCTGCTTTGACATCAGCAAAGGTGATGAGCTGCAATCGAGCTGCAAGGGGCTTTTTTTGAAATGCACCTGGAAATGGTGATCCCAGGTAAAGCAAGAACTTCTACAGTAATCACAGCAGCACAACTGCTGAAGCTGCCCCATCAGGAAGCTTGCAAGGAAAGGAGAAGGGCAAAAAATCTAGTAGGCGGTGAAGAATTACTTGTGAACTGACGGCAAACAACCAACCTCCCATAACCACCAAACCCACATGCATTCCCACAAAGACAACGGATATCATCAAGGAGCAAACTCCTAGCTGCTGTTGATCTCTAATTAAAAGGTCAGCAGTAATAACAATAAATAGTAACGGAAAAATAATTATCTGAAGCAATAGTTATTTCTTAGATGCTGATTTATTTTTTCTACTCAGAGCACCATCCAGCAATGGGTGGGGCCCATGGAGTCCCTCCTGCAAGTGGTCTAATAGTAAGACACAAAAAAAATCTAGAGTAAAATCTGTAACACYGTGAAAGAATGGGCAAGTACATAGAAACAGCTTTTCTACAACTGATAGGCAGCTGTTCCCTGCAAACTAGAAGGTAGAGAATCGTCTAATAAAATCTTCCCTTCACAGAAAGTTACCAAAATGCTTAAAAATAGAACAACAATACAGAATCATATTTTTATTGTATCWGTATTAATGATATAGAATTGAGAGCAGCTGCTTAGTTTTTCCCATATCAATGAAAATGGTGACAGTGACAGATAAATCCACATATGGGACAATTCACATTCTACTTAAGGTAGTGAAAGTCAGGGGTTAGCAGCAATTTTACAGCTCAGGCTTCTAGAGTCCTCTTGGCTGCTAAAACTGCCAGGGAAACACCATAAAGGGGGTCTGCTTTYACCCTGCAGGATCTGCAGTTTTGTATCAGGTTAGGAGGCAGAGGAACATGGCACTGCACACTTCATTAAAGCAGCAGTGATGAGGCCTGGATAAGAACAGAGAAAGACTAAGAGACATAAAAAATGAGAACTGAAATTGTTAATATAAAAATGCTAACAACATCCACAGGACACTAAACTGCTGTAATAAACTTGCGCTGTAAGAGTATGTGGCAAACAGTGGGCCATGATTTCCTCTTCTTGTCAGAGAAAGATTGGAGGAAGGYAGAAGGAAATAATCATAATCTAATATAGATGATAYCTTTGATAATTATTTTTAAAAAGTAAAGCGTCATTTATCCAAACCTAATATAATAATCTTATTTTAAATGCCACAGTAATACTCATGGGGAAAAAAAAAGATTTATTTTTCTTGGTTTACAGGTGTAGGCTTTGCAGAAATACTCCACAGTAACTGCCTTTGAGGAGACTGAGTGGCTTTATACCCAGTATTCTCAAACCCAACAAATATTAAACCCCACAATGCTTTTAAAAATGTAAGCCTCTATTGCACCTATCTGTACTTGTGATACCTACATTCACATGAAGCACAGAGAACTGATGTTAGCTTGTCCAAATAATTCATTTMCACTTTTCCAAGGAGTGGGAAACAACTTGGGATTTACAAAAAGAACAGTCATATTTCAATTATTAAATGCTTTCTTGTCTCTTCTAAAGAATGTAATTTGACATTRTGCACTTCTTAACAGAGAAATCCTGGCAGAAATAACTTGCAGGTTAAATAATTCCCCTAATTCCCAGCAAACAGCCCAGGTGTATGACACTACTACAGATCTGTTTGTTTCCTCTTTGCTAGGTGTGTACACACAGAAAAATTTTCTGAGCAGAGAACTGACTCATGATACCTAATTGTAGTAATGAACTCTACAACACAGGGAATTAATTTAATATTCTGTTGTGCCTCTCCCCAGGCATTCTCYAGGAACAAGTATGTTCCTCAAAATTCATCTTTAATGCTGAAAAGTGGCTGATCTTCAGGTTTGAAGTCCAGATTGGGGCTGCCATCCTCATTCAGAATTCGCCGAGAAGTGTAGCCAACAATGGGATACTTGGCTTTATAAACATTATTGAAGATGTCRTCCAGGGACTTCAGTTCCTCCTCTGTGAGTCCTGTCTAAAGGAAATAGGGAAATGAAAGTCTCAAAGAACTAAAAATARAGATATTTACATGCTTTTTTTCCTAAAGATTACTGTAAACCTTAGGGTCAGCTTTTGGGTTTACACTGCAGGGCATGATGATAGTACAAAATTGATAGTACAGCCTGTAATTGTATTCTTTCYATTCAAATTCAGCCTTGACAAAACTTCAAGGYATTCAGGTCAAACAAGCAACASCCCACCACCAGAGCTAGCATACACTGCCACATCAGGATACACCAAAYCAATTGACAAAGAAAGGGATTTACTGTCTTTGTGAGCATCTCTTTAAACAGCAGGTGATTTCCCTTTTATATGCTTACAGAAGTTGTATTGATTCCACAAATGAAAAATCTTCCTCTTGAAGGCTGTTAGCACCTTTCATGACCAGCAAATCTATTTTATGTATCTAAAGAGAACTAATGCMTTTTGATTTTAAATATGTGAATCAACTTACATAAATACAAACAATTTAAAATCATCACTCATCATCTTGAATAACAGTAAAAGTTTGCAAAGTGGAATTAAACTGATGGCCCATTTTCTTACTGTGTCATGTGTAAGATCTGCTGGATCCAGAGACATCTTTGCAACTCCTCTTGTTGAGTCTTTTCCAACCAAAGCATTGTATGGGGCTCCTTTTCCATAAAATTCTGTCAGATTAAAAAAATAAAATCCAGTGATGATCTGACAATGTACAGGGTATGTTCAGCCTCTACCCTTCACCACCCTGTGAACTGAATGTCAGAAAACTGAAAGCAACAACTCAAGTCCAAGACTCTTTTTTCCAGAACTGACTTTGGATTTCCTACTTTTGGGGGTTATATAGCTGTTGAACTTCCTATACTGCATTCTTAAAATTTACCTAGTATTTAGGGAGCTGTGCTTTACATTCTCATGCGATGTTTGTAGACTCCAGAATTTGCAAGCCTTGTGTAATTTTTGAAGATCAGCCAACCCAACGTGTATGCAAACAGCAAGGGGTGTGAACACAAGCACAGAAGGAAAAGGAGCAGCTGCAGCAGTGTTGATATTGTACAGTGGGCACATCGACGTTAGCTTTGATCTGGCTCACTTCATGCAGCCAGGGCAATTAAATGCTGTAGCTGCCATGTGGCCTGACCCCACATTTGGCAAGGACTCAGGAATCTGGGAAGTGTCTTCCAGTTTTTGTTAGCAGTGCCCAAGCCACCTGGATGGTGCTGGTTTGTCTGTCTACATGTTGTGATCCAGTGTAAATTCTAGACAAAACCTTTGTAGGGGTGCTGCCAGAGGAGGAAAACCAAGCTTCTTAGAAGAGGAAAAAGTGTATCTTTTTGTTGCAATTGAACCACAGGCTTCCAATACGCTGGGAATATTTAAAAACAAATGACTGAATAATAACATGAAAGCAAAGTAGACAGCAGAGGAGAAGCATACGAACCTTTTCCAGAGGTGACATCAAACACTACTCCCTTCACTGCCAGGTAGATGGGCTGTCCTTCCTGGAGGGAAAGCCATCAATACATCCTCAGCACTTAAGCACAGGCAAAATGCAGTTAGTTTTAGCTGTGAAATCCACAAGCTCTCAGGAAACAAATTCTTTGTTTTATGTTTACTCTTGTTATACCACCATACACGTTCCCTCTCTTGATGTTTCCTGCTTGTGCTTTAAACTGCCCYTAATATTCTTTGAGGATTCAACCATAAGCAAGGAGAGAATCTTTTTAATCTAAACAGTACAATCGTAGAAGACATGTCCCTTTTGCAAGTCACCTCTTGTCTGCACACTAGTCTGCTTGAAGATTGTCAGCTGCATCTATTCCTAATGCGGATGGATATTGTCCAAAATAAAAGGGTGTGTGGCCAACAGCATTATTTGATTAAGAAACAAAGATAAACACATAACCACATGTAAATCTGATCTGCTGACATCTGTTTTACTTAATAAGCCAGTGCTTCTGCTTTGTGTTTCATMCATAAGATGTAATTTTAGTCAGACATTGGTTAGTCTCCTCAAAGTATCTGAAGACCCTGAGAAGGCCAGACAGCAAGTGTTTCAAAAGAGAAGCAGATGYGTATCAATACAGGACTTCATCGTTTTGAGTCTGGAGTTCAGCTGAGGCTTCTGAATCACAGGAAGCTAAACACTCCTAARTTAAAACTTTCTTGTTATTTTGATAATCTTGGTGGTGGGGTTTTTTTTGTTGGTTTTTTGGTTTGGTTTTGATTTTTTTTTTAAGCCTAAGTACATGGTTTGATGAATTACTGAGAGAAAATTAACTTTGGCTCCAACTCATGGTAATCTGAAATTCTCCGGCAGGAGCACCTTTTTGCCAAGCAGGGAGCGAGGAAAATGKGCACATGGCACCCAATTATCTAATTAATTGTGTGTGCGCAGCACCGACCCCGCCAGCTGCCAGCCGGACCGGGGGACAGGGGCTGGAGCACACGGGTGCCGGCAAACTTCCCACAGACTGCTGCCCCAGAAACAGGAGACGCCCAGAACGACAGGGCAGCAAGGATCGTGGGCAGCACAGCAGCAGAGCACGACAAACCCGAGCTTCTCGGCGGCTCCAGGGCACCGAGCGCCAGGGAGGGCGGCAGCGCCGGCG
>CADDXX010000005.1:2908901-2988536 GCA_902810485.1 Alauda arvensis | reverse complement strand
AMMGGRAAAAAATAAGCAGATTTTATATAAGCAGAGCAGCATACATAWAAATCCAAAAATATTGCTGGAGATCCCTGCAGAACAGAGAACCCAAATCAATATAATCCTTTATTTTATTGYTCTATTAAAATGATGAGATGGCAAGTTGTAAGCATGGAGCTCTGAAGAAAGGAATGAAGCATTTGATACATGCTGAGTGCTTTGACATCTCACATTTTGGYGGGCAGGTCATCTCAGTTGTGAGTTAGTTGTATCTAATCAGTCATACTTTTTTTTTTTTTAAAGTTGGACTAGATTATCTTCCAGCAAGCTTGTTTCCAGCAATGAGTAGGGCGTAGGTGGTGTAAGAGGACTTTGAGACTTGGCTCCTGTATTCTGCTAGCCTTCCAAAGCTGTGGTGGCCAAGGTTGTTTGGATGTGCTGTTGAACTGGAACAGGAGTTTATGGCATATATGGGTTTCCATCCAGGTGGAGTAGTTGCCTGCCCTACCCAGAGATGTAAATAATAAGGGATGGTAGCGGTTAGTGTGTGTTTGATGGCTTTGATTTTTATCATGATGTCACATTCAGTTAACAGAAGAGCATCTTTTCACTTCTATTAGCTCAGCCAGTGATCTGTCATGTATGGTATGTACATTATTTCCAATTATCACTTGATGTGTTAGATGCTAATATCTGAAAACAAAAGCACTACAAGTGCCATTTGATGCCCCCTTACATATTTTACGGATTCATCTGGGGCTGAGAGGGACTGATGGATTAGCTGCTAGAAACTTGGAAGCCTCTATGAACCTTGAATTATTGTAACAGAATATGAACCCTGATTTTTTGCAGTGCATCATGGGGGTTCTGTCCTGATGCAGTTGGTGCTTTTGTCCTGCTCCAGAAAACTGTGGAAGTTTGCATGGTGCACGGTTTAATTTGATTGTTTTGTGGCATCTTAAAGGTAGCTCAGTATCYCATGGGATTAAATTCCAGAATGAAAATCTGTGTTCTCAGGAAGGAAATCAGTGCTCTCCARTATTTTTTCTCCCCTAACAGGTATTGCCTTTTACCCAGGCAAGGCTCGGCTGCTTAGCTGCAAACATCATTACTACGATCACATTCCGCCTCTGGTAAATCCCGGTCAGCCAGGAGACATTGAATGCACCACTCAGAGGATCAACTACACAGATCCTTTTACTAATCAAACTATGGTAATAACAATATAATAGAAAAAAGCTTATTCAGTGTGGATTTTCTGCTCACAATCTTGTTGGAAAGTAAAAGTATGTACTACGTGCTGTTAAAAAAAATCCTTGCTTCTGGTTTGAATTTTTTGTAAGCCATCTGTCATTTTGTTTTCAGAAATGTAAAAGACCCCAGTCAGTGTGTATATGTGTTGTGGAAGATCAGCTGTCCTGTGGGTGTGTGCAGCACAAAACCCTTAATGGGATAAAATAAGTCGTTTTTCACAGTAAAACTCTCACTTCATTCTTCTCCTAAATGAACTGGGAAGCGTTTTCCTTGATACTGTAAATCTAGCTTTGATTGAAAGCAGTATCAGTATCCATTAAAGGAGGATAGCTAATCTCTTTTCTTATGTTTGCTGGGAATTCATACATGAATTCCTGCTGGAAATTACATACCATGTTTGTCACACTTGAAAGACTCTTAAATGGGYACCAAGTGTTTCATTACACTGAAATGCTTTGAGCCAGAAAGATGGGTACATTGAGTGATAGTGTGTCTTAAATTGCCCTTAGAAGTGCAGGGAAGCTTGCTTCTGTAGAAACAAATGTACAAAACCCACAAATGACCATATTTAATACTTAAATATTAATATTTAAACACAGAATCTTGATGTAAAGACCACCTTTTTAAACTAAAAAGGAGGGACCCAAGTGGCATTCTTGTTAAGTRTTTTAAGAGATGTATACTTAGTAGCAGCCAAGAAACTCTCTGTGTGTATTAGATTTCTATAGAGTATTAGTGCAATTAGATGGCAAATTAATGAACAGGAAATAAGGATTCCTTTGGTCCTCTCACCATCTCTGTTTGCTTACAGAAGTATGCTTTGATTGTTCAAGGCCCTCGTGATGTGAAGAAAAGGGAACTGGTGTTTTTGCAGTTCCATTTAAATGAAACAGACCAAGATTTTAGTGCCATTGACTACCTGCTGTTCTCTTCTTTCCAAGAGTTCATCAGCAGGTATGTAAAGGGGGGATGAGCCTGTGGCTGCATTGAACTTGCTGTCACAACACTTGTGACAGCAGGGCTTTTTCAGTAAAAATCAGGCAGGCTTTTATGATTTTTTTAAATATCTGGACTATGAGGATGCTCCTTCATGTCTTTGTTTACTAATCTGACCCTTAAAAATGAGGGCTTTTTCAGTGACAAGAACTGTTCTTCAGCTGTGCTTAAACCATTTGTTGCTGCACTTTCTAAAAGCTTGGCGTTTGTGCTGGCTCCCTGCTGTCTGCCAGGGTGGGTGATCAGGAAGTGTGCTGTCCTGGGTAGTGTGTCAGGAAGTGCACCAAGAACACAAATATTTCTCTACCATCTGGGGCTTTTTAAAGAAATTACTGTAAAGGTCAGATCCCTAGATTGCTATGTTGTGAATTAATTTGAAGATTAACTCTGTTTCTTTGTATTACTGGCTTTATTTAAGACTCTACAGAGTGATGTAAATTCATATATGGGGTTTTCAAAATTGCTTTGTTTTGTTTTGACATTGGTGTCATTGGAGTATCTAATCAGCCTTCTRACTTTAACAAGAATGGAATTAAGCCTGTCCTGAACTTTCTTGAAAGACCTATTCTTTTTCCTGCCTTTTGAGGATAAATTTCATACTTAACAGTTTAATTTTTGTTTTAATTTATATTCAAGTTCTCTTCTTCTCTCTGAGATCCAGATTAAAAGTTAGTCAAGAAATATGAGTCATAGTGACACCTGATAGAAAACCTTAATTTGATAACAGATGCTCAGTGAAAAAGGGACAGGGGATAGAGGACCCATGCGGGGTGAGGGAGGTGAGGGAGGGAAGAGAACAGATTTTATTGTAGCARGGCTTTCTCAGAGGCTTGGACATGGTCATACTGATGTTTTTCAAATGGATCAAAGACTGGAAGTGTTCAGACACGATAYCTCTGGGTGGCCAAAGACCAGTTAATTGGATTTGCTTTTTACACATCATTTCTACTTCAGTGAAGACATCCCAAGTCTTTAACTATTTTCTGTAACTTTACTGAAACACCTCATAAAATGTTCTGGGTATTTTAGGCATTGATATTTTAGGGTAAGAGAATACCCGTTAAGAGTAGTGGTGTAGAAGTTGCTGCTTTTCCCTTATGTTGTGTTTTTCCTGGTTTTGTGGCTTGTGCTTTGGTGAGAAATGCTGACAGTGGGACCAATTGCAGCAAAGTGTTCAGCTCTTTCTCTACTGCCAGACACAAGCACTGCCTGAGACCACCCCTGGTGCTGCACCTGGATCAGGGCAGGATGAACAGCTCAGTCTGTGCATCCTCAGGCCTTGGAAGCCACATGGGAAATGGGGATGTTTGTTTGGGGATGCATCCTTTGTGCTTGCTTGAGGYTGGCAGTAGGAATGGGAGTTAAAACTGGTTTTGAACTACCTGAGGTGGATGGTAACACTGGCAAGGGGATGAAGGCCYCAGTGGTAAATGACCTGCATGTCTGGATGGAATACAGGTAAAGTATTCCAAGTAAAGAACCAGCTGTGGGCAAGAGGCCAGTGGTGTCTTTTTTTGCACCATCTTCCAAAATTTGATAAAAATGGTGTGGCTTGTCTTGCTCAKTACTGTGTTTGGTGTCCTGGCATGAACTGGCTGGGCTCAGGGCAGTTTACATTTCTCCTGACTATGAAAAGTGTACATGAAACTGCACTGTGTATGTGGAGAGCACTCATTCTGTCCAGCTTCCAGCAGAAGAGAAAATAGAAATGATTTCGGGTTCATCAGCAGATGCTAAATTTGGCTGATGGGAAGTGTGGATTAAGATATCTGTAGAAACTGTTGTGTGTCCTTCCATACAGCCTCTGAAAACTTCCATTASTGGCCTCAGTTAACTACTTTTCCTGAGAGTCTCACTGGTTATGAGAGCCCAGAATAAAAYTGTGCCCAGCAGTTCATGTATTTTGCAATCTGAGGTGCCACAAGCAATAAAAAAATGGCATCTAAAGCCCTTTAAGAGATTTTTTTTGTGGTGTAGTGAAGTACTGAGGACTCAAGCAAGGTCCAGTTGTTTTTGTCAAGGGCTTTATTCTCTGCAGCTCTTCTGTTAAAATTGGATCAGACTTCATGAAACTGGCACTGCTCACTGTTTTTGTTCTGGTCTTCACAGAACAGTGCTGCACTGTGTGCTGTTGTTGCCCTCTGAGCTGGAGGGAGATGCTGCTGGCTTCTTTTTTGTTTTTTTAAGGTAGTAGCAGCTGCTTTCTGTACCATATTAATTGAAGGGAGGGAAATAATGAAACCCTTGCAAATTACCCAAAATGTGTGGCTAAAAATACAAGTTCCTCTCCTGAACTGTCATTAGGATAATACATGGGGTTTAGAAGAAAACCCTCTGTACTTCTGACAAAACCATTGTTAGTGTAGCATGTCAAATAACTKATGGTCCTGTGAAACAATGGGTACTGGAGTGAACAGGTCAGAKATTATTTAAGGGTCTAAAGAGAGCTCCATGTTCATGTCTTTGATCTGGATTGCTGCATGCAGAGAAATACAACATAGAAGGGTTGAGACTTCTCGTACCACACCAACCTTTATATGATGCCACAGCTGTTTGAGAGTTTCCTGCTCTAGGAAAACACAAAAGCAATAAACACAGATTGGGTCTGAACCATCAGTGGGTTTGGCTCTTGCTGTTGCATTGGAATCTGCTGGTGGGATGTCCTAAGCTTCTCTGGCTCTCGTGGGGTGGTCCACAGACCCTGGTGTTAGAAGGATCCACTGCAGCACCACGGCCCAGTCCAGAAATAGGTTAGTGACTCCCACAGATTAAAAAAACAAAACAAAAAAACCTCCAAATAGAAACAAAGGAAAAAAAGAGGTGTAGCCTGTGTGAGTTGTCTGTCTTTGGTGAAGAGGGAATCAAAAGAAACTGCCTGGAGAACTGTTTTTCAGCTTAAAATCCCTTCCCTGTCTCGTGTTCACTTGGTTGTGTGTGGTTTTAAAGCTGTGCTATTTGCCCTCTGCTATAATTTGTGCAAAGCTTGTGCCTCTCTGCTGTGCTCCTCCTGTCCACCCCCCTTTTTTTTTCCCCTCACTCTGTGGCAGTGGTCTGGATTATGGAGATGCCTTTCAGATCACTTCCCCACAGCTTCTCCTAAGATATTATTAATCCTTCTTTCTCAAGCCTGCAATTACTGTCAAAGGCACAGCATACTGCTGCTGTCTGCCTACCATGGAARTTGTGGCTGTAGCATTCAGCTCTGTGTCCTAACTTCCTGCCTCATTTTTCCATGCTGGCTTGGAAAGCTTTTCTAGGATGCTGTATTTAGCCAGCCATTAGGCATATGGCAGAGTACTAATTATGTGTGTTCCTCGTGAGTGGCAAAGCACTCCAGTGCTCCCCTGTGCTGTCCCTTCAGCTGCTGCTCTGCCCACATCTTGCCTGTGGGAAGAGGGGAAGCAGTTGTTGGATTAGGTGTTCCTGTGTGGCTCTGGTGAGGAGCAGGCAGGCCATGGACTTTGTCCTTAGGCTCTGCCCACGACTTGCCTGTGGGAGGTAGAGAGTTGCCATCCTGTTGGGGTCACTAAACAAGCACCTCATGTAAATAAAGATATTCCTAATTTCCTAGAACACCCTGGGAACAGCATCTGTCTTGATGGGTAGCAGAGTGTGTTAGTTTTTCTTTCCAGAATCCCCTCTCTTTTCTGTGCATGTGCACAATGGAATTCTGTGTTTGAGTCCATTGCCTGAGGCCCTGACTTGAGAGAATGGCTTTGCTGGGTTTTGCCCTCCTATGGACATGTGTGTATGCACTGAGCAGGTGGTGTGGTACAGAGTAGCCATCAATGTGATATTTATATCAGTGCAGTCCTTTTGGTCCTTGTAGACAAGGCACCTTGGTTTGTAAAAAGAGAAGAAGCCCTGAGTTTGAAAACTAAGAAAAAAAAGATAGAAAAACTGCAAGTCCAGTCAGTGCTGGACAAATCTTCTGGATTGGCCTGTTCTGGGACAAGAGCTTGCTTCTTCACCTCTGCTTTTCTTCTTTACTTCTTTGCATCTTTCTCCTGAAAGACCAAAACACTTTWATCTCCTAAAAGACCCAGTCATACACACCCTCTGCCTTAAAAACAAAGAACACTCTTTCCCTTCTCCTAGGTAGATGTATTTAGTATGAATCCAAACCATCTCCCTTCCTTTAAGGAGCAACATACCCTGGCATATCTCTGCAACCTGAAATCTGTCTTAGTAAAAAATAGCCTTTAATGATTCATGACTTCTCACAGTGGTTTACTCCTTCTTCTCAAATGAAACCTTATTGGAAAAGCAGCTGCAGGGGTGGGCTTATTTCAAAGGGATGACATGAAAATGGCTGCAATCACAGTACTGAGGAGCTCCAAGTAAATAGCATGGTTAATTCACCGCATCCTGTGCAGCTGGTAGAAAAGAGATGGAGACAGATATGCTTTAAAGCTACCTCTTGACTACTTGCAGCATGAGTTGGAAGCCTTAAAGATTAAGGGCCACAGTATTAAAAAGCAAAACCCCAACCAAAACACACAAAGCAATCCTGATGTTTGGGGACTGCAAATATCTGTGGTTGCATGTTGGGTTACTKCAGGTGGGAGCCTTACACCAGAACTGCAGTGTTTCCAAATTATAGGAATATCCTGCATGTAAATTTTGAGGCATTTTAAGCATGTCTGCATTGCAAGTGGTTTACTTGGCAACCAGAAACAAGGTGAAGCACCCTGTCCTTCCTSTAGGCTCTTCCTGCTGTCTCCTGCTTCTTAACTTGGTGATGAGTTGTTTCCTGAGGTCCTGGCTCTGGTCCTTTCTGTCCCAGAGGTGACAGATGGGCAGAGCTAAACTCCCTGTGAGGCAGAACAATCCCTACAGGCAGGCAGAACTCCAGGGTTGTAGGGCACCAGGTAAGTCCTCTGCATGCAACAGTGAAGTGCTACCATTAATGAAAACATCACTGCACACAGTGTTTTAGATATGTTGAATTTAGCATGTGGAGAATGAAAGGAATTGTGAGCATAGTTTGAAGTGCCTGTAGATCTGACCTTCTCCTGCCTACAGTGCTCGGTTTGGTCAATAAAGTAATGCTCCTTTTCCTTTAGTACAGAAAAAGCAAAATTCATGAAGGACTGTGAAAGTTCATACTCCAGCTGGAAGTTTTCTGCAGGCTTCCGAACTTGGATCAAGATGTCCTTGGTAAAAACAAAAGAAGAAGATGGTAGTGAGACTGTTGAATTCAAACAAGAGGTAAAAAAAAGAGAAGTACTCATACTATTTTGGGAGTTTGGTTATTGTTTCATTGCCATGATGCCACTTTGCACTGAGCAGCTTTGGCTCTAGCTGCTCACACAGTTTCGCAGCAAGGAGGGATTCTGTAGAAGTGTAAATGTCTTGGTGTGCTCAGCTGTTGGTATGGCCTCGTGACACAGCTCAGGAAAACATCTCCCAACAGGGAGGCCAGGAATCCAGGCCTCAAATGGGTTATGCCACCTGTAGTCTAAGGTAAGGGTCCCAAGAGACTGACACAGAAATATTAATGCAGCTACYTACAGTGGAGAGCAATTGACAAAGGAATTGTCTGAATAACAGCTACTGTTGGAAAGAGATTGCCACTGATGTTAGGATGAAGAGGTAAATGTAAGCCTTGTATCCTTTGTACCATTCTCATGTCTGCTTTTTGTTTGGGTTTGGAATTTTTAGCTGTTGAATGTCCTTAGAAACATGGAGTAACTTCAMTTTTTGCATCATTTACAACTAGAAAATATGCAGGTGGAAGATGTAAACTTACCTAGAGCTTGACTTTCATTCCTGTTCTGTTCATATTAATGCACAGGGAATAATTGTGTTTTGAGTTTGTTTTGCTTCCAGTGTTGTTGGAAAGGAAGTGTCTCCTTGGTGGTGAGAAATGAGAATTACAAGAGCTGTCCTTTCCAGAGGGTACCTCTTTCAGAGACTATACTTTCTCTTGGTCCTTGGTACTCTTGGCTAGAGTGTTCTGAGGGGAGCAAAATAAAGCAGAATCTTCAGTTCTATCTTTAGTTCTCACAGTTAGGKGTTATGTGGAACAGTCTTAAGGGAAGAGCAGATCTGTGACTGTGAGGGGACACACTGATCATCTGAGTAAGTGAACACTGTTGCTGGCTTGGGTTTTCTGTTTGTTTGTTTTTAATAAAACCTAGGAACCAGGAATCAGATCCCTATTAATAATACAGCAGAAATTGAAACAGCTCAGACATAAATTGCACTTGCWTTGTTTGACAGTACAACATCTGCTCAAATTGCACCAGGAAGTCCATTAGCCTTTCAAATCCAAACCCGGGAGCTGGCATACCGGAAAGATGGATACAAATTCTAGGTCAAACAGAAGAGTCACTCACTCTGTTAACTAGCCCAGCAGTCATTCCTTTGTATTTTCTTCCTTTCCCATTGCCTTCATTTAGCCTTGTGTACTGTTTGTTTCCTGGTGTGTGGTTTTCTTGCATGAGTGTGGTTGGGGCGCTGGTACCCTGCAATAAGGAAGTGAACTGTAGAAGTGTGGGGCAAGTCTGCAGCAAAGGTGTTTGAGCAGAAACCAGGAGGTGGGGAAAGCTCCAAATGCTCTGAGAGGCCATGAACAGTGTTCTAGCTCAGGCTTGTACTTATCTCTAGCCTAAAATCTGTTCAGGGCTGGGACTGTGGAGAAGACTGAGAGAAGCCCTGAGGTATTTGTAAAGAAACTGCACCATGGTGGATTTGAGGCATTTGTGGCAGGTCATCCCTGATGCAGTGGGAAGGCTTGTAAGGAGATAAAGAGAGTAGTCTGCTTAGAGAATTCCAGCTCATCCATCCCCTGCCTGGGAAACTGTGCTCACAGAACATGGAAAAGTCATGTTCTTCCATCATCTGTCTCATCTTCGTGTCACAGCCCTGGTTCAAAGTCACAATGCTGCYGGATTCATTGCTTCCAGAACAGAATTAAACAGGACTAGCAGCAGTACTCCCCTCTGCACACACCAAGATGTAAACACTTCTTTGAGGTTTGGAGAAGGGAGAAGTCCTTCCACCACTGTGCTTTCCACAGGTCACTGTGTGGCTCTTGGGCAGTTGGTGTTGTCTCYTAGGAGCAGGGGGCAGTTCAAACTGTGTTGGTTACTGCCTGTGTGCAAACCCTGTGTAGTTCCCCCTAGGCTGGGGCAGGTGGTACAGTACAAGTGTTTTTCTGGGGCCTGAGTCTTACTATTTTCCTGGTTAAGTTTCTTGAGACTGGCTTCATGTGGCTGTAACACAGTCTGGTGTCCTAACCCAGTTCCCTCTTGGAATTGTGTTACAGCTCTCTGCTGGGCWGCGTTAGTTTCAAGTGGTGACCTAGTTAATGGGCAGTACTGGGAARTATGGGTTTGTTTGTTAACACCTGGGCTTCTTTCCTTCCATGTTCATTCTGCACTTGCTGGAATGTCCTGGTTTATTCTACAACCCATTTTTCAAAAAGAAGGAATCTTCCTGCAACCATTATGTAGTTTTCTGGCAAATAAAACTAATTTAAGATKCATTCACGAGAACTTTCCAAATGTTGTGTTACTGCAAGTGAATGGATTTTGGAAATTATTTGTCCCCTCTTGAGAGGCAGTGTAGAAATAGTATTGTAGTGTAATACTGAGTGAGAAATAGGAAAATAATATGAACATGAGAGAGGGAGGAAACTGCTCTTGCCATATTTTGGCAGCCCATTGTTCTAGGTAGAGAAATGCTGTGGTGGAAGTCCCTAAAGRGTCTGGTATTTTCACCTTCTTACAGGCCTTTGCTGTTGCCCAAAAAACTCATTGTACTGCTGAAGAAAGTAACCTGCACTTTCCTTTCCCTCTCCTCAGACCAGTGTGGTTAACTACATTGGCCAGAGAACTCAGCCAAGGAGTGACCAGCTGTTCTTTGTGGTGTTTGAATGGAAAGACCCTTTCATCCAGACTGTTCAGGACGTGAGTAACCCAGTAGTCCCTTCTTGAATCACTGACTGCGTGCTCGTGGTTTGTGTGTGCATGCGCTTGCCTCTGTTGCCTCACTCCAAGAAGAAATGTAGAGAAGAGTGAGGATACTTCTGAAATTTCAATGTAGGCTCTTCCTCATGTCCAGTAATGCATWCTGTGTGGAGGGCAGGACTGTCTGATGCTTTTCCTTGGGCTGGTGACCCTCAGCCTTCTGCTTGCAGCTGGAGGTACATGTAGCTAAGAAAAACTYCTTGTCCCCCTGTGTTAGCAGAAGGTGGCTTCAGGTCAGAGCTGGACTTTTTGCTTAAATAAATCTGCTGGGGTTATCTGATTTAATGACTTTTTTTATTAATTGACAAGAAACCTAGGCTGAAATAAGAATAATAGCCTGGTGTATTTTTTATGCATTATTAGAATAAATTTATTAGAATAAAATGTGGGACTGTATTTATCTGACAACCAAGGTCCAGCAGCAGCAAAATGTAGTGTTAGTGTTTTCTTGCCCAAAACCAGAGTGTGAATGCAGACTGTGTGGGACAGGACTTGGTCCTTTGCACTCCTGCTGTCCCAGCAGGACCCAGGCACCTCCTTAACCTTTGGAGTCCAGTCCTATTCCCACTCCTCTCTACCTGTGTGGAATCAGATGAGGGGACTAACAMTTGTCATCTCTTTCAGATCATCACAGCAAATCCCTGGAACATGATTGCTCTTCTTTGTGGTATCTTTCTGGCCCTGTTTAAGGCAGCAGACTTTGCTAAGTTAAGTGTTAAGTGGATGATCAAAATCCGAAGAAGGCATCTGAAGAGGACTCGTCAAGTAACGAACCACATAAGCTGAGACTAAGACTTGCCTTTTAACTGTTCATAGCAGGAGGGATAGAAAATAACTGGAATAAACAGCAGTTAAAGCTGAAAACCAGGTATGTTTTCTTCCAGAGAGATGCTGGCTGGAGCAACAGCCTCGTGAACCAGCCTTGGAACTGCAGAAGGAGCTAACTCTAGGACAGGTCTAACAAACTCACAYTTTCGTAGTCCAAGTTTAACATGTTTACCTCAGTGTATGGGGGAACCAGGGGGATAAAAGGGAACTCACTGATGYTCAGAAAGTCATCACTGTAGTAAGTTGTGAAAAAGTGGACAGTGTTTGAATGTTTCTCCAACAGACCCTTTAAGTTTCTGCATATGCTGTGAGCTGCTCCTGTAGCACAGTCACTGCCTTGRTGGTGCTTAGTGGAAGGTAAAGTGCCCTGAAAACATCCTGGCCTCTCTTCTCCAAAGTATGTTTTAAAACAAAATACACTGGAATTCTCTTACATGTCATCTTTAAATCAAAGTACAATGACTTTAATATTAAAAAATACTTCAAGTAATCTATTGTGTGCTTTCTTTGGAACTACCTGCTCTCAGGTTCAGAAGGAGCTTACAAGGAGGCAGGAGTGTTATGGCACGAGGATAAGGTGAAAACCACTGATCAGTCCAGCTCAAAGGAAATTCAAGGAGAACCTGGGRGGCTGAGCTGGTGGTTGATCTCAAAATCTGTCTCAGGCTGTTGTTTGTCCCTCCTTCTGGCAGTCATTGCTAAGGAAGTGAAAAAGTCTTTCAGCAGCAGAGCATGGAGATGTGATTCTCTGTTCTGTGGAGAATGCCTGCTCACCAACTSTGCTGGGGTGCTGGTGTCTTTTTCTTCCTTTTAAGTCCCTTGTTAGTTGAGATGCCTGACTTGGATGTGTGGARTCTACAGGGAGCAGGGCACCACTGTGTCTTTGCTCTGAAGTCTTTGCTGCAAGGATGCCAGTTCACAGTTTCCTTCTTCCTTCCTCTTCCAGCAGTGTATGCAGAGGAGTAAGTGTATCAGAAGTACTCCCTCACCTTTCTTCCTTGTTTTTTGCATCTGAGGAAGCCTTTAGGGAAAAAATTTCCTTTCAGCTGGCTTCCAGAGCAAATTAAGGCACTAACATTGACCAGACACAGCCTTGAACAGGGGAGCAACAACTCACTGTAATGATGAACGAAATAGCAGCATTGGCTGTTTGGGGGAAAATGTTTAAYCAGGGGACAAAGATGTTTGTGTGGGAGAAGGGTGGTGTTCAGTCCCCACCTTATCTTCAGTATCTCACAATGATGGCTCCTGAACAGCTCAGCMTAGTGCACAGCAAGGGAATGAGATTAAACTGGACAAGAACAGCAAAGGCCAAGCACTGCATGGCTGCAGCAAAAAGAGCTACTCCATCCCTRGGTGATGGGGAACAGGACAGAAACCAGGCAGGGGGTGGGGCATGGATATAAGCTCCCACATTTAACCCTTCCACATCATGAAAACCCCCTCCAACTTTGCAACTTAACAGTCTGTGCTGTGACAACTGAGCTTTCTTGGAAGCTTCACTGCCAAAGGAACACCCAACTGTTCGGTTCCTTGAACAAACAATATTACAGCAGCTATTTCTTGGATTTTACAAAAAAAAAAAATAAAAACAACTAGAAAAAATTGGAACTGGTTCTGATGCATCCTACTATTTTTTTTTCTCCTAATGAGGTTAGAAGTCAGAAGACAATGTAGCTGCAACTGTGGGGGGAGTAGAAAGCATAGTTAAATAAAGGATAAACTCATTTTTGCAGTATGTACTATTTTTTYCCCTCAATAAACTCCCACAGCAGTCCACTTCAGTCACTACATCTCAGCTGTCAAGATGTTTTGTTTTATAAGGAAATGTTACAAGAGCAGGCCAGTGATCCCAGCCAAGAAACCTTTCTTTTACAGACCTATTTATAGGAGCAATACCAACAGCAAGCGTTGCACAATTTAGAAGGGTATCTTRCCCATCCTGTGTTGTTTTTCCTATTACTTAAGCCTGATGTCTCTTTGTAACTTTGGGAAAAACGTGTAACAATTACAGATGCCACTGATTTATTCCTTGAACCACTGCAAGGTGTTTGGCTTCCCAACATTTTTGGAAGTTATTTTCATTTAAGCTCTAGGACGGCTGAACAAAGTTTGTCACATGCTGGGAACTTTACTCTTCTAAGGACAAAAAGGCACTAAAGCACTAAACCGAGGTSAGCTATGCCTGTGTGACTGTCCTCTCCCTTCAGGCAGTGCTAGACCCTCTGTAAAACAACTACTTGGAGACAAAAATGAAGCAACAAATAAGTGTAATACAGCTGACTCAAACAGTSTAACAGGGACTTCCCCACTTCAGCCACTCAGTGAAAAAGCCACGTTAGTTAAAAAGTTTGTTTGTAACAGCCATTCTAATTCTCCTGGTCTTCAGAAACACAAAGATGTGAGGTACAGCACTAAATACAAACATAAAGACTTTATTGAATGCTGCTCAGTTCCCCAAAGATCTTTCATTACAAAATTTTTCCACACAACTGCAATTTAAATTTAAAGAGATTGGAATGGTACTCTGATAGAAGATGTGAAAAATATACTTGATCAAGTAAACAGACAAGACTTCTATTGTCAACTTTCCACCTTTAAGAAACAGACTGCATTTTCTTTAAAGAAAACAAGGAATAACTTCTTGACATTCTTCCCTCCTTACTGAAAAAAGAAATACACTAATGCCAATTTTGGTCTCATTTTTCAGTCCATGAGATGCTAAACTAACAGAAACATCCAAGATGGGTCTGTCTTGGAGACTGCACCTCTCTGGAGGGTCCTTGGGCTGATGAGGAGCATCATTGATGGGCTCTCCAGAGGAAGCTCCATCCTCAGCTGTAACAGGAGGAAATCCRTAACTAACCCAGGACCCGAGAGGCAGCAGGAATGGGGTAGAGGCACTGGCCACCCCAACCTGTCACAGCTGATCCTCACTACCTCACCGCCTTTCTAATGTGAGCACTGTATAAATCTAAATCTGAATCCAATCAGGAATTCAAGGACAGCTCTGCATCCAAGTTCCTTTCAATGCTGTAAGGGGCATATACTGAATATCTCAAGTTGCTGGTAACGTACCTTGGTTTTATTTGAGAAAATACAGCACAACTAGAAGCCTTTTCTATCATCTTAACCAAAGTATGCAGCAATGTGAAAAGCACATATAAAACAAGGAAAAATGTGTATGTAGCAAACTATACCACCTATGTGCAACACAATCAAAAATTCAAGTCATAATTCTCACCACTCCCGTAATTATTTCACTCATTAAGGATGATAATTCAGTTCTATGAAACATTGGAAGTGACAGTATATCAACAGACAAATTTACAATATGTTGTGGTAATGACATCACTTAACTGCTGTATTTAAATTCAAATCTTTACATTTGCCAGAGAAAAAAATTGGCTGTTTCCATTATACTGAAGAGGTTTCTTTTGCAAATCCTTATATATTTCAAAAGGGTACAAAAAAGAATGTCTGCCGAGTAGAGGTGGTCATTTCTTTTATTTGGCACTTGTATTGTGTGCATTGAGCACGTTGTGAGTACTGTTCTGCTTTTCTGCCATCGCCTTCTTCAGCCTTAACTCCTCCAACTTTCTCCACAACTCTTCACGTTCCAATTCTTTCTTTTTCTCTCTGAAGGGAAGAGTGAAAGATGAATTTCAAATGTGTTTTAAGTTCAGTATGAGGACAGAGTAACTTGACAGTTACTTGCATCTGCTAATTCCCCTGTAAAGTTTTTCTCCAAAGGTATTTTTAGAGGCTATTACAGTTTCCTCAATTAAAAAGAGAGCCGAACAAATCAGTAATGGCAAGTGATGACACTGTACCTTTGCTCCAGCAAATGCAGACAATTGCTGTAGGGCGACTTTGCACAGCTGGCTACTGTTTTAAGGAGGTTTTTTTATCACATGCACACAAATTAAGGGACTGAGAATCTTTGGAGGGAAAGAAYACAGCTACTGTAAGGAGGCTTGCCAGTGTTCTCAGCTGGCCCAGGGTCACCTGTGCCCAGCCTCCCTGACTCCAGCAGTGCTGTTTAGTAGGTTAGTAGGGCAAGCAGCATTTTTTCTGAGCTATGAAGAGTCCAGCTCCATTCTCTTCAGACACCCGAGGCAGCACAGCCAGCAGCAGCTGAGACCCACTTCACCACCCAGGAGGGAGCACATCCCTGCCCAGGCAGGATAGAGGGCTGGGGCCTTGCTGTCCCCTCTCTGGGCTYAGCTGCCCCACGGCACTGCCAGGCACTGCAACACGCACGGGACACCCAGCACGAACCCTGCACCACAGAGCCCCACAGCCACAACAGCACAGCAACGTCCAGAATTGCAGCTGGGACACATCCATCAGTGGGAACTTGGAAAGAGGCTCAGTACCTTTGCCTTTCTGCTTTGTACGAGCTTGTGAGTTCATCAAAAAGCTTGCCATTCATTTCCATCAGGGTTTTCAGCACGTTGTACACCAGTGCCACAATGGTTCTGAAACAGAAGGACCACAGCCATTAGATCCACTCAGTGACAAAATTAACTTCAGAAAACAAGCCCATGGTTTCTTTTTTRRATTCCAAGCTTCTTATTCAAGATACTACTGTAAGGTCAGAGAGTTTCTGAAACAAAATCCTTTCCAKCTTATTAATTTACAGAGGAAATTACAGTAGAGTTAAACATTTTTTGAAATGGCTATTTAATCTTAAATTCCTGACTTCTGTAATTGCACAGGATATAATTATTCATGCTGTGGCTGTACTTTAAAGCCATTCAATTATGTGAACCKTTAATAAACCAAGTTTTAACAACAACTCTGTAATATTTGAGCAATGAAATATGAGAGTCTAGAAAAAGAAAACTTCTGGCTCATAGCTTCAAGAAGGCAGCAGACAAACCACAGACTTAGTGTGGTTTAGCACAGCAAAGTTCTCCTAGCAGTGTTTCTGGGCAGCAGGAGTCTTGCTAGAGAACTAGAATCAAGACTATTAGACCATGGGTTTGGGTACCTCAGTTTCCTTCAGAAGCTCACCAGCTTGAGCAACACTGGCTGTGTGTTACATGGCTGCCTATATTCCTGCACTACCCTTCTTCTTGTGAAAGTATTCTTATTTCAATAAACMATCTCAAACATATTTATACAAAGAAATAAAAAAAACCAATAAAATTAAACATTAAAATGCCTGTCATTAAGCTTAATCGCTAAGCAAAAAGTAGGTAAACTTTTCCCTGTCTTGCCCCTCACTCGCAGTTCCCCACTGACTGCAAAGCTGCAGCCCTGTGACCTTGAAAAAGGAGACAAAAAACCCCCTAAGGAAATAACCAAAGAACGAGGTTTGCCTTTTCCATCATGGCACTAGGAAATCTCCCAGCTGTTCATCAGAGCCTTGTGCTCAGTCCATTCAAAATGCACAGTATCCTTTGCCTGCTTATGCACTTATTTTTTTTATTTTATTTTTACTGTACCCTGGCTTTTATGTGGTTTGAGGTCAAAAGCTCATTTAAGGTTTTGGTTTTCTRAGAGGAAAAGTTGGATTTTGAGCAAGAAGTTGAGTCCATATCAGACAATCACATGGATAAAAGCATGTTTTGCTGCCCTTCAAAACAGATTAGAATCAAAGGATTAGACTTTCTTTCCCAAACTTCCTTGTCCTCAAGTAGGCAACTATCCTGTGTTTTTGACTTCCTTCGTAAAGGGCAACTTCTGCCTGCAGACAGGGAAAGAGGGACATCCTCCAAATTTGCTGAGGTCCCAAAGACATTGATACTCCAAGGACTATTCCCCAAAGTTTATATTTAGTCTCAGCTGCTATGTTTACAACTAGACACACCATCTAGATAAACCCAGAATTATTGCAAAGCCTCCAAGGGTTTAAAACAGGACATCTGTTTTACTGCAGGGCTGTGGGAGGCTCCTGCTCACCCTGGCTTTACATTCTGCAAACTAACTTGCAGCTTAATTCAGGGTGCTGGCAGCAGCAAGCTTTGCTTTTCGGTATTTCAATACCATTACTGCTTCTCTCAAACACTGGAATACCAATATTTAAGTTGTGGCACTAAATATGAAGTAGTCACTCATTTCTCAGTCCTACCATCCTTTATAAGGGTTGCTCTTCTCTGATAGGAGCTTTTCCCCTTCTCATCTCACTGATCAGCAATAAACATTTATGAAGGCACAGACAATTGTCTTCATCTGAAGTATTAAAGGACAGCAAAGCATAAATAGAAGCAACCCCTGGAAATGGTTTTGGTCTAAGTAGCATTAATTTGGAGTCTGAACTAACACAAAGGATCAGGTTTTACAATATAGAACCATCAACCAATTTCCTCCGTTTTCCAATAAATTCCAGGTCTCCATCATAACAGAGCAGAACAGTGAAAGAACAAGACAGCTGAAAGTGACACTCCATTTAACACCCAGAATGTCATGGATTTCATCTGCTTTGAGTAAAAATGAAGTCACACTTASAAGCTCCCGATCCAAACCTGAAACAGTGGACAATTTATTTATGGTGCTACAGAAAAAGCAAAACATTACATACGGATTCCAGTGTTCTTTGGAGATCTTGTACAAACTGCCAAACATAATTGGTAGAATTTTATCAATRTTCTCCTCAATCAGGCTGAGAATATATTCATTATTCCAGAAATACAAAGCTCTTTCTGCAACCTGAAACACAAAGTCAAGGGTTCATAACCATAAAATAATTTACCACAAGGCTTGTTTGGTTTTTTTAATACTTATTTTATTTACCTGAAAATGTGAACTTGACACACTCTTGGATATTTGCTTAAATAAAGGCTCTTCTATTTTTTTGAATTGTGTTGGTTCTATAACATCTAAGATTTCTTCAATTTCACCTAAAAACATTACCTGTTTGTTTAAAAAGGGAAAAAAATATGAGAATGTTTCATCTCACCACTGCAAACAGAAGCAAACAAAATACAGTTTCTACATTAGTCATGAATCCTGCAAAGAACACTGTCACTACAAGGCATTTAAATATTCACAGGGGCTTTGCAGCCTAAAAGAAGTCAATCATCACTCTCAGCTAACAGGTTACAGCTCTCTTCTTGGACTTCTTTTGTGTAAATGCTGAATACTTCACCAAACTGCTTCTGCAGAAAATGGAGTTTTACAGTTAAAAAAAAAAAAATAGGGCATCTTRTTTGAAGAATGGTTGCAAAGATTATCACAGATCACCAAAGCAGCATTTGAAGTGGTAAGCAGTTAATTCCCATATAAAATGCARAACTGTGCAGCTGGCACAGAAAAAATTATCACCACTTGCAGAAAAAGAGACAACAGTGTTAAGGGATACACTTTTAAAGAGCTGTAAGGGATGGAATCTGGTGGGATGAATCAAACTCCTGGTTTTTAAACCCATTTTAACATAGAAGAAATCACATGACAAAGGTGAGTGCCTCAAGAAGCTTCATGAACTGCAAGTTTTCTGCAGGATCTCTTGAAAAGCACAGCAGAGAGAAGATCTGTGAATCTGGCTCACAAGATCTTACACCACAGCAGACACCAGAAATGAGATACAAAACSAACCTCTTTCTGACTGCATGTTTTCGGCCAAAATTTGAGCAGTCCTCTGATTACCTGTATGAAAAATACAAACAGGTCAAAGCAGGACAAGTTTCTACTTAACTGATAAAGGAAAAAAAAAGTATTGATTTGCTTTCCCTTACCCAGAAGTTCAATGAAAACTGAATAAACACTCATTTAAATGTTTATCTTGCTCAGAATAACTCAGACCCCTATAGCTTTGCRTGCCTGTGATTATCCATTCACACACTGCTCCCATCCCAGTACTCCCATTRATTGACAGGATGCTGAGCACATCAAAGCATCACAAAGTGAAGTTAATYCCCCTGTAGTTAAATCTCACAGAATATTTCTTGTCTTCTACTCATCCATACTTTGGGGAGCACCTGCCTTAGCATCAAAGGTTTGGAGCCTGAGAGGAAATAAATGCTGACAGGGCTCTACCGAGGAGCCATGGCCTCCAACTCTTCCTTTTCTCTGCTACAATTTGACATGCTAGATTGGAAACTAAAGTAAGAAAGATGTGAAYTTACAGAGAAAATGTATTCTAGTATCTACATTTGAAACTACCTTACACAAGACTGGAAAAACAAAACCTTTGGGAAAATTAATTGGAAAGTACAGCCCCCAAGAGGAATGGAGGGAATAGAGCAAAGAAAGGCTGGAGGCATTTTTCCTAGAAATAAACATCTCACGTGGCATCTAAATTATAAAGTGAAGCTTTAAAAAACAGGGRAAAAAAAAAGCTGCAACTATGTTCCAGAAGCAGAAACTTTCTCAGAGCCTTATAAACGTGAATTCTGAGGAAAGAACCTCTATTTTTTTTATGATACAACAGCACCTAATCAATCACATCCAAAGGGAAAATGTACTCAATTATTTAAATACCTTCCATTTTTGCTTTTTGTCATGTTGATTTTCTTCTCCTTCAGCTTTCCAGCTGGCTGTTTAATTAGCAACTACATGTACTATCAAAAGTGGCTTTCCAGAGAGAAAAATTAGTATGACTAAAGTACACTTCCCAGCACAAATTACTGCAAAAATATTTAAGTATACTTTGCTAGAGAAAAGACCCACATTCTTAACTTGATAAAGAAATAATATGTTCTGAGTATAACAGTGCACACCTTAAGATACCTATTCCTTGCTGGAGTATCAGTTTCTAGCTTGACTATGCTTTCATATTAAAAAGCTGATACCTACACATTTTTGTTCATGGATTGCTGCTTTCACTACACARGATTAATATCCTTCCCTGAGCTACAAGACTCCCATGAAGTGGCTTACAACTGTAGGCACCTGCTGGAAAACTTAACTCATGTACAAGGACTGCACATTTAGCCTGATTTCTTCCATGTAAAGGCCACTGCACTCAGCAGGGTTAGGTAACAAACTCTTCTTGTCAGCTCTGCAAACATCAGGACTGACCTGAGGCAGAACTACCATAGCTACAAGAGCTCAGATTGAATGTCCTCCAAATTGACCCTGAGTGACAATTCCTGCCAGAAAAATAACAGTAAGGTATGTGTGAAGACAGCCTTCCAATGGAGTTCTTAAAATATTACTTGACCTAAAGCCAAGAAAAATTTCCAACACTMTCTCATCAGTTGCCCCAGATTTTAACACTTACTTTTCAAGCATTTCAAAAAGTTTCTTAAAGCTTCACTTTTTATTTAATTCCTTTATAAAGCAACTTTTACTATACACCCAGAGTAACAACCAAAGCAAACACAGGCAGTGACTCTGCAGCGAGTTCTTGCGTCTTCTCCAGCCTGAATTCATCTTAAACTGATTAAGAAGCAACCACAATTGTACAGACCACTGTCCTCACTCAGAACTGCTCTSTGGCACTGCCCTCAAGCCCTGCCTTCTTCACAGCAGTTTGGGCTTGGATCCTGTACCACACTTTCAAAAGTTTGTGTCAGGAAGTTCTGACCTTGTCACATTTTCACTTCCTTCAGTCCTGCAGGTTTTTATGCAACACTACACATTTTCTGCTCACATGTCAACTTTAACCGTCAAAATGCCTGGGTTGTTTCCACTTGGTTCAAGAAATACAGGTTACACAATTCCCTTCTCCTCGCCCTATCCCACAAAATAAGCTTATTGACCAGAGAGGCTGGGAACACCRCAGCACAGGGGGAAGAAGATGCTTCAAGCACACAAGGCAAATCCACAGACACCCTCTGCCACTGACAGAATAACTGGTCAGCTGAAATGGCTGTGCAGAAAACAAGCCTTCACTGAAAGACCACTCAGTGAAGATCAGTGTTTTCCCAAAGCTGTTTATCTTTTTTTCTTTATAGAAGAAAAGTTTAGGTCTTGCATAAGCTCTTCATTTTTCTGTCACAAAAGGGGTAAAGTCTTAAATACCAACATAGCCCTAATAGAGATAGTCCTGATTGTCCAATTAAAACCAGTTTCTTTCAGAGTGACAGACATCACTGTCTCCTCATGAGATGCTGCACTGCCCTGAGCCTCCRTTCTTGGGAGAGGGGCCCTGACAAAGCCTGTGCATAAACCCTTTTAAGCTGAGCTGTCAATATGTGTCACGGGAGATKCAGTCTGGCAAAAGCCACAGATGCCTGAAGCACCCGAGTTTTGACTGCTAAGAGGCATCTCAGGAACTGAAGACACAGGATAGAAACACCACATTTGGAATTCCAGARATCTTTCTGTCTAAATTAAGCATTGTTATTCTTTTCAACTTTTATTTCGGGATTGTTTATTCCCTAAAATTTCAACTTCATGCAGTGGCTAAGCACAAGCAATCTGAAAACCACTGAAATTTTAGTTTTTATGAGGAGAGAATACAGTCATGACATGCTTTCTCATTTGGGGTAGTTTGCATGATACCAGCAGTTCAAACTTTTAGTTAAATCTGTGCTCTATCTTGGCCACAGGTTAAGAGATAAGCACCCTTTCAAACTCAGAATTTTCCTGAACTAATTTTCCTAATAGATTTCATTCCCCCCCCCCACCCTGAAAAAATCCGACCTACCCATCTTTAATCAGGATAACACAGCRCTGCTGTACAACTCAACAGGTTACACTGCAATATTTAATTACAATTAAAAATAGAAAGACATCCAACTGAAAAACACTTACAGGCTCTGTTAAAGTTGTATCTTTTTCCAGGAACTGTACAACACAATAGGCGAGCTGGAATGTAAGTCATATGGTTATTTAGTTTAAGCAGACACTGTTTGGACATTGCAGCATTAGTAAGTATCACAACTTCTAATGGAAGCACTTCAGATCATGGGGGGAACCCAGCCCAAGACACCCCTACACAGCCATTTCATATTAGTCCAAACTAAACAAAACAGCAATTAAAGCAGCAAGATATAAAGACCTGTCTCTCTTAAAAAAAAACTTCCTGCATACCAAAGATCATATTTTTTATTTTCAACCCACAAAAWTATTTTTAGGTTTGGCAGATATTTCCTTAACCCAGATCCCATATCCAGACAGATTTTTCTTAACATCAACTCCTGTATTAATGTTACAAAGCTATCACTTTCAAACACTGGGGTAAAAAAAGCCATACTTCCAGTAAAAAAAAAGAGTAGTAACACAGGCTTGACTGAGCACACATTGCTCAGGTACCAGACATCTACAGCACACAACACTCAGCAGTAAGATTACAAGTKAAAGAACTAGAACATATTCCAAGGCCACAAGAGATCAGGCAGCTGTTGCCCAGCTGAGTGTCCTGTCCCAGYGCAGCAATGGCCAAGGAGTGCCTGTGGAAAGATGGCAGGAGTGGGGAAGCATAATGTGGTTAAGTCACCAGCACTGCTCTCCCAGCCTCTCCTGGTTCCTTGTGCAGGGCCTGCTGAGCACAAGGATATTTCATATTATAGAAGTACTTCGAGTTTAGTTACTAAGCACATAGTTAAGTAAACAACCATCCCATGCAAAAACCATACAATAATCCTATTACTGAACTAGTTACAGTCCTAGATTCCATGAAGACTGGTTTTAGAAAGTCACAGTATTTCACAATATAAAGCAAAGACAAAAATTATGTAATATGCATTAAATTTCAATACTCAGGTTGTTTGAAATTAAGCATTCCCTTTTTTTTTATCTGTTATGCCAAAGTAGATAATTACAATGCTGTAATTGCAACAGATCTAAGTTCTTTCTTTTGCCCTTAGGCTACTGATGCATTTGTATAGGTTCAAAAAATAATAGCTGTCACACATTAATCTCATAAATCCCGTTATAAGTGTACATTCAGTACAGTAATGCTTTACTGTTCAAAGACACCAGGACTCAAGCTTAATTCATCTTTAAAGCCTTAACTTTTTTTATAGCCTTAACAGGCTATACTTTTCTCAGCAACAAAGCAACCAGGCCACTTGGGATTGCAAAGGAGATTTAACACTGGCTTAGACCTTTGGGATGAAATGAAACACAGAGTGCTGTGTGTGCACCTGGCACCAGTGCTTTACGAAGGGACAGAGAAGTGGCCTGCTCAGAAGGACAAATACTACTTTCAGGTACAACTGAAYTAATGGGGCCCTTTCAGTAGCCATGAACTGGATCAAATGTACCCCAAAAAAAGGGCAGCTTACTGTACTGATGTGTCAGAGAGAACACCTTTGGGAAGTGACTGGGCCCTTTCAGTTCACTGACTCATTGYATGGAGCASCAAGGCAATAAACCACAAAGACAARTGATTTGATGAATTCAAAACTTCATATGAGAATTAGGAATTAAGTGAGCTCTTCACTTGATCCTGCTTGTAGCCTATACAGTCATAATGATTTCACTTTAATYAGAAACCCATTTTCTTGTATCTTTAGTCTGTATGGAGCTGTACTAGTGAGCTAAGTTACAAATAAGTTTTAATTAGCCACAGCAGAATGACTTCCAAGTTTACATCAACCATATTCAATACTTGAAGTGCCATATGTCTGAAAGGATACAGATTATTCTTCAAATGAAATGCTGAATGTCTGTGGCAAGTATAAGAATCCAAGTCAGCTGAAGAACTGCAGCATTCTGACAGCATGTCATGGATCTACATAATTCCTGGCTGATCCAGAGCTACTGTGCCTTTCTCCCATTTATACATGGCAAMAACATTCTCCCTCCCACCCCATCACTGGTGCAGCTTTATAAAGAAAAAAAACACTTCTGACATAAATACCTGACCATACCCAAGGTTCCTTTACACACAGCATTTAAGTTACATAAATGAAATTACAACAGCACAAGGCTCTGAGATTAAATAAAGCTTAAAGTGTGACAACACTACAAGCAAAACAGCTTCCAACTTCAGCTGGTAAGTCTTTGACTCACTGGTACATTCTTTCACTTATATGCCAAATATTATCTCAAAATTAACATTTAGATATAAGATCTGGAAGATTTTTTTAGAGGGTCTGAATTTGCAAATATTTTGGGATATTGATATTGTAACACACAGTGCTTTAAATTTCATTAGAGTCAAATGTAAATACAAAAACCCCACCAGTCTTAAAAATAGGCAAAAGCTTACCTGTGCATGAAACAAAGCTAATCCCTTTGCAGTATGCATGGGAATCAGAACTTTCATAAGGAACTGTTTGTGTTCTGCTTTCAGTGGCAGTGCAAAACCATTGATAATACTGAAAACATGAATAAGCAGGATTTATTTTTATTAAAAAAAATATTTTTTTCCTACCAAGTCAAGAATTTATGTAAGTTCAACTGAAACTCCATTTCTGATTCTGATTATTGTGAAGCCATAAAACAAGTCTACATGTGCACAACCTTTAAAATGCTGGTATCATGACAGTTTAGACTCTTGGTAAGGAATACCAGAAAATCACACAGAAGCTAGATATACTCATTAGATGAGCTGAAATATTTTTTTTCATGACCTCCATTAAATAAAATCATCCACAGTAAGTCTTCCTSTCTAATTGTAAAGCTTAGACAGATRTATCAGGAAGCTGCTCCATTTCACAATCACTAGCAACCTGCCGCCAAAAAAAAAGACTAGATTATACAGCTTTAACAGTGCAGTTTGAACACTAGTTTTGAGATTGTTGAACAACCTTTCCCTTCAAAAACAAAGTTTAAAAGTTGTCTCATTGATTCAGTCATCTTATATTTAAGAGTTGATTAGGATAGAATAAATAGGAGTCCTTCAGGAGAAGGTTAGTTTTATTGGCCCCTTACATTTTAGGCAAATCTGGGAGAACAATGTGATCTCCATCACTGGATTTTTCATGAAAATTTGTTCCCCAGCAGTTTCACCATATTTGTATTTCAGTCAGACCAGTAATAGAGTTTTCTACTGTGAAATGCGTGACGGTTTTGGAAAGGCAGTAAAAAAAACTGCCGAACAAAAACTTCAAAGTTAAACTTTGTTAGTGAAATAACATCCAAATGAAAGGCAACTAAAACACCCTAGCACTTACAAGGCTTTCCTGAATAGAACTGAAGGAAAACCAGCCTGCTGAAAATTAAAGCACTTCATTCAACGGCAAAAGTTAGCATTCATTTTCGGAATCAAAGAACAAGTCATCTATCAGGTAAAAGATAAGCAAGAGTAGATAGGTCTGACAAACAAGGACCTTAAAGAAATGTATTTTGCCCATCATCTTTAAAACTTGCATTGAAAAAAAGAATAATTTATTCTGTGTCCTAATTTGATGTTCCTGTAGTAACCCAGATAGTATTAGATTATCAGTGACTGCACTCCATCACTCATTACTGTAATAATTCTTTTCCCCCCTCCATTCCCAAAGCAGAAAAGCTGAAGCAAACATTCACAATAATATATTATATTTTTTCTGTGTGAGATCAGACTTACCTTCCTAATATCTCAAGAAGTTCAGCAACACCATTGAAGTGCTCTGTTTCATATATAAACCTGCAACCAAAAGAGACAACCATCAAAAATTGCCACAGAGGATCAGAGACTCCAAAGAAATAACCTTCAGTAAGCTTCAAATATTTGAAAGCAAGATCACAGACCAAACACAGGTCTTTTATTTCAAGAATAAATCACTGCAGACCTAGGGCTTGAAGGCAAGATAAAATATATTCCTCAAGCTAGTCACACACACAGAGCATACCTGAGGAAAATGTTGTTTATCTGTTTCCTGATGAATGCTCTTAAACCAAGGAATTTTCCATAAATTCTATGAAGAACTGTCTTCAGGAAATCACGTTCTCGTGGGTCTTCACTGTCAAAGAGCTCCAACAACTTTAAAAGTTAAATTGAAACTTATTACTTTTGAAAGGCCCAAGATTTTGTTTTGTTACTACCTGATTTGAATTTTAATTTACAAGTTAACATTAGGAAAAAAGTATAATCAGTTTAACTGTACATTTTGYTTAGATGTCAATAGTAGACTTTCAGAATTACATTTTCAATAAAGTTGATTTTTTCTCATGAACTCATCAACTTCATTCCTTCCCTGTGTACAACAGACACCAAAGTCATTCCAGTAACTATTATCTTATCAAAATAAAAATACAATTGCAAACCTGAGATTATCAAACTGTAGGTAAGTGGTTTACATTTGTTATTTAAGGAATGAGAATGMATCAAATCCATACCCTGCATTTATAATTTCTTAATTAAAATCCTTTACTGCTTATCTCAAAATGGTACTTGGCCAAGCAAAAGCATTCCTATACAAGAAATTTTACAGTTGAGGGGTTCATAGAATAAGCACAAGATATGTGATTATTAACCAACTCCCTATTAATATAGACTAAGTGCTGCAAGAAGCTAACAAAACTTCCCACAAGCTTTTTTCCTGTAGAAAATTTTCCAAGGATACAGAAAAGACTACACTCACAGACATTAAAAAATGTTCCAATCACTTTACAGACATAATTTTTGTTATTTTTTTGAACCCTGCATGCCCAAGAAACAGCACATTCAGAAATGTTAGATGCCTTGAGCAAGTAACAGCTCAGACAGTCACCAGAGTCTCCTGCTCAGGTCTGAGCTTAGGTATGTCTGTACCAAGCAGCACAAGGGACTGGAAACAGCTGTTCAGGAACTTGGTTCAGTCTCATTTCAATTTTATATTTAGCAGGAATTTCTCAGGGTCACTACTCCACGTTTTTTCCCATATATAGCTAGCTGTTGGTTGCATTGTCTCTGTCCTGTACTCTAGAGAAAGATCAAGTGAAATGTCAGGAACAAACTCTGCAGTGCAATTTGTAAACTGGATACCCACAGCCAACAGGTCACCAGCAGCTTCAGCTTAGATTCTGTGTGTAAGTTGAATAAAACTGAGAAGAAGGAAACAAACAAGAACAGCAGAACCATAAAATAATGTCCTAAGAAATCTCACTTCATTTTCTTGYTCATATTTGCTTTGCATGGTTAAGCATGACTTTCCTAAGTAATTTCTTACTTGTTTTTCCTTCTGTGGTTAATACACAATAATATAGAGAATTACACAAGTAAGAAGGTGTTGAAACACATTTCATGTACAGTAAGTACATGAACTTTTTACAAGAAAAATGTTTGCTGTAAGTTTTCCCATGGTAAAACTATAAAAAACAAACAAACATTGAAGGACTACAAAAATACAACTACTACATTGTTGATTTGACTGGAATTAAGTTACAAATAATGAAAAACAGAACTTTACAAATTCTAAATATCTTGAATTGCAAAGCACTGAAGTGGAYTTCTGAAAACAAAGTGTTCCTGAAATTCCCAATTACATATAGCCCCTGTGTTATGATGTGCTGTTTATTTACTGTTTGGCAGAAACCACTGMTGCAACAACTGAAATTTACCCTGCATCAATAGGAAAGCTTTAAGAGTCCACCTGACAAATTAGGCTCAAGAGGTGATCTTTAAATTCCACTTTCAACTTTAAAACTCTGCTCTTACCTGCTGCACGAATCTCTGGTCAATGTATCTCTTTGCAATGCTGGGCTGGAAATCCGGGCTCTCCAAAAACCTCAGGAAAAACTCATACACCAACTACAAGCATGGAAATGAAAATTCTCAAGTTTGTAAGTACACCATAACACAGATCTCAGCCTTGTCAGCACTCCCAAAGTCCATGGGACTATTCACATGCTCAAAAAGTAACAAAAGGAATCAAAGCCCAATACATCACTRCTTAACCACAGCTTCTACTGGAATTTACTGAAAGAATTTCAGTAAGTACCTAGAACACTTTAATTCCCAGGAGAGTCAAAKCTTAATAAATAATCCACTGAAAATACCACTAGTGGACAAAARACAAGTTCTAAATGTTACATTCCTGCCATGTTAAGAACTTATTATGGAGAAAYAGGTTAACAAACATTTAGCAGCACTGAAAGTTAAATTAAGTGCTCTAACACTACATAAATTCCTTAAAGAGATGAAGAAAAATCTACTAAGTGTTCCTGAAACTAAGTTTTGACAACAAACTCTGAAAATGAAAATTTATATTAAGACAGGTGAATGAATTGACAGCAACTGAAAGAGCCTGGATTACAATTAGGCTTCTATATCCTGGAAACTCAATTATAATATCCATTATGGCTTGTAGCATATTATTTCTACTTAGTTCAAGTTCCTATTTACTACAATTCCACAATGCCCAGAGATAAAAAACCTGACAGAAGCTAGACCTACCAAAGGCCTGGGGCAGCAGAGAGTGGCATGAAGAGGCCAGAGCACACACCCCATATTTTGGGGGTTCATCAAAGTCCAAGACAAAATACTGCACTTCTGTAACAATGGCAGATCAATAAAGTACATAGCAGCCATCTCTTCACTAAGACAGAATTGAGAGGAAAGATACCTGATGTTCAGATTACACTCAGCTGTTCATGTTCTCAATGCCTATTGCATAATTCCAGATAATTAAACAACCGATTAGTAATAATACTACAATGCAATTTAGGTACATCATGGCATSAGTGACTGGGCTTCTAAATAAAACCCACGCAGAGCTCTGCTCATACTTACAGGCATGAATTTCAACTATTATCACTCTGAGTACTCAACTAAACTGAGAGCAAACACCTGAGTAATTCATAATTATAATTAGGACCCCCACTGCAGAGAAATGCATGACAGTAAGTACTTTTATGTAGAACATTTGAGCTGATAGTTACTTATGCATAGCCTCAAGGAGGGTGTGYAGTATCTGCAAAGCAGAGGCTCAGAAACTCAAGCCACCCTTCATTTTCTGCCCCTCTGTCAGATTTTAAGAAGAGCTTTACATATCTGCAGCTTACATAGAATAATAGAATTGTTAGGGTTGGGAGGGATCTCTGGAAATCATCTAGTCCAACCTCCCTGCCAAGGCAGGGTCACCTAGAGCAGGTGACAGAAGAACAGGTAAGGTTTGCATGTCTCCAGAAAAAGAGACCTCATGACCTTCCTGGGCAGCCTGAACCAGAGCTCTGCCACCCTCAATGTAAAAAGTTCCTCATCTGTTGCAGTGTATGGCCATTACTCCTTGTCCTGTCACTGGCACCATAACAGACAACCCAACAGCAGAATTTTAAATGTTACCATCCTCCATCCTCTGTCTCAGAAAGTGCTCAACCATGGCTGCTTAATATCTCCATCAATGACACAGACAGTGGAACTGAGAGCACCCTCAGCACGTTTGCAGRTGACACCAAACTGAGCAGGTGCCTTGAACAACCTGATCTCATGTAAGGTGTCTCTTCTCATTGCAAGGGACTTGGACTAAGGTGATTTTTAAAGGTCCCTTCTATCCCAAAATATTCTGATTCCACTGATCTTCTTCAAATTAACAACTAGATAAATTTGTATAGACATGGGCAACAYATGGCCAGAGGGAGGTTATATAGCACAGCTTCATAGGGATTAATTTTGGAACTTAATTTAAGATTTCTGTAATAAATTCCTATATGAAATGTTTCTGTCAGTGACAACAAAGAACAGCCACGTGTGATAACTGCTTAGACAATGCCACAATATTAGAAGCTACCACCAGAAGGGAAAACAGAAAAAAAAGTATGCCATGTTACCCACAAGAAAGGACAAGTTGACCCTGAAGCCCCAGAAGAATAAACACAGGATAAAACTCAAAGATTGCAAAGTCACAGTTGGAGTTCCAAGAAAAAGTTCTGCTAASCATTTGCAAGCCCTTGAGCTGAGAAAGGGTTAGCCATAGGATGACTAAGATCCATCCTCACAATGAAGCTATGGAAGTGACAGATGCAATCCTAGGGTATTTCYAGCAAGATCCTGACAGCACAGACAGAGATGCACAGACCTACRTGTGCTTGAAGAAATTTATTAAAATCTGAAGGGACACAGAGAAAGAGCCACTGGAATTGTCATGGGATAGAACACTTCTTAAGAGTGAACACTAAATGGGTGTGTTTTGTTTTCCCTAGAGGACAGGGGAGGACAGAATTATGGCTTCTTTGCATAAAAAGAGATAGTGACTGCAAYAGACATCAAGCAGATGAACTAAGTGAAAAGCACAATGCTGCAACATCTTGTTACAAGCTGTCCAAGATTAAATTCAGGATATCAACTGGGTATCAAATAAATTTGGAAATCTTTGTGAGCCTTGGAAGATACATGAAATCCTCTATATCCAGGGCATTTCAGGAGGCAAGTTGCAGTGGCCTTTTCTGGGTAAGTCAAACTCTCACTTCACCTGTATGCTAATGTTTGCAAACTTAAAAGCATAATTACAACAATCAAATTAGGGGCAGCAGGACAGATTCTGGCCACAACAGATCCTACTTAAAGATACAGGCACGCTCAGCTTTCTTGAGTTTAACAGAAACACTACTTTTGGAAATGCTAAATCAGGGGAAAGATGTTGTATCTAGTATTTTCTGTTCTCAAAACTGGCCTGCTTGGGTCAAAAGCTATGAAATACAACTCCTAATGCTTTAGTGATTCATTCTTGCAGGGACCACTAGAACATTATTGCTTTGAACTACCAATTCCACCAACTCTGCAACTCCCTAAGATTCAAAATGCCAGCCTGTTCAACCTACTCTGGCTGTTACAAACCATCTTGAGCATTGCTTTAAAGCAACATCTTTTAAGTGCCACTCACACTACTGAAGGTCTGGAATCTTCTGTTGTGGCTACACACATTAGTAACTTACTAAGCAATTATGTCAAGAGATTAAAGCAGAGAAGAGTAGAGGTTCAGATTTTTTTTTTTCTTTTTTCTCCCAGAAAACTCGCTACCTGACTGCCAGATCAGGATAGAATTTGGAATTTGTTTGTAATTGATCTGTCACAAATCACACCCAGCAAAACATGCACACCTTTTCTCCTTAAGCAGTCCTTTACACTAYGCCAAAAATAATAGCGTATTGTGCTGGGGAGGAGAATGGTTKTGTGCAGCCTTTCTTCCACACACAAAATCTGACATTTCCACCAGYTGTGTGCTCCTTAAGGGCAACAAGTTATCCAACTCAGTCTTCTATGGTCCACYAGTACAAGAACTGCGAAAGCACAGAGTGGGAAACACAAACTGTTTCCACTGTGCTCCAAGGAGTTATCTATTCCAAGGACAGGATGAATGACAGACATGGGAGAGGGAAATCCACAACCAGTGACCAGACAGCCTGGCAAAAACTSCTTTAGAAAGGAGCAATGAAGAAACCTGAAAATAAAATTTCAACTAATACCACAAGCTACAAACCTCTTTCAATTCCTCTCRGGCAAGTCTAAGGCACAAGTGAACTGATCACAAAATCCACAGGTCTTTTTCTATGAACAGGACTAGAGTTTAATTATGACCTAAAGCGAACTGAGCTAGCATTTACCTCTGAGCTACAAGTATTTAGAAGTCAGATGGTGCTGCTACTGACTACAAGAARCATTTACTTAGGCCTTGCACCCTCCCACCCAACAAAGTCAAAGCCTCTCATCCAGTTCAGTTATAGCCATTTCTCCTATGAATTAGAATCAGCTGTATGTAAAAAAATTATTTTCACAGCTTTATCCTGTAGARTCATTTTTTGTGATAACTTAATTCTTGTTTGGCTTAAGTCTGAAATACTATGCTGAATACATACTTTTTAAAGTCAATATTAGAAGCCCAGTTTTAAATAAGAGCATTTGTGGATGCTCTTAGAGCTGTAATACAGGAGCAGAGTAACATTTTATCTCCTGAGAGGAAAGAGCAAATGGTAYGCACATGTGCAGCAGCTTAATCTACCCACTGCTAGGAGCTGCTACTTTATTTCTCTTTAACAGATACTACTCACATGAATTCAGCAAAGCACTACCCGAGATACGTTCTTGAACATTTACAGCTTCTAAGAGTTACTTGAAAATAAAATTCAGCAGCATTTCAAGTCAACCATGTGATTGATACAGCAGTGCTATAAAAATCACGAGATCACCACAGAAGTGCAACAATGGAATAGCCATGCAACTGTTACCAAACAACGCTGATATTGTAAAGTTTTTTCCTGGAGGGAGGGAAAAGGGAGGGGAAGRAGGAGGGGATTTCTATTTGCTCAAAGGACAAATAAAGGCTATTACTCTATTTTTTGTTATTGCCACGAGAAACTGAATTGTTAGTACTAACTTCTATTCGATTGAAACAGCACTAAGAAGTTGCTCAGTAGCAGAAAACAAACCTCTTAASTGAAGAATGTAATTACCTAAAATATCCAGAGTTTTAAGACATACATACACCACTATTTAACAGTGCAATCCCTCTGTTTAAAGAACAGTATTTAAGCCATTTAGAAGAGCTACATTCAGCCACATTTATATACATGCTAAAAAAAGGACCACTTTTTTCCCCTCTCAAGTATAAAAACTCAATTGTATTATAAATGYAATTTTTTTGTTCTCAACAAAGGCACAAAATGACTGAAGTATTCACATTTCTTGCCTTACRAGAAGGCTTGAAAGTGAAGGAATCACACACCTGTATGTGGGGCCATGAGGCTTCAAGAGTTGGTTCATCTTCTTCTGGATCAAAATCTGGGTTGTCACTAGGTGGAAGTGTTCTGAAAATATTAGAACTAATCTGCAAGCAAAAAAAAAATTAATTGTATCACTGTTTATGCTTTCACAATCATCACATACAGATAATTTTTATCCTGAAAACAAATGAAACAAAACCATCCAAAAAAAGTAACATTATAAATCACTTGCTCATTTGCTCACTTTTTTTCAGAATTGCAAAATACAAACAACCAGAAGTCTGTAACATATCAGTGAAAACAAGAAAGTAACTTTTGTCTCGACTGCTTTACAAGCTTGTAGCTAGACATGGTCATATTCCAGAACTTCCCCTAAAACTATGGAAGTTAAAAAAAATTCAGTTTCCCTACAAAAAACCCAATTTTCAACTACGCAACACCAAAAATTCTTTTTATATAAGACCACATATAAATGTAACTAACCCATTATGATTTAAAGAGGGCTCTCTCCACATAAGAGAGAGCATGTCTGTCATGTAAGGCAGATAATCCCAAAAACCTACCTTATTTTTACAGTTCTTCACTTGATTTCAAGATATTTGTTTACATTTTTCACCTTTGAMAATTTCAAGATGTTTCAAGGGTTTGGAAAGTTAGAAACATACCTATTCTAGCTTTTCCATTTCACATAGTAGCTATTTTTTCTTGAAGTTACTCTAAGTTACTTTTAGTATGATACAGTCACATCAAATAAATTTCAAAAGGACAAGTTTAAAAAGGTTTCTTCAGGGATTTTTGAAGTATATTAAAGKGCAGATAGAAGACCATTCAGATTTCAAAGGAAAAATCTCTTGCACCAGATATAACACACTGGATTTAAATCTCTAACACAAACAAAAGAGAACAAGAAGTTAATTTCATTTCYGCATTTTCTACCATTCTTCCAGGAACAAGTTTAACCCAACTTTCCCAATCGCRCTTCAAACTCTTTAGTCTTTTTGATTCAACCTGTTTCAAGTAGCTGCTTCTCACCCAAGCCTACCAAGCACAAAAGAAACTGTTTGACAGTTTGCAGGAAATCCTCCTGCACATGTTCCATGGAGCCTCCAAAGTGTTTGAAGATTCAAGCAAAAGGACTTTAGAGAGATCCTGAAGTCACCCAGCTGGCTCCGCACGTAATAATCAGCTGCCTCATTAAATAAGAYCACAGAATCACTAGGCTGGAAGAGACCTTMAAGATCAAGTCCAACCCATCCCTGACACCTCAACTAARCCATGGCATTGAGTGCTACATTCAGTGTTTTTTAAACACAYCCAGGGTTGGTGACTCTGTAGCAATGTATTTGCACGAGTTGGGTCATTCTGTGTACCAACCAAACTCCTTGTAATCTTATCAGAACACCTGTAGTCTTGTTATTCAAACCCTCAGGAATTCACCAAGGCCATTGAGGCAAAAGCAGGACTAAAATAWAATTAAGAGCCTGAGAAACTAGCCACCAAGAATGCAAACMTCAGATAAAAGTGAGCTTGATGTGATGATAGACTCTGAMCAATTAGGTGCCCTAAGAGGTGCATGCCAGCCTCATGGACAAAGTGGAGGATCCAATCAAATAATGTGTGATTGGGTGAATAAGCATGCTASAATCTGTAACTGTTGCTTATTGTAAACAATGAAGTGGCTTCTGCATAACCACACTAGTTTGCTGTACAGAGGTTCATTTCACCTGCATGACTCCACCATCTCCCCAGGCAGACCACTGCAGTACTTTATCACTCTTCCTGTAAAAAATGTTTTCCTAATATCCAACCTGTATTTCCCTTGGCACAGCTTAAGACTGTGTCCTCTCATTCTGTCAGCTGATGCTTGGAGAAGGAGACAGCTATAGCATAAAATGACTTTTCATTTCCTCCTATGCTCTTTGTTCTGTGCCATGTCACTGGCTGCTGTTGGGACACAGCAAAGCTGCGGTGCTGCTGTCCTGGATTGGAAGGGCAATGAAGTTCTGTGTGGATGGGCTCAGCTGTCTCCGAGCTTAATGCACAGGGAAAAAACCAGAAAAACCAAAACAAAACCCCAAACAAAATAAAACCACAAAAACAAACAAACAACAAAAGCTGTCATTTGATGTTGTAAACACAAGGGACTTGGTATTCCAAAGCTCAAGAACAGAAGGCTGGAGGGGAAAGGAGRAGGAACAGGAGGACATTAATTTTAATCAAGCTCAAAAACCAACATTACAATCCTGGTTTTCTTATTTGCTTTGTCTACACTTACCAGGTATTCAATAAAACCCTCCAGCACATGAATCAGCCTCCTACAGAGAATGTTCTACCTCTGCTTGCAAGCGTTCTGGTAACATCCCCTGAGAACACTTCTTTTTTGTTCTAGATGCATCTTGCTGAACTGAGCTGGTCAGTCTTTAGCACAGAACCTCAGAGTAGTGAATAAGTGTCATGTCTGAAACAAAGCTACTAAATACACTTCTGTAGCAGAAACAATTAGCAAGCCTCTCAGCCAGGCTTTTGGAAAACCACTCGTMTGATTTTCAGAGTATTCAGTACTTCCACTAGCACTATTCATCCTCTGAAAATATATGAAAGTTAAAATAAATCTTGCACCCTTTTTACATACTAGCCTGTCTCCCCAAAAAAAATTCAGTTAATGTACTTTATTATGTTTGCAACACTTTTGTAAATTGTTCTCTGTACCCTCTCATATTATTCAGAACATTATTTTTCTTTCCTAAGTGGTGTCTTATCCCAAACTGTGATTTCAGAAACACAAATCATAAAAGGCTTTTAAAGCCAGATAGATTTACAGATAAACCCAGCATCAGCTTTCTAARTTAAATCTCAAAGTTTTCCAAAAATGACATCAGAAAATGTACTAAATTGTGTACAGCAATTATAGTTTATTAAAACAAAAAAGAAAAATTAGTCCCTTATTGTCTGTACATTTGATCGAAACATTTGAAAGACACTAGGTTCAATTCCAATTTCTGAGTGTGCAGATTGAGGATATCTGATTTGTCCTAAATTCTGAATTCACAACTCTACAGCCTGTTAGAACAATCTCATTACATTAGATTTTTATATTCTGCTGGGGAACAAGGCTGARGTTGATAGGCACAAGGAGATGAAGAGTTACATGTACTGAAGAGACATTTCTGTCATGTTACCAAAACTGATAGAAGGTGGAACTTTCTAATTTCCCAGAAAGTTTTAAAACCTGAAATATTCACAATGCCAAATTTCCTTTTAGCTTCAGAGTGCTTTTAACTGGGAATTTCCAGAGAAGACACTAGTTTTAGATGACCCAGAATGGAGGTGCACTGACTGCTGTACTACACCTTCAAARCTATTTGTAAGCAAAACCCTTCCTCAGCTCCTTTTTTAATGATGTTGTTCCATTCTCAGTGGCTTGAAATGACACTTGGTATCATTTCAAGCTCCCTGCCTGAGGATCCAAGCAGAGCAGAGACAACCACAGGAGCCAGTGTGATACCTGGCTCAGCAGCTATCCTGGCAACACTGAARGAAAGGAATGCCAGAGATCTCACCTGCACAGACCTTGCCTATGCACTGGTCAGAAACAACATTTTATTTCCCTTCCTGCTGTCTTTAAGGCATTGTTGACTCAGCCTCCCCACAACTCAGGTGACTCCAAGGAAACCTGTTTGAAACCTGAGGCTGTTTCCTCTGCAAGCTGGAGAGAATCTTTCCCAGACCTGAGGAAAKACAAGGGGCTTTGGAAAGAAATTGTTTCTGCTTCTGCCACTGCTGTCACTCCAGCTTTCCAGGGAATTCTTTAGTCTGTCTGTCTTCTACCAGCCAGATGATAGCTGGATTTCATTAAGACCATTTCTCCTTTTGCATCCCAAAAACAGACTTCAAACTCTGCAGTAAAACTCGAAATTTTTCTTTTAATGTAGGAACACTGAACAGCCTAAAAACTTAAAACCCAAACAAAAGAAAAGTAGAAAAAGTAACTCTTCAATGCCATAAAAGTTTTGCTACCAAGAAAGGCCTTGAGCCTGACACAGGTGTAATGCAGAGAGAGAGACCCATGCAGATTTTTTTCTGAAAGCTGGTACTTCATCCTAATTCACAGGAAAGGCCTTTTCTGCTGCCAGTTGCCAGGGAGATTAGAAATACTATTCAAGCTTGGAGGGATCTTTTGTCTCAAGCTCTCAAAAAGCTCTCACTGAGCTTCTTCACTCTCTGTCATTTCATGGGAGAAAAGGAGATGGAAATTTGTTATGGAAGGAAAAACAAGCATCCACAGAATCCAATCATTTGCACAACAACAAAAACCTCAAAAGAACAGCCCCATACCACCTTATCTCCAAGAAAAGAAAACAACTCCAATATAAAAGAAAACCTCCCTTCAACAAGTACTATGGGCTAGTTAGTATATTCTTTCTTCTAACAAGGGGCTACTGARGGCACACAGAATAAGAAAATACTGCAAGGATTTTAGGCTTGCTGCCACTGGAGAAAAAAAAAGAAGCCTAAGAAGAGGTGAACATACTTTGCCCTTTATTTTCTTATGTAAAAAACATTAAGGACAGAAAAACATATACTTTAAAAACCAAAACTATACAGAAGCAGTGTCCTAGGTTTTTTTGGAAAACTTAATAAGCTGAAACAGCCAAAACAATTAAAAGGATTTCAATAATCCTTCAGTATAATGACAAAACATCCACATGTATTTACATTAAAGATCTGATCTTCCCTATCAGATGCCCAGAAAAAGAGTCCCAACCAAACAACAAACAAACCACCAAACAACAAACAAAATGAACCTTGAGAAAAAACGAGCTGGTATATAGAGCAGCACGCAAGTTGCAAGCTGTATATTTGAACTGCTCTGCCTATGTTCCTGAGAGCTCTTCCAAAGTCAGCATTTTATCTATGTAAACTTTACCAAAATTTAGAGAACCATTAACATAAATGCAGAGGCACTAAAGCCACTGTTTTTACATTTCACATTTCTAGGGAAAGAAAAAAAGTCAGATTATTCTCAAGTGTCTTTCAGTTGCATTCCCTGTACATGGAGTAYAGACAGATCAAACRGACAGAGCAACAGTGTTGCTCTCTTATGAGCATTTGAAAATGCTCATAAACACCTGGAAAAGTCAGCAGATAACAACCACAAATATTTTRTTCATTATTCAACAAGCCATTAGTAGTGATTGCATGGGACAAGTCATCCCATGGTTTATAACTTCAGCAAACCACTTAGGCTACTCTAGTACAGCTCTCCAAGGCCAAAATAATAACAAACAGCCATATAAAATATTTACAAAGTAGAGTTGCTTTCTTCTACTGATAAACCTTCCTGCTGTCACCAGTGCCTGCAGGAATCACTACAYTGCCACTAGAAAATGAAGCTAGGCAGCATTGAAATATTGCCATTTTCTGAAAGAGAAGAACTTTAAAGCTTACCCAGACTGCAAGTATCTGCAGTGGACCAGTTCTTTAATTTTAATTAACTTGAATGCATCATGTTTCAGGTAATAATTAAAACTTGCAAGTTGTTTGTTTTTACAAGCCTTTCCGAGCCAAGTTACCATCAACAAATTATATTATATTGTATAAGCAAAATAACCAACCACAATTCTGAGTTAAATGCCATTATAGTCATAAACTGATTAAGATATTTTATTAAAATTCAAACTACACCAACAGCAYTCTACTTACCATTTTCACTATGTCAGCATAAGCTGATTCAACAATCACTCCACGATTTGTTGAAACATATTCAACCAGTTCATTCAGTGTTGCTCTCTTGATTTCTTTGCTTTTCAGGTCTGAAACAGAGTCCATGAAGTCAAAGAGCACACAGCACTGTTGCAACTTCTGACAAAAAAGATCTTGCTGTTCATTGAAGGTGGCATCTATAAAAAAAAAAAACCCCAAACACCTAAGTCTGTAGAAGCAAACACAGGATTTCCAAATCTGTTTTGTTGACAAGAATTTGCATAGCTATGACTTGATTTTTTAATGGGAAATGTTGTGCTTCACAGTCAGCAAACTAACAGCAAATTATTAAGCAATTTTGTCAAAAGTGAAAATATCTGTATGTTATAATGGAATACCCACCATCTCCAATTTTTGGTACATGAAAGAAATAATGGACAAAGACGTGGCAGTATTTATCAGCAATGAGTTCCTGAATTAAGTTTATTTGAWATACATAGACATTAACAAGTCCCAGCTCTCCATCACCAGAAGTCATATCCAGAAGCAGTGCATCAAACTAACCTTTCATTCATCYGATTTGTCTCATTCTGTTCCCTAATCCTTTATTATGTAACCTGCTTAAAAGCTGTAAAATCTGCTTTGAAGGAACCTTGTCTTTTTACCCCAATGTAAAATGCTTTACATACTTCTGACATCATGTGATCAACGTTTCTCTCAAGAAAGAATTACAATATTTCGAAAGGATTAATCCTGAATTTTAATGCTTTGGTCTAAATAATTTACAACAGTCTTAGTCACATAAGGGTTTTCCAGATTTTTTGGCCTATTAAGACGATGTGTTTGGCTGTGACTTAGCATTTTGATTTTAGCATTCAGTACCTCTGTAATCTGATAAGCAGAATTCCTCCATTAGCATTTCACATTAACTCTAAAAAGGACGGATTACCAAGCACTACAGTCTTCAAAAATTTAATACATCCTTAATATGTTGTAACTGTTCCAAAGCTGAATGATCATAACAATCATTAAAAAGTCACGGTTTTAATGGAAAATTTGGTTTAATGTGTCTTTTATTCTTGTTTTCGACTGTTTATAGGGGTTCAAAGCCACTGCACCAATACAGCCTCATCTTATCCATCAGCCTGTAGGCATTTCWCTCACTCTGGTGAAAAAATAGTATTCCCAATTTCATCTCTAAATAAGGAATGCACTCCCCTGAAGAATTATCAAAACTTGTCTACAGCCTGACTACATCCCTTAGCATCATTCATTCACTGCTATATTGCTATGAGCACTGCTCATAGCAATTTTTTGATAATTTCTGCTCATAGCAATTTTTTGATAATTTCATTACCAAAAAAATTATCAAGACAAGAAAGAGGCAATTGAGTTCTGAAAATCTGGAGTCTCACTTTAAAACCTGAACAAGTCTCATGCTTCTTTTTAATGTTTTAGAATTATTCTAATTAAACAAAGTTCACTAAATTTATACCTTTAACAGTTTACTCTGATAATGCCCATTTCTCAGATTTCCTAACAAAATACTTTTCATTTAGTGACTGGAACAACAACAGTCAACAGCAGGTTTACTATTCAGTAGCTATCTGATAGAATTGTTTTGTTTCCATAAGCAAAAAGTAATTGCTGAAATGGACTGACACACTTCCACTGTGACCCATAGTGCTCACTGTGCCCTGGAAATTCAGGCACTAGAATACTGTATTGTATTCCTTTTTCCCACCTGACAGTTATGATCCTATTAGCTGAGCATAACAACTTCAGGGAGCTTTTGAACCAGCCAGCAATTACTACTCCCTCACGAAGAAAGAGTCACACTTCTGAATGTCAATTCTGCCATTTTAAAACCATTTTTCTTTTGAATAAAAAATCTTGCAAGATGCTTATTTCACTCATAACTACAAAGACAAGAATCGTTACACACTGCAAGATAATGAACATCAGCTGTAAAAACATTTGTAAGTTATGTAACACTTCAGMTCAGATCTTCTAATATTCTACAGCGGATTGCATGAGTAAGTATTGTATCATAGCAACAAAGCAATAACAGTGGCATGCTGAGGATAAAATCCAAAAAGCCTAATTTAAGGAACTGACACACAGAAGACAGCTTTTTTTTTGTTGCTAGCCCCAAGCTGATAGCCAGACTAACACAGGAACCAAGCCTACTCTTATTTTCCCCTCACTTCAAACTCAACTACACTCCAAGTTACAAAGGTMCAGAAGAGAGATACAGCTAATACAATACTATTAGCTGATGATAAAAAATTGAAAAGAAAATTTWAAAAGAATTTAAAATAAAGTGTCACTAAGCAAAATTTACTTAGAAGTTTCAAAAACAGCAGACAGCACTTGAATACTTCTAATTATGGTTAAAACAGACTAAGGACTTCAGGTTAAGTGCCAGTAACTGGAATTCATACAAAATAATTAAATCACTTACTACCTTCCCTAGGATACAGATAAATTCCTGCCTTGGCCACTTCTAGTTAGACACCAGAGTAAAAGAGAATCTCTTCCCTGCCATGGAGCAGCAGTCCATTTCATTAGCAACCTGGTCACTTTCAATTGGACATGTTTCCTCAAATGWAAAACCTGCACATTTAATCTGTTTTGTTACTATTAAAATATTTAAAGTAAAACCAAAGGCAGTATCTTCTTCTAGGCATGCATCCTTTTTTTGTACTTAAAAGGTGAAACAMAACTATTCTATCAACTTATTACTCTAGTCATCTGCAAGAGATGAAAATTATGTGCAACCATGGCAAAAATAAGGTAACAAAAAGCCAGTTCTGTTCTATCAGCACAATCTGTCTTCATGTGCTCTGCTTGACACATTGCWCATTTGTCCCAGSAATGTTATGAAAGGTGCCATGGGAACCACCAAGTGATTGAGGAAAATCTGTTCRTCAGATAGGGTTCTTAACTTCTCAAAGAYTTACCATTAACTATCCCAGCACGGTGTGAGCTACCCAACTTTATACCACAACAAAATCATACCACAATAGTTTATTCTAGTTCTAGGAATAAAATAAACTGTGCCACCATAACTGCATGAACACCAGAGCTTTCAGCTTTAGTAGCTGAACCCACAGCATGATTTTTAAACCAACTTCAATCTAATATTCTCTGAAGATTTACATTTACATGCCACTTACAGTGGCATTCAAGGTAATTGTTAATCTTCAAATACCTTAAATACCATAAAGACCACACTATATAAATTAGATTCAAAGTAGACAGTGGATGCCTTAATGAACCAACCCTGAATCAAGCACGATGATGGGAAATCCTGAAGACAAAAACCTAACACCTAGCACCAAAAGAATTATTACAAATTATGATCCACTTTAATAATGAYTTGCCTCTGGTCATTTCCATGACCGATAGTAGAGAGCTTGCACCTGATTAAAATACTTMATTTGGTTGTTACACTTCATAATACTTAAATTCTCCACAGACTATTTCTACTGTTTACAAACCCCTATCATTACAAACAGTAGGCATGATAATGAAGGACAAAAAGTAGCAAGCAATTTGACTTGGAAAGTTCTTCCTGAGCAGAAGTTTTAAAATGTTGAAATGGCATGATTGTACAGGCTTGGCCCTAAATTGAATGCTTTCAGATTTATAAGATCATCTAAGCACAGAATATTGAGTTAAGAGACTAATCTTTCTAGGGAAGGCCCAAGCAAAATAGGGAAAGAAAAAAAAGTCACAAAAGCTACCTCAGTGGTACATAACTGGAGACAAAGACACTACAACATCCTCCTACAATATATTTATCTCTTACGTTTACWGGCGTTCCTCCTGGAAGGAAAAGATAATTCTCCTTTTTCAACAAAATTGCTTACCCAAGACCTTCAGTGCAAAGCCAGAGAACCTAACATAATCCTTGATTCATCAGCAGAAACCAGACTCGAAATCCACARAAACTCTCTCAACTACACAAATGGCAAGTTCAAAATTCGTAGTTTCCCTGCCAATATAAAATAAACCCTCTCAAACATTTGCAAACATTTTCCATTTTGGTTTGTTTTGGGGCTTTTAATTTAAAGGAATCAATGTTCTTGTACAGCCTGCTCCTTTCAAAGACACCATCAGTCTGAAAAGGAGGGAGTGTGATAAACTCTGCCTCACTTACACAAACCAAGCATGGGGAGTCCCATTTGACCTAAATTTGATATTTGGTTTTGTCTCAGAGAGCTGTTGCGTGTATGATTATTGTGATCTCTCCTAGCATCTGAGTGTCAGTGCTGACATTACAGACATGGCAAAACACGGTTAGAAGATGCAGTTTTGGTGCAGTTGATGTTACAACAGGCCACAGAGTGTTTCCAGCTTCCCAGAAGGCTCCATCTGCAGCCTGACAGGCAGTGAAGTCGTTGGCTGACAGATTGAGAGAGGTCTCTCTCCCTGCTACTCCCTTTCCCATTTACTCCTCCCTTCCCCTTCTCTGTTCTAGTCACATCCATACATCAGCACTGGCTCTGGAACTTGTCAGGCTCTTCCTAAGCTACTTTAACTCAATAACATGGTCATATTAGTGAGGTTAAATGGCTTCTGGAGGGGCCTGATGTGCATCAGCTCTGGCACAGGATTAGAGATGGAAGCAGAAGCTCTCTGCAGTRAGCTGCTAAGTTGGTTTACCATCTCCTCTGGAACTACATCATCCAAGTATTGAGGCATGAGACAGTGTGTAGGTAAGATTTTTCAGTTAAGTTAGAAACTTTTGAGAATAATATGTTTTGCATTTTGTGTTTGTTGTGGGGTTTGGTTATTTTTGGGCTTTTGTTTAGTTTTAAATCACTTTAAGTTCCTTTTTAAAGAAAAATGTAGTCCCCAAATACTTGGCTGCCCTGGTAGTGTATAACATTCCCCAGTAACTYTATACACCCATAAGAGAAGTTCTCACAATTCCAGCCTTTGGCAGCTCAACAGCCCCACTGAAACAGATGGAGCTACTCAGACTAGCTCTGTGCAGCACCTTAGGCACCCAAGGAACTTTTAATCAATATTTTCAGGTTTTTCACATTAAAAAAAACTTTTGTCACCCTAAGGAGTAAGCACTGCTTTTTAGCAGACCAACATTGTAGGTTTTCTCTCTGCCCCTCCAATCAAGAGTTCAAAGAATGTATTTTCAAATTACCTATTACCTCAAAATCTGCAGATATTGCTGGGACTCCAGAGGGGGCTGAGTCARTTTTTGTGCATGTTGTCAGTAAACAGAACTCTGACTTTCCAGGACACATAAGGGAGTCAGAACAACATTATGTATCTTAAAAGTTAACCAGCTCCTTATTCAATAATAAGTTTGTTCACTAGAGAAGGAGATTTGGAACACAATTAAAAATGCATTTCCAATCATTATTGAACAGGAGATAAACAAAAACCAAGCCAAAACCAAAAAAGCAACATAAACACAAAAAGGACTTGGCACAGAATTGCCAAGTTGGTCAATCATGTCTAACATTTAACCTCTTCATTTCAGAAATCAGGACTGCAAAGGGGCAATCAAGATAAGCTGAGCTTCTCCTGTACTTCCATTTTTAAGTAAACTATTTTGCAGATGGTCACCAGGCAAGACTTGCACACCATGGCACCCTCCACATGGTAAATGTCCAATTCCTCTTGAAATATTTAAAAAATCAAAAATTTTGCTCATTCAAATATTCCCAATTTAAGATTAATTTTGTGATACATGCCAGGGAAGTTAAAAAAAAAAGAAATAACATATTAGAATTAATACTAGATGAGAATAACAACTAAAAATTCMTTTTCTTCACATGCAGCACTATGGCTTAGATAGTTACAAGTCTAGGCTACAGATAACTTTTAAGTCATTTAGTAAAAAGTACTCCTGGAAAACTGTCTCCCACCCAGTAAGACACTGTTTGTTCAGAGAGTCTCATCTGCTGCTCCACATGGCCAGCAGTTGACCTCAACAAATCAGTCCAGAAAATCTGAAAAGCCCAYGCTGATCTAACAACATCTATCAAAAATTCTATGACACAGCTTCTTGCAATGATAATGAACAAATGTCTTATCTWGATTGTTTCTACCATCTTCCAGGCTTTTTTATAACCTCATACAGTTAAGAGTCSTCAGCTACTACCATGTTAAATCCCATGATTTTAATTAAGATTTGAGTCAACTAAGACACTTCAGAGAGTAAGAAAGCATGTTGCTGAAATGCTTTTGTGTTAATAGCSCTGTTTCTGACTGTTTCATTACAGAAGACAACAAGTAATTTGTAATTTTGTACCAAATACAAAAAGTAATACAAATTACCCTCTTGGTCCTTGAAGTTAGACTCTAGTAACTGTGCCTGCCACAATTCACCTTATTTCTACCACTCTTTCTAAAAAAAAAAAATTAAAGCACCATTGATTCTCTAAACAAATAAAAACTCAYCAAGCATACCAATCACTGGAACAGGAACAAAAAACACCCTGAAGTCACCCTTAACAAAATGTWCAAGTTTAACAATACAAAGGTTACCTCAAGAGCATGTCAGCAGTTCAGAATCTAGCTGAAATTCAGTTCCATGCAACAAAAGGAAAAGCAGAGGGAAAAGTTGTCCAATGGACTGACACAGTTGAATCAGTTTAAAAGTACTGAGAAGTTGAGGAACTTGAGTTTAAAAGTACTGAGAAGTTGAGGAACCATATGAAGTTTTGTTCAGAGTGATACTGTATTTATTAGAAAAGGCGAGGAAGTGTCACTTCTTACACAGCTGAAGAGCTATATTTTCAAATAACAATTAACCTCTCACTGATCTTGTATTTGAAACAAGCTTGCTCCCACCTWTAAGTCAATTATAATGCTCTCCAATGCACTCATTTATGGTTTTGGCACACACTGTACCGTATTTGCTGTCTTCATTTAAAACCCAGAAAGCAGTTTCAGTGACTGATCATGTGGCAGGGTAAGCCTTTTTTGAATGCCTCTAAAAAACTAACTTAAAACAGGAACCTGCCTCTTTAAGGAAGAGACTTTTCTATATTTAAGGGTGATAAATCCTATCATGGAATTCATATGCATAGCCAGGTCATTCAGTTGGGAAAAGGSGAAAGTAAATAACTTCCTGAATGGAAAATTGTTTCTCAGAAGATGTGAATATTGGATAGACAGCACCTTTAACTTAAAATTACAAAAATGGATAGAAAGCCCAAGAACTGAAATTGCTTTCCCAAACAGAAAAGACAGCTCCTAAATAGCTTTTTAAGTATCAAAATGCAACAAAGGTTTTTGTTATTGCAAAACAGAAATGCTTTCAACAAGCATYTGCCCTAACAAGAGGGCAAATAAATATCAAGGTAAAGCCCTGCATATGTGAACAGGTCCTTTCTTTAAAATGTAAGTCAGGTCATACTGAATGAGCCACCAAGGTGAAAATACCTAGAGAGGCTGCAYAAGCAACTTGTTACTCCAGGTAATTCACTCTTGTGCCAAGAAAAATTAACCACCAGCAAAACTCRAGAGACTATAGAAATGGAAGCACACTACAGACCAAGCTTCTAAGAGCGATAGAAAATAAAAATAAAATAAAAAAGATAAGAAGGGACAATTGCTCCATGTTCCCAAAACATTACATTATTTACACCTTGCCACAAATGGAAGCACAACGCTATTTATCAAAGTGTAATGGTTCAACAAAATACTGGATTGTTGCATATAATTTTTAAGATGTAATAAAGCCCTTGAGGGTATGACAAGGTGGACTCAAGTCAGCATTTCACATCTACCCTGCTAAGAATTAAAAGAATAATCTGAGCAGCTCTGGTCCCTGTTTTACTCCCGAACAGYTGTAGTGCTCTGCACAAATTTTACCAGGGCACACAGACAGCTGAAAAGCAGGTGACAAAGTTGTGTGCCACACCGGCTCAGTAAAAATTTCAGCTTAATACCTGTTTATCCAGGACTGCGTTAATAACATTTTCAATTCATAGGGACCCAAACACTTTGCCTGAACAAAACAAATTTATTTAAACCTTGTAAGTCTGAAGGGACAGCAATTRTATTTACAATTTAAGTTCCCTTTACATTAAGTCAACTGCAAAACTCCTGTCTGACTGACATTACTGACAGTCATGGTAGTTTATAATTACTGAGTGGTAATTATGAAGTATGCCATAAGTGGATCTGTGTGGCATATTATTAACAGATTAAAAATCTATTAACTTGTATTCTTCCCTATCATTTCCTCACCATATCCAAGCATAAAATTWAATTTGAGTAAGATGATGAAGTTACTCCAGTTCAACAACACAGCAGAACATGCAAGTCAACACAAATCAAGTGTGYTTGTTTTTCAGAAACTGAAGAAACACTCATGTAATTTTCACACAGCTATGTTAGTGCTAAGTCAAATATAAAAATAACCTTTACTGAAACCAAGGGTAGCTGTTAAACACAACTTCATAGAAGTGCAGAAACTCATTTAGCACTTAAGTTTTTAAACATGAMGGAGATGCATAGAGGAGGAAATGTGTGCCAGAGGAAACAGTCAATCTAACTTTTCAAAAGACAAGGAAAACCCACCTCTTCCTTTGAATTCCTGTGTAAATCTGTGTGGAAGTTGCAAGTATTGGATTAACTCCCTGRACAAATACATAGCTTACAAATTGGCTAAACAAGTGTTTCTTACTTTTCAAAGTCTGGGATCAATAATATAAGGAGATACTTTATAATAATGTTGCAGTAGCAAGAACTATGATTAAATTAGACAGGGAACACAAGTGAAACCCTGGTTGTGCTGCATTCAGTGACCCAACTCCCACCAGCCTGAACTAAAACAGATCATCCTGAGCAGACATGCACCAAATATTTGCAGGATCTCTTTGCTTAATTTAAGTAGACATTTTGCCTCATAAATAAAAGGTTGAGATAATTTCTTCATCACTTTTAAGCACATTCTAACAGTTACACTCTTTCTACCAAAAACTCTAAACACAAAGTGTTTAAGTAATGAGGGAATCTGCACATTAAGTCCTTTTCCATTTGGCAAAATCTCTTGGCTATTTTTAAACTCAATTTACATCATTTTGATGTATTTGTTTTTTTTTGATCCTGCTTCCTACTCTTAAGGGAAAATGAACAAATATGTATYACCAAACCCCATCCTTCCTGACTTTACTGTGGGACCAAGCCCATGTCTCTCAAGAGGGTGCTGATACTCACATCTTAATTTTTCTTCTCAAAACAACAGTAACTGTTTTCCTACAGAATCCAACTATGCTGCAACGCACAGGTTTGTTTCTCATACATAATCAAGATCTAAGCTCAGTTCTCACCATTTGTTGCTTTTACATACATRGAGAACCAAAATTTTGCTCTTTAACAAGACTTCAATCTTGCACGTATGTCATATTTCAAACATAGAATTTGCAATGGGAAAGACTGTACACTTTTCAAAAATTTTACAAAATTACACTAAATTAGAACCTTATTTTAAAAAAAGTTCCCCCCTACATCTCCCATATAATTTTACTTGGGATGAAATTAATAAAATAAAAACTGCCTCTGTATTTTGAAGGACCAAGCATTTACAGAAATAAACCTATTAAATCACTTCTAAAAACTCACTTGTTTATGCAGTGGTCTACTCGGCTAATCCTTTGATACAACTATAGCAGAAATGAAGCTGTTTCCCCCTTCATATTTAGACACATTGCTGTGACTTTTTATTCCTGCTAGTTTTYAGATCAGCCTTCCTACCCCATGCCATACTATCCTTCTCTAAACTTGCTCAACCCACCTCCTCTTTCAGTTCTGAGAAAATCTRCTGTGCCACTTTCATTGTCTGTTACTCACAGCTTGCCAGCTCTCCAAGTGTGTGATGGTCTCAGATACAAACTTCTAACCAGTCATTTGAAACTTGTATAACACATGGGAAAATCTTTCCTTTTATTGTAGGGAGTAATTTCATCATATTTTAAATTCTTAGTGTTTTAAAAAATTATTTAGTAGAAATAGAATGCCTTCCTTTTGCAGTGTTTTTCTTGAATAGACATGCACAAACATCATCTTTGCTGTTACTCTCCTGTTACTCTCACCTTGACCTCCCAACTCCCCAACAAAATTTGTATTTCTCTTCTGAGTCCTATCATATCAACAAAGCTGGCAAAACCCTTCAATTTCACCAAAGCTTTGCTTGGTAAGATCAAGAGAAACAATRGCAAAAAGCAGAAACTTAAGATGAGAATGAGACACAAATCTTTTCCCAATAGCAAAAGGCAATACAACAGCACCATTTTTAATCTTATTTTTTGATCKGCAGCCTTTTTTTTTTACCATATCCACTGCAGCAGTACATGCTACTATTTTAGCAGGCTACAGGTCTGCTGAATTTTGATCAGACTACTTTTGTTCCCATAGCCTCCAAACTCCCAAAATACTGAGGCCTGGTATCCTGCATTTACATATCACCAGCCTTTCCCAGCTTCACTTCCCACCCCCAAATGYACAGTTATGCTTTCCTCAATTTCAAATTCTCAAGAAAAGAAACCTCTCATCTGACAAACCAGCTAATCTGCAATGAATTCCTGATGTACAGAACAAAAATCCTAAGCCTGTGAAGTTTCAGGAAGATCATGGGAAGTTCAAAATCCATGGCTGCAATGAAAAATTATGAAGGAATTAGAAGAGACTATGGTAAGAAACACTTCGAGAAAGTTGCACAGCCAACAGGACTGTTGAGACAAAACACTGAGCTCCCTGTAGCCATTGGAGAGGAGCTGGCCTCTGTCCTCTCCTCCCACTTAAGCTTTTCCATCATCTCAGCAGTTCCATACCATGCCTCCACCTATAATGTACTCTTGGGCTCTTGCTTGTAGARAATGACAGGTTCTACCTACACTTGGCTGCTGTCCTAGCAGTRCTACAGACAAGAAGCCCAAAGAAAGCCACACAGAACAGCCTCAGAGCACAGCAGATGGGAGCAGCACAGCAGATCCTGAAGGAGCACCACATGACAGGTTGGTAAATACCAACTCATCAGTCCTACAGCTGAACCGCTACAGCTGGACCAAACAAGATTCATCTGCACYAAGAACCAYGYGCTAAGCWCCAAAGTACAGCAAGKATTAAACCTCAACASAATTCATGGYTTTGGTTTTTTTAATATTGATACTATACAAATTTATCTTTCCTCTAGTGTTCAAAATAGTTTGGTTTTGCTGAAACTAAGAAAATTAGCCTGAGGAACAGCTGCAAATAAAAYTGTCCATACTTGGCATGGAAAACTTCAGTCCAAACAGTTCAGCAATGTTGTAAGCAGCTGAGAATAAAGTCTTGTGAAAGAAAACTGAAGGCAACCTTAACTATGATGAACTCTGCTGTCAAGTCAGAAACATACTCTGAGATAGSCATCTTGCAGACAACACCATTCACTGACCACAAATTCAGCAAAACTTGAGAGAAACCAGTCCAGTAATTCTCTGAAGGAATCAATGATTCAGACTTTAAAAAGAAGCTGTCACCATTTAGTTTCAAGTAGAGCATTTTGCCAAGGGAGTCTTCTAAAACAGATGTTATTTACTACCTATTCATCTAATTGGGCTGCAGCTCCAACCCTCCAAATTCACATGCTGATAAAAGCTATRATTTTAACCTACTAGATTAAAACATGAGTCAGGACAATGGTATAGAAGCTAAATTCTATAGCCTTCTCAATGAAAGTGTCTTGTTTTCATCAGAAAAAAATACATACCCCTTCTGTGCTTAAAAAGAACACTAATCTGTCCAGACCTGTTGGTGTGTCACTTTTTCAAAAGCATTGAATGATTTTAAGATAGACAGATGTTAAAAAAAACAAACCCAAATCTATAGATTGAAGTAACCACCTTTTGATCAGATAGCCTGCAGCAATAACTAATTCCATTTCGTATTTCCTACAGCAACTAGCATTAAATTCAGCACCTGCAAAACTACTATCTGACTAAAYCAGAAAGCAATGAATATGGAAAAAGAAATCTGATACTAAGCTGGCACATGSAAGATGTGAAAGATTGAAATAGAAAAGTTCATGTGAAGACTGTCAATAGGCTCTATATTTAGTAGTTGCTTTTGGTGGAAGTATATTCCAAGACCAAAAATTCAACTCCACAGATAAAAAAGGTCAATTTGTTAAGAATTAAAGACTAAAATGTTCCACTCCATAAACTAGGGACAGTCCCTTAATATAGAAAAAACTCAAACAGCTCATTTTTCATTGAACTACTAAAGCTTTTTCATCTGTTACAGGTTGTTTATTTTTAAGATTGTAACTTCACTAAAAAGAAAGTTTTGACTACTTCATAGTGCACCCTGCTGAGATTAYAGTAAGAGGCAAACAAATTCCTCACAGAACATCCTCATTCTTCAWCTGAACTAAATATTCTCACTTTTAAGGAAAACCCATACAAGATGAYCACAGTTGCATGAATGTTGAAGACAAAAGATGGAGGGTGGGGGACTACAGAAGAGATAACAATGAATCATGAGGGATACAAAAAAACAAGTGCAAATCTGAGAGAGAAAACTCTCCTTTSACTTATAAATATTTATTAAGGCTGCAGTAAAAGTAAACCATTCTACAACTTTGAAGCACATTTTCCCTTGGGGAGTAAAGGCAACTTAATATGACAAGAAAATTCCTCTCAGCTGTTTTTAATTCCACTTATTTATGTCATTCTGAAGCACACACTATGTGACTCAAAACTAGTCAAAGAGTGAGGCTTGAACTGATCCCCAGATTTAATAACACTAGAATTTTACCTATCGGCAAGGTTACACTAGGCCTCCCTGCAATACCCCCACAAAAGCTTGAACACAGCAACTGGTTTTCAGCTCTCTCTCAAGGGTTAAAGTAAAGAAAATAACCAGAGTTAACACCTATTTTACACCCTGCATTTGAATGCTGACACTACACACTGGGAGGTCTTCTTAAAAACGTCTTCTCATTCCAGTACACTCCCCCTCTCTCAGCCCCACAGAGATCCCTCTAACTATTGCTAGTCCATGGCTGAAAGATTTCTGGACCACTTTCCAATTCTTCTCTTGTGAGGGTAAGAGGCATCAGGAAATGCTTATTCTTTCCAGCTGCAGTTGACATGTTTGGTACACAGGAAAAAAAAATCTATTTGCTTTACAACCTGACAGGCCATATTAACTGTACTAAATAAATGCAACAAATTGTGTTTTCTATTCACCACTTTTCATCTGTATTTCCACATGCTGCTTCGACCAAAAGTGACAGAGACAAACATGCATACATCTACTTGAGAGAGTCAGATCAAGGTTCCAAGGTCAACTTGCATCTCTTTTTCAAAAATGAAGGTAACTACTATGTTCTATTGCAGTCTCTTAAAGTCTACTTTCTATTGGGACAAAATTATCACTTCTTAAGACAACAAAAATAACACTCCTTTTGCCAGATTTCTTTAAAAACAACACTCTCAAAATTGTCCATGAAACTACAAAATCCCCCTGTGTTCCAGCACATTATTTTGGCTGAAGATTCTTCGGAATTAYTTTATTATGCAAACTTTATGTAACAAAATGAGAAGAAGATTGGGGGTGATTAAACAATCTTTTTTTCTTTTAAATATAATCAYTGTGTCTTCACCATTTCTTATTCAGTTGCTAAATTATACAGTAAGATGGACACTGTCCTGAAAAACAGTGCTTTAGGAAATCTCCTAAATTAACTGAAGAACAAGGTACTAAATTATGTTGAGTATCCTGCCGTTAGGTCTAAACAGGACAGATATCATCACACAAAAAGACAAGCTGAATGTTAATCACAACACACAATCTTGTGTGAAGTACCCATTCCCTCCTCTCTATCTYACTCTCCCAACAACACCTCTGAAGGGTTCCTGCTACCGGGGTACTACTTGGGACTGCTACCCACTAGTAAAAGATGTGATGTATCACTGCTAGGAGAAGAAATATACAGCCAAAGCACAGAATTCCAGTAATTCAGAGCAGCACTAGAATTAACTGCAGAAGTATGTATTTTTAAGATTATCTGTCCAAAGGCTTTGAAACAATTACTCTGGAAGTGTGTCTCACCATCTGAGCTGGCCATTTCAATGGCAAACAAAACAGCCCCTCGAGAAAATGAAAAATCCCACAACACTCTCTGCCCAAGAAGGTACTTTCTAAAGTGATGGGTAATTTCTATTTTTCTTCTGGAACATCTCTCCCTCCAGTAAAACAGACACAAGTGTTTTAGGCCAGTCTGACAAACCTACTGGGGAGTTTTAAAATACTGTTTATACTTATTTTAGAATATTTTCCCTTAAAAGCGATGAAATGAGACAATACCTGTAAACAATATGAAATATTTTACAGCAGCATAATACCAATCTGCTTTATCAACTAAAAATATTCCATTTTTTGCCAATACAGGTTTGAAATATCTCCGGTTTAACATAAAGCAAAAACTTACTCAAATTACGTAAGTGTATGCTGAGCACCCATAGGCATTGTTACAATGACTGTACTTTCCTTTTCCAGCCTATCCCTGGGAATTCTGGCTCACGATTCTGTAGATGATACTACACTGGCAGCATCAAAACTATTGCTGAATTCCACAACAACTTTACAGAATAAAGCACAGCTTTATCTTCCCAAGACATATGTGATCAGAACAAACAGCTTTATAAAACWATCCACTTGTAGAGCGAACAAACTCTTTCTAGAGCCTTTTTTGGTTTYAGGGGCAAGGAAGGTTTAAGAGGAAGAGAGGGAGCACTAACAGATGAAAAAGAAACTATCCCATGTCCACAGCTATGTTCAGGACAAATCTAACATCACAAACCTAAGGGAGAAAAACAAGCAAAAGGAGTGCTGCTTGACTTACTGCAAACTGACTACTTGGGACACGACAGCTCACTAAAGTATATTTTGCCCACAATTTCTGTTCTGAGGCAGGYCTTCACATCTGAATCATAAGCATAAAGACTGAAGGGATTTTCCTTTAAGAAYTTAAAGTAATAAGGCAATTCAACCGACTATAAAACCCTGCATAACTGAAGAAATTCCTCTGCTGGTTTATGGCTTCAAGTTTCCAAACATCTGAGCTGCTGATGCCAGGCAAAATTTCTCTGTTACAAGTAAAAAAGCTGTAAAACCACACTCACAAAATTAGAAGACTTAATAATGCAGAGTTAAACATTTTAATATTAAGTCCCAGCTCAGCAAAGAATGTAAACTTGGACATTTTGCTGATTTAAGCTAGAATTGCTCCCTGCATAACACACATATGTTTAACTGTTTGCTGGACCAGRACTCAAACTTTCTGAAGTCTGCCACCTATGTGCAGTAGTTTTTTACCAAGGGCCTTTAGAAAGTCTCAAGTGTGGTTTCTAAAATTCAGCCCTAAGGAAAATATGTACTGTCTAAACAGCATGGGCACAGCAGAAACAGAATCTCGATTTCAAATAAATTACCCAGGTTATAAATCCCTCATAACAAAGTAGTGGACCAAGACAGGACACAACTTCATAGAGGAAGGAAAGCTCAAAAACAAGCAGCAAGAACACCCCTGCTGTTGTTAAAACTAACACCCAAAACCACTGCAACAAACATATTAAAGCCGAACAAACAACCCTGCCCTTGTTACTCCCCTGCCTAAGCTTATTTCTAGCCAATAACACTTCTGCTAAGAGCCAGATTTATGATTCATGTACATCTGCCACTCAGMGAGCAGGAAAAAGTGACTGTTTTGAAATACTAGACACTCGTAAATACCATAAAAATCAAACTGAAAAAAATCTTAGTACCTAGTTATATTTTTCATTTTGCTATATCTTATTCAGATTTCGGATATTTGCYGCAAATCAGATTTTTTTCCCACCATCATATGATGCAGCTTCAAAAGCCTTAAGACTTTAAAGCTAGTGGAAGAAAAACKAACGTGCTAGGTCACACTGAGGTGATTGCTCTCCCTTATTTTTCAAGTCCCTGACAAATGCTTTAATAACAAGTCTTGCATTCTCCAAAATGTAYTTTTGTAATTTAAAAAGCATACAGAAATGTATTCTGAGACACAGATGCTCAAATAATGTAGAAGGCTGCAATGAACTTCATTTTTGTTGAACTGAGCCTTCTCAGTTTAGCTGCAGCACAGTGGATAAAACCTTCACTGTCTATTTTCCGTTTCAGCAATGAAAGCTGAAAGCATTCAGCTTTCAGCATCCAGAGTTTTCGTTCACTTGAGAGTGCTTCCACACAGCACTGTGCAGGAGGAAGTCTCCGAGGCAGCTCCTGGAGAGCAGCAAAACCTCGTTCCAAGGCTGTCCGAGAGCGGTGCGACAGCACGGAGCAGCCGAACCCGAACTCTCTCCGGTAACTCAGGATGTTGTGCCACGGGCAGAGTTCCTCTTCGCGAACTCCCCCGTAGGAGGAGCCGCCGCTCGCTCCCCGGTTTAAGCGCTCAACTGCCTGCACTCCTGAACTCAACTTATGGTCTACATTTTCCTCAATAAGACCTTAAAAAACACACGAACCCGCCAGAAAAGGGGGTGGCGAGTTAGTGGAGTCAGCGCCCGGGACAGCGAGCGAGAGCCGACCCGTGCGGCGCTGGTTTGTGCGAGCAGAGGAGGAATTCCTGCCGCRGGGTTCCTACCTGGAAAGCACCGGGGCAGGGGAGGACACGGCTAAAGGGCAGAGGGCGCGGGGCAGGGGCCAAGCYGGGGCAGGCGGTGCGGGCAGCGGCACCTGCAGCCGGCGGGGGAGGGCGGGAGGGCAGGCTCGTACCTTTGAGCTGGGGCAGCGGCGAGAGCTCCACCGGGCTGCCCTGGCTGCGGAACTGCGAGGAGCCCTGCGAGCGCTTCTGCCTCTGCGCCTTGCGCACCGATTTCCGTGTGAAGCCATCCACCTTCTCCGCGGCAGAGATGGCCGCCGACATGGCTGGGCGGCGGGGCGGCTCTCCACGAGCATATATTGTACCGGAGGGAGAAGCGGGCGGGCAAAAAACAAAGGGGCTTAAAAAAAAAGGAAGAAAAAAAACCGAAAAAAAACACCACCAAAAACGAAGTCCTGGCTGCCCTCACACACCACACCGACGAGGAGAGGGGCGGCTCTGCCGGGCGCTRGGGAGGCTCCCGGGTCGCTCCTCAGTTCCTGCTTCCCTTACCGTTTCCTCCCCGCGCAGAGCCGGCGGGGGAGCGGAAGGGGGGAGGAGGASGAGGAAAGGGAAAACAAACAAACAAACCCAAACACAACTTTGCCCGGCGGGGCGGGGGCGGGCGAGCACCAAACTTTCCCTCCCGGGCTCCCGCTGTCCTCAGGGCAGGCGCGGCGCGACCCGCCGCGGGACGGGCTCGGCGGCGCCGCCGCCCCGCTCCCGCCTCGTTCGCTCCGCGTCCACTTCAGTCGAGCCCGCTGTCATTAGCCGAACTCGCCCCTGGGCTTCAGCCGCTCGCTTCCACACGCCCCTTGTCCGCCTTCAGCCGCCGCCGGGCGCTCCCCGCGCCTCCGCAGTCATCCCGCCTCGTCGCGCTCCGCCGGGGGCTGCCGCGCGCCACCAGAGCCCCGGAGCCGCCGGGCAGCGGCCGCGCAACTTGGCGGAGCGAGCGGAGTTGAGCGCCGGGAGGAGGGAGGGGCGGGGCGGGAGCGGCGGCCGCGGTTGGCGGCGCCAGGTGATTGACGGCCCGGAGCAGCCAATGGAAGCAGAGCAGCGCAGAACGCCCCCCTTTCCTCCCGCGGCGGCCTGGGGAGGACGCGGGAGTTGGGCCGCGCGCCGGAGACCGGATGATTGACGGCCGGCTCCTCCAACCGAGAGCGGAGGAGGYGGGGCGGGCGGGGTTTCCCGGCCGGGGGAAAGGGAAGGGGAAAGGGAAAGGGAAGGGGCGGGGATGGCGGGCGGGGCCCGCTCCGGCCAATCCCGCGGCGGGGAGGGAAGCGGCGCAGCGGGGGCGGCGGGTCCCGCGCCCTCCGGAGCGCGCCTGCTGGTGCCGCTCACGGGGACACCGCCAAAAGCGTGTTTGACCGGGAGCCGAGGGCGCCGGGAGTCGCGGCAGCGCGCGGGTGCGCTCCCAAACGCATCTCCGCGCCATCTCCACAATGCACCCCACTTCTTTCTTTTATTTTTTTGCCCACCCTCCCGACGCCTCAATGCTTTATGTCTTCCTCGAGTCTCCGCGGGGACTCGGTTGTTTGACGATCGGCGCGGCCGCGGTGTTTCCCTTTCTCGCAAGCGAGTCACAGTGTTGCGGGCTGTAGGCGCAGCATTGCCCGAGCAGGGCACGTGCTGGCGTCCCGGGACGGATGCGCACGGAGGAGCGGATCCTGCTGCTCTGGGCGGGTTAAGTGGTTGGGTCCTCCATGAGAGAGGAGAAGTGGGACTGCCGCAGCACGCGAAAGGCGKGACTGTGTGCGCGCTACCGGGCTGCAGTGAAGTCTGGCTTGCGCTGTCCCATTTCCATCTASAGTTCCCCCCTCCCCCGTTGGGAACTGCTAACACGTGGGATGCCTTACCTCGTTGCCATTCCAAGTTTTATGCGCATCAGCACATTTCTTTTTMCTGTATAGTTATGGATACCAATTCAGCAAATAAGTATTTGTAGTATTTTAAGCACACACTCAAGTTTCAGTAGCTGTGGTAGGGCATAAATACAGTAAGATCGCCATAAACGTTTGCAAAATGCCTTCATGAGTTGGACTTTAATCTTTGTGTATATAAACCATAAATCAAAAGCCAAATGATTATGGCTTTATGTGAACATAAAAGACTAAGACTGAAAGCCAGTTTAGTAGAAACTGCTTTTAGTTTCCTTCTGTCTTTTTTCCGTTACTCTGTCAACACAGTCTCCAACTTGTGCTTCTCATCTGTTTTGCTTTTGGTGAAATAATCTTTAGTAGAGAGAGRGAGTATGGGCATTCATTTAAGAGTTGAACTCAATGATCCTTGTGGGTCTTTTCTTCCTCAAGAATMTTCYATAACCCCTACCTGCTCAGCTGAGCTCAGAGAATCCTTTTCTGTACACTTTAGATTCAATTCTGGATACAACATATCTAGAAATTATAGGRKACCAGTGTAATATACTTTGATCTTTCTTGTAGGTGTTGTAGACATTTCATTTCTTTATATTACAAAAGTCCATTTTACAGACAACATGGCAGTCCTTAGGCACTTATCCTTTAAAYTGTCAGCTCCTGTATTGATTGCAATAAAGGAAATCCTTGCATTCCTTATCTGGTTTATTCTCACTTCACTTCAAGGCCYACAGTTCCTGTTGAGAAATCACTGGGGCCAAGCCCCTGTATCGGTGTGTTCCTCTGTTCCTGCCTGCCCTCCAACAGCTGTCATTTTCTTCTGTACCCATTTTTAGAAACTGACACTGCCCAGCATGTCCTRTGTACTGTTTATTGGCAAGTCAAGCCTTGCTGCCAGTTCCCAGGGTAAAAGAGTCTACCTTAGAGTTTCATCAATACTTCAGAGTTTGCTAAGGAAGATTTATGCAAGTTCTAGTGAATGGAAAAATATTTTTTCTTAGGTTTAAAAGGTTTTCCCCATGGTTGCTTAGCCTTAGAAATACTCTTTGAAATTGTGCTGTAAAAAATCTGTTGGCAGTCAAAATTCATGGCACTAAGACCTCCATAAATAATAGTGTAGTCTTGCAATGATGGGATTTTCATATTGACAGGACTGAAAGATATTTTCAGACTGCATATTCATGTATCATTTGTAAAAGAAACACCAGTGAAATCTGAGTCAGCTACACAAAATGAAACTTCTATTGTCTCAAATAAATTAGAAGAACTTTTAGCCATTGAGTTTTCTTTCGCCTTTTTAATGTAACTCTTCTGTTTCAGAAAAGAATGAGCAGCATCTCTGGTGACCCAAAACGAAATGGTAACGTTTGTTTTAAGTTACACTTGAAGTCAGTGGAATTACATCAATGTATGAAATCATCAGAACATACAGGCTTGTGGGACTGGGGTATATGGAGATAAAAAATAAAAGCGAGAGGTGTGAGTGGCAGTCTGAAATAACTGTGTTTGAGAGGGCTGGAGATTGCCCTTCCCCACTCTCTGCTCGTACTGCTTCCTACACAGCTGTTGGAGCTGCTCTGAGTCAGCTTCTGAAGCCCCTGGTTTTCARAGTGTATTTAAAGGCACACAGGGATGATGCCAGGTTACAAGCTGCTGGCTCCAGATCCAATTCATCGAAGTCCATGGTGTCCACAGAGAATGTTGTGAATAGTAATTTTATGCCAAGTTATTCCCACTCCTAAATCAGGGCCCTCAATAGGCACCGAAGCCTTGATTCTGCAAAASTTCTCACTTATCTCTAGCTTGGAAGAAGGCTCATTATCATTCATGATCATTATTCAGAAAGGAGAAGCAACATTCTGGAGCAGATTTTACTGAAAGTCACATTACAGTTTTTTTCATTTAGTCACAGAGCATTATTTYCTGCACTTTCTTATCATCTTTTTACCCAGAAGAGAAACCTTTGGCAAGGTGAACAAGAACACAACACATCATTAACTTGCACAATCCTGGCCAAGTTGGCTTGCAAACCTGGTGCTTCAAGTACCAGGTTGCTACCATATTTTTTGCTGCATATTTTTGCCTGGCTGCCAGCAGATGAGGAGTTAACTATAGCTCTGCTTTCCCATTCTTCTATACAGATGCTTGGAGGCCAAGCTGCCAGAAATCTAGCTCTTCTCAGAGACAGTGGGAGGAATATTTTAGTAAAGAGGATGCCCTAAGTGGGTGAACTCTCAGCCAAGAAGGTTTGTGCATAAAAATTTCCCTCTGTGCATGTATTTCCCTCTCAAAATGAAAATGAAAATGAAAAGCCCTGTTGACTGCAACTGTGCTTATGTTTACTACTGCACAACCCTAGCAGTTTTTCAGGGTATTTAATAGAATCATGGGTTGGAAGAGACCTTAAAGATCATCTTGTTCCAAACATCTTGCCATGGTCAGGGGACRCCTTCTACCAGACCAGGTTGCCCAAAGCCCCATCCAACCTGACCTTGAACTCTTCCAGGGATGGGGCATAACATAACAGCTTCTCTGGGCAATCTGTTTCAGTTCCTCACCACCCTCACAGTGGTGAACTTCTTCCCAATATGTGACCTAAATCTACCCTTTTTCAGTTTAAAGCCACTGTCCTTGTCCTGTAACTGCAAGCCCTTCCAGTAAGCCCCTCTCCAGCTCTCTTGTAGACCTCCTTTAGATACAGGAAGTGCTCTGATGTCTCTGTGGAATCTTCTCTTTTCCAGGCTGARCAACTCCAACTCACTCAGCCTATCTACAAATGAGAGGGGCTTAGTCCTAGCTTAAAATACTTCCTGGACTAATGCCCCAGTAAAACTAAGTGAGCTATTCACCCACTTCAGGATAAATTGGAAGTTTACACGTTGTGTAGTATGCCTTGGGTAGTAGATGTCTAGCATAAGTGTTCCCAAGTCTTCTGCTTGATATATACTTGAATAATACAGCATTAGTTATCTCAGGGCCATCTGTCACCTTCCTCCCAGAGCAGAATTTGAAATTCAGGGATTGGAATTCAGAGGTTAGTTGGCAAGATCTTCTTTGTAAGAGTCCTGAGTTTGACTTCCTTCAGCATACCTATGAATACATAATTACAGTCTTTCCAGGCAAAATTATTTGTATGGGTATATGCAGGCAATGGATTGCTAAACTAGCTCTGATTCTAGTGATTTTCAAAGCCTTTGAATTGAGTCTTCTGTCAGACAATCCAGTGTTGATGGTGTTGCATATAAAAATTTTATTTTAAGAATTTTGTATGCACAGGCAAAAACGCACCGATTATTGTAACTGATAGCCCAATTAAAATGTATCCCAATTTAACTCCTTAATTCTGCCTGTGTCTTGAACTGTCATTTTGGGTGTAAACAGTGCTGAGAATTCAATAGCAATCTTTCTGGCTTAGTAATAGGATATAAGTTAGGATATAGGTTTACAACCAAGCTTTCAAAGTCACTTAKCATCTTTGCCATAATGATATTTCCTTAGCAAGAATCTAAAGGACATGAGCATATGTGTATTAATTAATCTGTTCTCTGTGCTGAAGGTTTGCACTTTAAATATGTATAAAATGGGTAAAGATCTTTAGCAAGAGGAGTGGATTCATAGTATTTTTAAATGTAACAAATGGTACCTGCATTGGCTGAACTGCAAAAATGACACCAAGTCCCACCAACCAGCTGCCACTCCCAAAAAACCAAACCAAACCAAAAAACCTGAGAAAACACCACTGTAGCCTTCCCACTACCACTTCCTACATGCTTTTATCTGTGGCAAAGCTGACCCTTATAAATGCCCATGAGCACTATCTCCAGCTTTAAAGGTTGTTCAACACAGCAGTGGGTTGCTGGTTGTTCAACCAGTTCAGGAAATAAGAGGGAACTACTTCTGGTCTGAAATACTTGCATGTAAAAAGAACACCTGGAAGCCTGAGTTCTTTCAGGAGTAATTCCTAATGCTCAGTGAAGGGAATTAAACAAACAGCAAGGTTTATTCTGGCAGCTTCTTAGCAGGCTAAGAATTACTGCATGCTAAGAATCAGCTGCTTGGAAACTTAATGAATGTGGCAGCCAGAAAAGTACAAAACATGGCCAAGAGTTGCAAACCAGATATATATGGGCTGAAATGAAGAGGATAGGGAAAATCTATCCCTAAATCCAAGATGGAAAGGCTTTGCTGTACCAGGGTGTTCAAGCACTTTGACACTGTAAAATACTTTCTGTAAAGAACTTGTCTGCATCTAGAGTTGTAATTCTATTCCTTGTACTTCTATTCTCCTTGGAGAATAATAGCAGAAAAGTATTTTTATAYTTGCATGTGTCTCTGCTGCGATTTAGCAACTGGAACCAGAGCCAAGTCTGCCAGCAGCCAGCTCTCCCCGGCCCACTGGTGACTGGGCTGGCACCCATCGCCTCAAATCTCCCCTCAAACCAGGCTCAGATCCCAAAAATGCCTTTTCAGCAGCATTGTTTAACCTCATTTTGCAAAACCAGAATGAGTGACACTAGGAAGGAAGAGCCCTAAATATTGATTTAATTAAAATCAATCTTTCCACTCCCCAGTTAATGAATGAAATGAAGTCACATGCCTTTGTGGATATTACTGATTTGTTGTATGGGTTACAAAGTTTTTGTGTGCAGTTGTTTCACATTTTCAAGTGTTTTCAGAGGTGCAGGGGACTTAAAAGAGACAGCTRTGGCTTTTATGTACATGATTTCCAGAGCCAGATCTTTAGGGGAAAAATGTTAAAAAGTAAGACTTGAAATAGAGGCAYAAGTGTAGATGAGCACACAGAAGAGATTTACATGAGCTTTAGRGAAATGTAAATAATGTTTATAGCAATTTCCTCATTTGTCCTTTTGTCTGTAACATCCMAAAATATCTAGTTTTGCAAGCAGACGCACTAAATGGTCTTACTGGTATTTCAGAAGGCTGTGCCTCCATGTTAGGACTTGTCTACCTCGGGGAAATGTGCTGCCCTTCCTTCAGCACCAGAGCCGTGGTGGTTGAATTAAAGCAGCGCAGTCATGCCCGTGATCTTTCCATATGCAGATGTGCTCTGAGTCACGAGGGTGAGGGCAGCGGTGCTCCTTTCTGCCCCTGCCGAACGAGGCATTACAGCAAAAGCTTTCCCTCCCCAGTCACCGTCGGGAGCAGGATGCCGGCGTTTCCCGGCTTTGGCTGAGGGAAGCAGCATCCTCGGTGACCCGACCTGCTCTCCTTGCGGCGGAACTGACACCACCGTCACTGAGCACAGAGCGTGCGGCGGGCTCACTTAATCCTCCCCAGCGAACACATGAGCCGCAGTTTGCCTTTCAGTCTGTAAATTGTTCTTTTGTTTTGCAGGCTTTACTGAACACGGTTTTATTTCATGTGACTGTGCTGTTTATGGAGGAGTAAATATTGCCGGGGGTCCATTTAAAAAGGCCAATGACCTGGATTTTTTTTCCGTTTGAATTATCTCCAAGAGTCAGGCATGTTTAACAACTGATTCCCCATCCCCCCGCCTTGTTTCTGTAGAATGCAATCATTTCTAACATCTTACACCAACACCAACTAAAAAGACAAAGATTTTGAGTGAAATAAAACTGCATGTAGTATGAATGTGATCAGACAGTATSTGACCTTGCCATTTTTGGAAGAGCTGATTTCCATCCTGATTTACCAGTTTACAGCATAGCATGTTTTTAATCTCCGGATATAAGCTTTTTTTGTACTGTTAGTAGTAATTTGAGTTCATAACTCTAGTTTGTTGCTTTTATTGTTTTTTTTACAAAACAAATTATCATGCGTGTTTTCACAAATTATAAGTAAATTAATAAACAACCCATGTTCTCAGAAAGGGAAGATTTAAATAGGCAAATATTCTTATTCTTGCTGTTCCTGCAATCTAAATAGCAGTGTCCCTTTGCTATTTAACAAACAGAAAGTTGAACGGGGCAGGGGAAATAGTGCTATATTTTCACTTTCAAGAAAGAGCTTTGTRAATTCCAAATATCTGGAATATTAAATAGATTTGAGTATTCTTAGAAGTTGAGCCGACCAAATCTTTTTTTAAATATATGTATTTCCTTAGCAGTATACAGTGAATTKATCACTGTAATAAAATGGGCTTCAACCTGAAATTTTGCTGTAGACATCTTTATCTTTACCYAGTCGTGTAAAAGTATGAAAAGATGGAATTTTTATACTGAGTGCCATTCAATATTTATTCTGAAGTCTGTGGTGTTTACCGTGTCATTAAAAGGCACCCTGGCTTCAGTGCAAAGCTGGCTTCAGAAGCCACAGCCCGCTTTTTCCCTGGAGAGGTGGAGCAGGTGGACAGGGRTGCCATTCCCTCAGGCTGGTCTTACTACCATCACACCTGATTGCATTTCTTCAAAATTTYATCTTTTCTGGGGAGGGAGCATRCAGGACACTACATAATTCAGTGCTCTGATGGTGTAAACAACGAGCACATCTTCAGTGTCATTCTGGCTTGAACCAGACCACACCAGGGAGTAGCCATGCTGCACAAGCCACACATATGCACGCATTTGTGTATATATATATATATATATATATATATATATATATATACATATATATATTTGCATATACAAGTCCTACCAGTCCTGCTTAACGCTTTGGGAAAATGCTAAGAAGGAATGGCAAATCTTCTTGCTCTGTATATGTCTTAGAGAGTATGACAGTTAGTTGAAGGTGTTGGGAAAATATTTCACATAGTTATTTGATATTTTTTGAAATGAAACAAAACTGATGTGTTAGAAAAGATTATTTACAGAGAAAAAGAGCCTTTCCTTAAGGTTTTCCGCTTAAGCCCACCACTTATGACTTCAACCTTCTAATTTTTAGTGGCCCTTTTCAAACATAGGAGTTTACCAGCAGGTTATTTCTCACTTTAAAAAGATGTTGTCTTCCTAGAGTCAAAATTGTTACTGTGAAATGAACGGCAGTCAGTGACACCTACAGCCTCCACTAAGATGAGAAGTACAGGTGCCGTTTCATTCTCAGTTGTAACTTGTCTTCTTGTTTGTATTACCTAACAAGAGTTTTCAGATTCCAACTCAAGCCATCTTTTAAAAATAAATTAGCTAAAGCCTTAATTAGCCAGCACTGGTCAGAACAGATCACACTGACTRCATATGCTACTTGGTCTGTCTCTTYGTAAAAAGTTGACAGYTTATCAGAAAAGAAAAAATTCAAACTATTTTCTGCCTTAATAGACCTCAGAACTCTCTGTGGTGAAGCAGAATAATTATAGTATAACTGAGCACCTGCTGGTTCCTTTCTAGATTATTAAATTATATGCATGTTATCATATGGGGTTGTCTCAGATTCCCCTTACATTTTTCCTTTCCTTTTAAAACTGGCAGCCTGATTATTCTCTTCTCTAGTTTTTGGAGACTACAGATCACCAAAATAATCAAATTTACATTACAATGACATAAAATGTACAGATTCATGTCATTAAGGAAAAAACTCCTCAAATGGGCACAAAGGTCAGATTTTATAATTAAAAACTTAAGTTTCCATTTTCTGAATTTTTTTTTTTAATATTAAGTTTTCCTTAAAAATTACATTGAAGTGGGTTTCTGGAAAGTAAAGTCGTGGTAGGCAGCAGAAGTATGAGCTGATGTGTAAGTAAACCTTAATGCTGTTCTAAGAGGATCAGTTCTAAACTGATTTCTGTAGGTTCTATAGTTCAAAATGTCTTACAGTTTCATTCAGTACAGGCACAGTCAACTGAATTTTCACTCTAATGGATAGAAGATGGGATCTCTTCTTGATAACTTTTATTAATATTCACCACATTTCCAAGGTAATGCAGACAAATTGGTACACTGACTCTATATATTGGATTTTTGTCGTTCATATCTCTGAATATATGTCCTAGATAAAAAATTATTTCCTGTCTTCCACAGTTTTTACCATAGAGATTTCAGAGGATTTATGAGTTCTTGGCTTTCTGAAATAGAAATGTCTTTGCTGTAGTYCAGTGTTGAATGTACTGCTGTCTACACACATAATTACTAAACACTACAAAACTATTGTGACTGAAATGTCTTTAGTATTTGTTTTTCCTGTCCAACAGGGCAGTGGGGATTTTGAAAGCTTTTGTTTCTGCACGTTATTATTTTTTTGTAGGGGAAAAAAAGGGGGAAAAGATAAAAATAATTGTTACCCAAGTCTTATTTAAATATCTGTGTTAATTGTCTTGGCTGGTCAGCTGCTGTTTCTGAGGTAAAAGTAGGCCCACTCCTGCACTCTGTCTTAGAAAAAAACCCCATTAAATATCTCTTTTAAATGACATTTAAACTCTATTTGATCCCAGACATATGGGGTGGCCTGCATGTTCTGCACATCTGATGAATTTTGGACAATGTTGTTGTAAATGTCATGTTTTTAATGTGGAACAGGCTGTTTGCTGCTGGATCTGTACCACATAGTTGTCAGAGTGATGGAGAAGCATGAACTCGAATGGCCGTGCCAGATAAAGTGGAGTCCTTAAACAGGAAGAAGGAACAGGAATTAAAAGAATAGCAGTTCAAGAGGGTCTCACAGAGGGGAAAAAGGGGAAGACTTATGAGTCCTTGAGAGGTTTTGAATTGGCAAGAAAGACAATATTTTGAAGCAGGAGAAAAGGGCATTTAACGATGAGACACTACAATGACAAAGAAAGGCACTCTGATTTTGAGGAGACAAGGTGAGAGGCAGAAARCTTGTGGATACTCTACAGGAGACCYGACCTATTGCTARACAAYRTKGTRGAARAAACACCTACAAAGCTGGAGCTACACCAAAGGATTAATAAAAAATCCTTATCCCACCACAAAACCTGTATGTGCTTTGCTTCTCTTTTCTCCCTTTGGGAAGGGATGCTTCCCTCRTTGTTTCTCACACTTTAGAAGTGGTTGCCAGCCCAGCCACTTCATGTTTTTCAGGATTATTATTACTTGTCTGAAGAAACTTGGCAGTCTGCGCAGATCRTGAGAAGAGACTGTCAGCAATACTTGTGATAGTGGGGTTACTTCCTTTTTAAGTAGAATATTGGAATGTTCTGTTCATCTGATTAATAATAAGCAGATTATTTAAAGTATTTTTCCTTTGTTAGATAATGCAAAGTGAAAATAGTTTTCACTAATTTATGTTTTCCTCCCTGCCTGGTACTTTTGTGAGCATCCTAATTTCTAGTACTTGCTTTGGGCAGCTTTTTTAGCTCCATKACATTAAGGAAGTTCATCACCTTCACCAGAGATATACTGCTTGACATTAGCTGAGGATCTGGCAATTTCTTCAGTCTTTTCTTAAGAAGTTTTTTTTTTATCCTGGCCCCAAGCTATATTTAGTTTTTTACATTTGCTGCTTTCACTGACAACTGAACTCTTTTAACTGCAAACGCTCTGTCACAGGGAGCTGTGGTGCTGTGTGGTTTACTGTTGCTTTTAGCCCTGCACACCAGAGTTGAAATTCTGTGTAACAGGCCAAGTCATGCTTGGTGTCTTTAATCAAGATTGCCTGCTGCTATCATTTGGYTACATCTGAACATTAATTAGGCATTTTGAGTAAATAGTTTTAATTTATTTTGGTAWATCTTAATAAACTGGGTAAGAAAAGGGATCTTTTATGGACCAGGTAACCAAAACAGTAGGAGCTACTTTCCAATGTGCAAGCATGTGCAGGTGAAGAGGTTTCACTGAATTCCATTTGGTAAATGTTTATTATTCTGTGAGGGGGGACAAAAAAAACAGAAACTGAGAACGTACAGAAACCATGGGATCACTGCAGCCATAGAAGCACCAATRGTCTGGCAGTGTTAAAATTCATTTAAAAAGAGAACCTTTGGCCAGATTACTAGCTAAAAAGGGGATTAGATTTGTAAGCAAAGCCTGCCTCTTCTCCTGCTTGATTCCTTTTGCTTTCAAGGACACAGGATGTTTTCCCTCCCTTATAAATAAACAGAACTGAACAAAGCAATACTGGTTCCAATTTCTTCTTCTACAGAGAGCAAATTGTACATTAGCAATTCTAGTTAGGAAATGGTTAAAAGAAGCAGTATGCAATTCTCAGGGTTGCTGTCCAAAATAAGAAATTTTCCATCTCTCTTCCTCCTCAGCCACTCCAATTAGTGATCCTGGGCTTTCCCAAGGGCACAGACATCATCCTACTGTGGTTGGTACCAGAAGGTATGATGCTTTCCAGATTAGGGCAGCTCTCTCCAGAAAATATTGGTGGGTATAGAGAAGGCAAGGAAATAGAAATTTTTGCTTTCAAAGTTAGAAAATGTTGTTGTCAACTGAATGCCAACTGGTGCTAGTGTGCTTATCAGATTTCCCTTATTGCCTTGCTTTCAGTGTTGGGGATTAATTGTTTCCAAAGATGCATATTCATTCCACAAGCAAAAACACTGAAAAACTGTTTAAATTCTTTAGTTTTCACCATTTCTTCATGTGTGTTACAGGCCTTAAATTGTAGTTCAACATAAAATTCCAAATAATAATAAGGCAGTAGAATTATTTTTTTTTWAATGTGTCTCAGAATGGTAATGTCCAGATTATGTGAGCATCAGGAGATGTATTAGCATAGTGTCATGCTTCCATGCTATGTCAGTGTGATGCACTGAGAACTCTCACACATTAGAATCCTGGCTTCTTGACAACACTTTTTTGCAAACTTATCAGTGTTGCTGTGACCTTTAACTGGGATTTTTCTTCTGCAGATTAACACAAAGAAGGGAATAACAAGCTGTGCAGCAGAGCTAAAGGGGCCTGGTTTCCTCTGGTAGGTGCCCGAGGTCCTGCAGCACCTCACAAACCACAGATTATTGYGGGAAGGGAGGTGACTCCCTATGGSCTCCCTGGTGCCCCAGTGCTCCTGAGGGCAGGACASGAGCGGTGCCAGGGCTGGCTCTGGGGTCTGCTGCAAACCCCGGGGCTGTAGAGCTCTCRCAGAGATCCTCTCGTGCTGGAGCAACTGCTGTGGTGTCCCCACCACAACCCACGTGCAGATCTGTGTGGCATTCAGAAGTTGTTTTTATCTTTCAGACCCCTGCCCTTCTGTGGTTACACTTGGCCAACAGACTCAGGATTTGTTACAGAGGGACATCTAACGGGCAGGACCACAGACGGTGGGACTGCCTAAGTCCCGCTTCCTTGAGAAAGCTGGAAAAGACGGAGCTGCCAGCAGGTTTTAGTGTGAGTAATAGCATGACCTGCATTTTGCACACTAGCACCTCAGTCCAGTGGGACTGGAGGTGGCAGCCAGGGAGACCTTGGGAAGTGCCATACTGGGGCACAGCTGGGTGCCACCACCCCATTCAGCCCCACAGTGCCCTGCACCTCCAGTCCGGCCCCGAGTGTGCTCAGCCCTGGCAGGAGCTGTGTCCCACCCTCGGCCACCCCAGCCACACAGCTGTCCTTGTGCCAGGGAGCACCATGGCACCTGTCCCTCAGCCCACACAGCATCTGTCCCCAGGGGTCCCTGGCAGCTCCAGGGTCACATCTGAGGCAGACCCAGCTCTGCTGCTTCTGAAACCCTCCTTGTCTACTCCCCAGACTCCTCCTGTCTGTGGGGAGTAGACAAGGAGGGTCCGGGAACGTCATTAGTCTGCGGTTGATCCTTACTTTGTTCCCAAGATATAATGACCTTCAGCACTAGTAATATCCTGACTCGCAGGTTTGTCCCAGATTGGGTCACCCCCTCTGTGGAGCACAGTGACCCTCTACTCCAAGAGAGGACAGGGACATGATTTTCAAATTGAAAGGGCTTTACCAATGGTGGTCACAATTTGGCTGTTTTGCTATAGTGCTGCTCCTGGTCTGAGAACAGAGAAAAGGAGTATGAGATAAGAACAATGCATGATGTAGAGGAAAAAATGTAGTATTGTTTGGAAAACAAGCTTACAAAACTTGCTCCTCTGTTTACATAGTTAATTTAGTCTATTGGTGAACAAATTGATTTTTCAAATTTGCCTCTACAGYTCTTTCACTTGTCACAAATTCCTATGACACTTTATCAAGTAAAGTGTTCGGCTTTTAGTGAACATGATTTTACTTCCAGCATGAGTTTTGCAGAAGTCTTGTCTAGCATGGTTTGTTTTTAATGAGCTAATAGGTAATTTTTGTGTTCATGGACAAAAGAGTTTGAAAATATATTTGTACTTATTTCTTGTCAAGATGAAGTTTCCAGCTGAATGGAATTACAGYTTTTGCATAAGTTATGAGGCAGCACTGAGAAAACTTGCTTCACTTTCAACGGGTGTGTGCTCTTAAGTCAGACYTGCTGGTTATTCTAAACAAATGCAACTGATTTAGGAAGACATATATGCTGGATACTGGGAATATCCCTACTATATGGAGTTGTTTTATTTCCATTATTTCCATCTGAATTGCCAAAGGACTTGCAAGATTAGTAGTATTTCGTGAAGTTTTCAAATGGGGACATGACTATGTGAGAATCATGATAATTTTCCAYGCTTGATTTGGATGCTTGAATTTGGTTTTATGCATGACAAAACTCTCAATTTCATATTGTAAGGGGTTCATCTACATGTGTTGTAGGAAATCCTTCAATCTAATCAGCTTTGGCTGCATGGTACTAGATAGCTGCCTAGACAAAACTAGATATAGCCACTTATCAGTTTATCTGTGGATGATATTTCTGTTAAATCAGACTTCCACTGTGGGAAACTTCATATCTTTTAGAGAAGCCAYGATATATATGGTAATTCTGATGTTAAAATACACCCTTTTTTATTTTCTCTTGCTTTATCTCTGTGGGCAGCAAGMAGATAGCATCTTTCAGTGCTTGCTACTGCCTCTGCCATTCAGGACCAAACACAGGCAGTTGTTGTGTTCCCACAGTCTTACAGCAGGAGACAGAAGTCAGTCTTGCAAAATCATTTTAAGGAAGGAAAATTGCAAGGTAATTAACTTCTAGATTCCTGTCATCATGTCCAGGCAATGCAGAAGTTAAGAACTTCTCTGATAGCTCAGGGAACTCTCTGCTTGAATATCTGTCCACGCCAATCAGTCAGAGCTTACATCACATCTCTTTTGGAAARAGAAGGGACTGGTACCTTCACAGCAAACCATCACTGTCTGTGAACTGTTAGGATGAGCAGAAATAGGATTTTAGAAATGAGAACTAGACTGTATTTTTAGCTATTAGGTCGGTTTGTTCAAAGTCCAGTACATTTAAATGCAGATGGATACTCACTGTGATTCATAGYGTGAGGCCATTAGTTCCTCATGTTCTAACAAGGAGCTGCAATGTTTAATATTAGATCCATTTTTATAAGAGAAGAATAAAKCAGCTGGACTATAGTGCTGTTGAGTAGTTTCCACTGAATACTGCTGCCCTTATTTGAGTATTTTTGTGGCTTGAAAGAGTGGTGTGAGCTCTTGTACTTTTTTTTTTCTTCCTTCCTTGTTTGCTTGTGCTACCACCTTGCACTGTTTTTATTTGCTTTCAGAGCRGCCCATTTTTCCTTGTCATTTATTTTATGATATATCTCTCTCTGATAATCAGCTGGCCTCCCTTCTGTGATATGTCATCCCAGAGTGTTGCTTCAGCAGCTGAAAARAAGTGTGAATTTCAACACCTCCTGGCTGCAAGAAGGTTTTAAACAAACAAAACAAAATCCTTGGGCTGTGCTGGCTGTCTTACTGTACAGAAAAAAAAACCGAGATGTGACTCCAGGGCCCAGAAATACAGATGAAGGTACTTCTCCTATCCATAGTGTGGAAAGACTCCATTATGTTGAATATTGACATCCTTTTGCAATTGGTAATGGGGTGTAGCGCACAAGTGCTCTTATAAAGTGCTCACTTGTTTGCTCAGGTAGGAAATTTGGGATCCAARACCACCCCTCCTGAAGACCTGGTATATTTGTTTTCCATGAAGCCTGCATCTGATGGTGGGGCTCTGAGATGCAGAACCCACCTGAGCCTGCCAAGCACCCCTTGCCCAGGGCAGTTTTCCTTCAAGGGCTTGAGACTCTGTACTTCTACATGAGCAACTTCTGCACACTGTTATTTTTATCTGTATTCCAGAACAGCTGCAGACCCGTTCTCCTGGGTTCTGGGTAAGCCCACAGAAGTCCAATAATTATTAAATAACTTATGTATTTCAGATGGATTCATATAAATTRATCTTGGGCACAGAAGGTGCCTGAATTAGGGATCTAGGCTCCCTCCACAGTCAGTGGAGATGCAGTTGACAGGTGTGCTGAAGTTGCATTCTTGCAAACTCTCAGTTATGGGGATGATGAAGCATTAGTTCTACTAAACCTTTAGAGTGAAACTGAGTTAAAGTTTCCACCTCTGRAAGATGCAGTAAAAAGAGAGGGAGAATGGTAATTGTGTCACCTTGGACAAAAGGCTRATCTGCTTGCACTGTGCACGCTATGTATGCACAGTCATGCTAATGCAAACCAGGAATTTCACCAGAAATCTAGGAAAGCAGCAATACAGGTAGGACAAATGGGCACACAACTGTTTGACAGACCTGCTAGAGTCATGGTCAGATGAAGGCAAAGAACAAACAATATATCGGAGAAAGGTGTRGTCTGGATTATTTGGCCAATGTCATGTCTGAAGTAAAAATTGTGGTTTCCTTGCTGCTACCTCTGTCCTAGGTCTGAGAGGTGATAACTGGAAAATGGCTGAAGGGCAGCTAAGCCATGGATTGGGAATACAGTTAGTGGAAGGACCAATGGGTGATGGCCAGTTCAGGAAAATGTTTCAAGATTAAAAGCAGATCTCAGTTCTGAAGCTGGGGTGAGGGCATGAGGATGGGAGATCTCCCATTTCTGCTTGTACTGGGCAACCTCCATCCATTTGTGATGCTTGAGGGGCAGGTGAGCAGCTCCAGAGCACAAGGAGAGAGGTGAACGGGACCTTGACATGTCAATGTTTCTGCTGCAAATACAGACAAGTAYGCAATGTGCCTATTTTGAATTACCAGAATATCTAAAATGTTTGCAAAACCCTTGTTAATAATTGTAATAACTCAAAATAACACACTTGATAATTGCTGAAATTGTTGGTAAACCATATGTTTTGGTTATGGTTCTGGCACAGTTTGTTCTCCTCAAATTTGAAAGGATGTTATTTTTCACAAACTGTTGAGAACAAGTGAGCACTATGTGAACATAAGAATGAAGGAACTTATTCACAGATTTTGAAGTAATCTTCTACTGCTCAGGTCTGTTATTGATTTTTTTTTTATTATTCTTAAATATTTACTCTTTTTATCTGGGCTTCTCTGCTGTGTGTGTTGAAGTCCACTGCAGCTGAGTGATTTATGGGGTCCAATGGCTTTGCACAGAGGATTATCACTGGCTGAAGTTTCTGAAAGTTCAGGTTCTTTGGGCCTTTCACTGGGCCAGMCTTTATGAATAATGTAGGCTCTCTCTATTTTTTATATTCCCTAATTTGAAACTCTGAATAATGTTCTTTGAGTCTCATTTCTGAGCAGTCGTTTGTTTGAGTGTCTTGGGACTACAATGACATTCTGTTGGACATTCAAATTACATTCAGATGGAGTAGTTTTCTTACCTGCTTCAACATTTTATCTCTTAACCTCCCAAATCCAGACTGCAAGTTTTCAAGGTGAGATGARTTGTTTCTGTACCATGTATTTACTCTTTACAAATTTCTGTGGGTGTAACCAAGGTAAGGCTTCCCCCTAGAATGCCAGATTAGGTTAAATAYTCTAATACATTTTTCCTGCTCAGAGATTAATATGAGCTGTATATAGCACTTATATACTACTCACCCTCAAAATTAGGGTTTTTTGCATCTTAAGGGATCCACAAGATTTGCCAAGTGTGTTGGATTTATTTCCTAAATCCTTGAGACACATTTGTGACTGACAAACTTGCAAAGAAAAACAGGCTGGTGTCAGCAGCTGGTAGAGACCAGCCACCTTCACTCATGAGCATAAGCAGGATTCTCTGATTTGGTGGTTTCTTTGTGATTTCTTGGTGGTTTCTTCTAAYTCAGATTCAGATTCTAATTACCCTTTTAAGCTCAGCTTTTTTGCAGCAAGAAAATTTGGGTTTAAGATCCATCCTGATCCATCTGACTGCTTCTATAAATTCCAGCCCAAACCGCAGGTGATCTGCAGCTGGGAAAGTAAGAAGAGCCCAGGAGCAGAGACCCCTTGTTCCAACAGCTCAGAAAGGTGCATTGCAGACCCCTGGCCATCCAGTGTGTTCTAAGGTGGGGTTTTAAGCTCTAAGGCACAGCCTTCAATATACCAAAGTGCAGGTTCCTCCATAAACTGTCACGACAAGTGTCACTGTCACAAGGCCCAGGCACTGCACACTTTTCTCTTTTTATGTACCACAAAGAGATGAGATGAAACCCCCCAAATATGAAGCCTCTTGCTCTGTGACTTGCTACTTTCAGTTTCCAGGCATGTCTGAGTTAGGAAATGAGTCATAYGGTTATTATTTACTCATCAGCTCTGCTGTTTCTTGTGTCTTAATCATTTTGCTTGTAACTGGGAGTGTTACTGTCTTCAAAATAAAGGCTTGAAAGATGAGCAACTAATTGCAGTCTTCACTCTAATTACAAAACAGCTGTATGCACAGGGCTGGCAGCCATATTAATGCCTAGGATGAGGTACTTTCCTGCAGTGTTTAGAGGGATCTCCCAAGTAATTAGTCCGTAAGGAGACTTGGAAGAGATGCAGACACTAATACAGGCATATCCCACTACAAAGCCATAGCCCAAGGCCTTCTARTGCCCCTGTGCCTGGGTGGATCCCAAGCCCTGCCACCTGCCATGCTCATGGGGCTCAGAGGTGCCAGAACTTGTTCACAAAAGTGCTTCAGAACTGCTGTCTTGTCTCCAAGGGTTAGATGGCCCCACTGTGATGCATTGYTTTCTGTGATTTGTCTCTTCCTAAGCAAAAGTGAGGGGAAAAAAATTCCCACTTTTCTGGTCCTTTATGGCCTCTAATTTTGACATGGAGTCTCTCTCACTGCATGACATCCCTTGCAGACTAGCCCCACTCACATGAAAATGGAACAAGAGTTTTGCAGTGTCAACTCTCTCTGAAACACTTTCTGAGCCTGGGTACCCCTGTAGCAGCCACTGTTACAGTGTCTGAACACCTCAAACACCATTGCCACAAGCTCTAACTGCTGCTGCTTGCCTAGACATAGGTTTAAGAAGTGTGGTATATTTTGAGGCTGTCTGCAGTTTGAAGTGACCCACAACAGTGTCTGACTTGCTTGTGCCATCTTCCTTCTTTGTGCAGCAATAGGGGAGCTCAGAGTCACATTTGCTTTCTCTGTCAAAGAAGTGTGGTAGAGGCACAGGCCCTTCTACAGAGATTTCACATTCACCCACAGCTGCTGGTGCTGTAATTKCTCCTTTGGAACAATCCCAATCCTTGGATTACTGCCCTTTTCAGTAATCATTAGACTTTCTCACTGCACATCGCCGTAGGATTTTTCAGGATTTTACTTCTTTTATGGAAGCACCTACAAGTGCTCCACTGAAATGTAATACTTGTGGTTTGAATCCCATATGTAAATCCATAAAAATAAGGTGTCCCTGTCCCATTTAAACAGTTTACAATGTAAATTAAAAAAAAAAAAAAAAAGCCACTGATTGGGGAAAGTTAAGTCATTTCTGGCTGCTGAATTTCTGATATTTAGCATCCCTCTCAGAAGGATCAAGAGTCTCTGAGRGTGTGAGTGTTGGTTCCTGAGAGGCTGAGAAAAAGGGGAACAAATAAATTTATCAGTTATCCAAAGAGTTCCTCTTTATTGCAAAATGCACACAAACCCAAGTATCACACCATCGTTAAGTCCTATCCACTTACCTACTTCATTAGTTCAGGGATTATGTTGCTTTTAATCTTTGTGATCTGGGTCATCGCAGGATTCAAGCTGATGTTKGAGTCAATATGGGGCTTCAGTTTCCTACTGCTAACACTGTGTTTTGCAGTGTATCTGTTCTCCTTCAACTGAAGTAAGCAGGAAGGAAATCAGATTTTGCAGCTTGGCTTTTACTTTTTTCTTTAACAGCCACATCAATTAGGTCCTCTCTTTTTTCCCTAGGTTGTCTAAATGACTCACACAAAGTGATTAGGGATCAAACATCCACCATACTAAGCACTGTGCAGCCCTTTGTTTCACCAGCTCCCAGAGATAAAAGCTTGAAAGTGTTTCAGGGAAAAGTGAGTTTTCCTATCTGGAGTTGCAGATTAGTTCCCTGAGTGATGTTTTACAGAAGACTGGTACCTACCCCATCAGGAGGGAGGACATCAGTGAAATGCAGGCAGCTCTCCAATGTCCTTCTCATGCTTCCCTTTTGAAAATACAACTGCTTCTGCAGCTGACACAACCRGCAGGGACATCATCCATAAGTCTCAAACTTCTTTACAAGTTTACTTCTCCCTGGACARTCAGGCTGTGGTTAACATAAACAGACAGTTCTCCATACTAATTTGTAATAGATGAGCCTGGGCTCTCAGAATTCTCACCCAGTGCCAGCTGTGGCATGAAGACGTGTTCAGACATGGTGACTGTCTTTGCTTCAAATGGAAGATTCTCTCCCTTTTTGCCTCAGAGAAGGACAAGCTGATGTGCGCACAGGGGCTTGAGGGGATGCTGACTCCCTTCAGGAGGCATGGAGTAGTTACTCCATTGGTGATCTCCTGTTGTCAGGAGTAATTATTTCACTGTTACTAAAGAAGTGGGTAGGTACCTTACCCAGATTTGTGGGGTGGCTGTTAATTTCTGATTCAAATGTCTGATAAACCTGAATGTGCAAGAGCCTCAGAGAGAACCTGCATGGGGAAAAACAAGAACTACACTTAGGGAAACCTCTTTGCAATGGAAAATAGGCTGGTGAGGCAGTTGGATGGTAAGAAGAAAACTGGCTCTCTCAAACTGTATTAGTTCCCCACCTTTCTATTTGAAAATGCAGGAATAAGCAAGTAACAGTATTGCTTAACATCCACCTGTCYTGCTGGAATAACCGGGCTCATGCTGACCTTCTGCTCCAGCTGGTTTGTTAACCCAGCTYACAGRAAAMAAGAGAAAGTGAATGTTGTCTGGAAAAGTGGAATTTAAGTGATCATATACGTGGGTTTGATCCGAAAATGTTGCAAGAGGACTGGGAGGAGTCAAGCCTGGAATCAAACCTGGGAAAAAGTTTGGCCGCTGCAGCAGCGCACAGAAAAGTGCAGCAGGGAAGGCAAAGGGGGTTGTGATAAAGAGATCCCCAAAGAAAACCCCAGAAGGACTGATAGTTGAAGTTGAAATAAGCAAGTTGAAGTAAAGGTGAATACAGTGGAGACTTGTACCTAATCGACACAGAGGTTTTATTAACAAGCATATGCTTTTTCTTTTGAGATAGGTAGATAGATAGATAGATAGATAGATAGATAGATAGATAGATAGATAGATAGATAGATGGATGATATACATATAGGCAGTAAAATCTGCACTCTGCATACAAAGGTATAAAAAAGTATGCATTCTCAATGTGTGTATCTGGGCTAAACTGCACCAGTATACTTGCCACTGTGCCAGAAAGGCATTATGCTGCTCTGTGTTAGCATAATTAAAGTAGCAGAACTGGTAAGCATAGATGAATCCTTGAAGGTCTTGGAATTTTGTTTGGAGTCATGTGGAGCTKCTGGCCTCATTTGTATTGCATTGCTTTTTAAAACTGTTTTTTGTTTTGGTATTTTACCCCAAAATATTTCCTTATTGCCATATAATACCACAGAGAGTACTGTATGTGCTTAACAGCATATGCTGGTTTGTTTCTAAAGGGTTTCTTTTTTAATGTGCAGGGTTGCTGAAGCTTTGAAGAGAAATCCTGAATCACTTTTTTAATGAGGTGTGGAAAGCGAACTGTGGGAATAAGTGGACTTGGCTGGACTGCAACTTCCCTAGATCCCCTGGGAGTTTTGAGTGTCCAAGAGATGCAAGAGTCCAATGTTAAGAATATCTCAGAAACATGAAGTTCCTGAAGGAAATACTAATCATTAYCACATGCATTCTAAACCCTGGCAGCTCCTGAGTTTTGAAGCATTTACCCTGTACCTGTTGCTTCAAAGGAAATGTGCTTGAAGGGAATAGTTAGTAGCTAGAAGGGAGTAGTAGCATTCACAATAAAGTCCATAAATATTATAAGGCAGTAAAAATATGTTCTAAACATTCAGTAATATTAACAGTAATAGCCTGTCTAAAATACTGTATGGGGGAAGATTCTGATCTCCCTCRTCCTTTGCCAAAGGCAGAAGCATGACTTTAAACACCAGGGAGGGGAATAGCAAARAATTGTCATGCCTTGGCTCTTGGGTAAGATAAGCCAGATTCAGAAGTTATGAGAGGCACTTCTACACACATCAGTGCAGAGAGGGAACATTTCTCTGAAGCAGTTGAAATATTTTGTCTGGTTAGGAGGAGTTACAGCCACAGTAATCAATGAGATATTGGCTAAGAAACTTGTGAAGTAATCTGGAGGATTTTAGATGAAGACAAAATATCCTTGGGGGCCTGGAGAAATATGTGCAACCATCTTTTCTTTGAAAAGAATGAGAAATGGCTTTTTTCCCTATGGTTCCAGCAGTGCTAAAAGCAAATGGGCCTTGTCTTTGCTCCAGCTAAAAGGATCTTGCTTCTCTAAGCAGGAATACTTGGATTCTGCCTGGGAGGCTGGCACAGCTTTGAATGCTCCATGTCTGCTGAGTGTGCAGCTGGATACCTGCGAGATGCTGGGCSACCACAGACTCATTTCCATGTATACTACAGCATTCCTGTGGGAGGAGAGGCTCTTAATAAGCCTGTTCATAATGGACGYGTAAGCATGCAAGCTTTATTACCTGCCAGCTCACCAGGAAAGTATGCCATTCCTGCACCGATGGATGTGTAACCAGGGCTGTCTAATTATCATGTGCTGTGCTGCCAGAAGCACTGGCTCGCTCTGTCCTTGGGCTTTTCACTGTTATACACAAAGCAGGAGCCTCTTGCTCGCTCCTCTGAATTACTTCTGGTGTTACTGGGGCCACTGGAGAAAGGCAAGGACATACCAGCAGAGAGTTGGGCACACTGCTTTATGAAGAAAATTGAGGAGACGCCGATGTCAGTGTAAATCCTTGACTTAAAAAAAAGTCTATGCCTGCAGCATGTATGACATTTGAGATACCCTTCAAAAAATATTTTAAAGGACTTTCTGCAAGCATCATCCATTATAGTAGTTTAAATAGCAGGATTTAGACACAGAGGGTTTTCCTCTGCCTCTTCTAGTGCTTGTAAACTAATGGTCTGAGACAGACATGAAGTGTTGCCTTTTCAGAAGCTGTGCAGAAGAAGTCTGATCACAGAAACACTATTAGGAGCTTGAGAAGCAAACATAAAATACAGCAAAAGAAAGCTGAGGGATTAAGAAGAAAAAGAGAGTATTAACTCCAGCCAAACCAAAGCCACAGGAAATGGAGTCTGAATGTAAGAGCAGGATCTAGACAGAAAGGGATTTGGCAGGAGAGGAATTGTTGCAAAGAGTTCAAGGAAAAATATAAGGCCCAGTCCTGCAAAACAGTGCTCGAGATGAATTCTTGTCTCTTCAAATGAACCCATTTGCATTACACTGCTGTCATTTTGTAGGTCTAGGATCTCRGAAAAATATCACCTGTTACCAAAGGGTAGCAACACTGGAAAGATAACGGGGTAAGAAGAGGGCTTAGGGRTTGCATTTTAAAAATTCTCYTTGGCTGGGCAGCRAGGATCATATCCACAGAGACAGGTWGTGGCTGTTCTTTACCAGAYGGACAGGGTGTTTGTTGGGAAAACAGTGGCTCTGGTTGTGACAAAAAGGGGTAYGTTTCACATATGCTTGTTTGCCAGTTCTTCTGTTTCTGTCAGGATACTCTTTGTGATGCTGGATTCCTTCCCAGCCTCCTGTAGATTTTGGAAAGTCTCCCAATCAGCTGCCATGTAGAAGGCTTTGAACTTAAAATGGGAGCAGCTGAAATGCACCAAGTGCTGGGGGGACCCTTGCCATCCTTGTTCAGTTTCTTTCTTCCTCTTTGGGACCACCAGGAAGGTGGCAGGCACCATCCTGGGATTAGCACTGGTGRCAGTGAGGAAGAGTGGGTATTGCAGCTCAAGGTGAAAATTTTTGAAGACAAAGGCTTGGATGTTGAATTGTASGCCAGTGCCTGATTAGTTTTTAGGATGAAATTAAATCTCTCTGTGGAAAAGGAGGCACTTGCCCACAATTGGGATCCATCTGTGCAGGGTCTGTTGAAGGGGCAACCTATTTCAGAGCCATAAGAGTGYGTGCAAAGGCTGAAAAGAGAGGTATTCTCTTACTGTGGAAAAAACATCATTAGAAAAATTTTTTAGAAAAATCAACAAACTACCTTTCAAGGAGCAGACACACTGCTGAAGAAAATGCCATTTGCACATCAACTTCCCTCTGACAATAAATGTGTCTGGGATCAGGAGAAACAGAACTCCAAACTGTGTAGCTGATAAGGACAAGCAATTAATCTAGCTGAGGTGTGCAGTAGGTAGGTCTTAGGCCAGTGAGAGTTGTGTGCAGCTAAAGCTGGCTCATAAAAACAAACATAACTCTGGGCAGCTACTTGGCWAAGTCCTATGCTGCTTCATCCCCTTTGGAAGCACAGTCATGGCACTGATATGTAACATATTTTATTCGTTGTTATGTCTGATGTTTGCATATAGGGTCTGAACTGGAAACACAAAGAGATACCCTGGGAWKTGATTAATAYTGCCCTTGATATCCTTRATACACCCAGAGCTTTGTTTACCTCTCATAGCACATTTGAGATCCCCTTCTCACCAACTTGGGGAGTTCCAGAAAARTTGTTGATGTGAGTAAGCACAATAACCCACTTTCTTCACTTCCTTCCTTACACTCTTGYGTAAAGCTGTGGTCACCAGCACAGGAMWTAAAATAATGCACTTTTTTTT
>CADDXX010000005.1:2765643-2903060 GCA_902810485.1 Alauda arvensis | reverse complement strand
GCTTTCTCCTCATTCCACCAGTTATCCTGGAGCTGTAAAGTGCATCTCCACAGATGTCCTTCCATGCAATGATTTTAAAGTGCTTTGCAAGGGAAGATGCCAAATGCAGCAGATGATATAGAGAGGAACAGCTTTAGAAAGGAGGAGAAACAAAGAGAAAAATGTCAAACAACATGCAGAGAACTTGCTGTTGGCCAGAACAGGGTTCAGGTCCAGCCTCCTGTCCTGTGGGAATCCCCTGCTGCCGTGGCTCCTCAGGGCCTGCCTGCGTGAAGCGGCACACAGAGCTTGTGCTGGTGGATCTAATGACTCATCTGCAGGCTTGCTAAGCAAAACCCATTATSTGGGATAATGCAGTTGATAGCTTCCTGCTATAAACTCTAGATACAGCAATGTAAGAGACTACCAACAAATTGCAGCCATGGTAGAGAAAAATTTGGTTGTGTATTATGGCTTGGTGAGCAAGGCTTTCCTTTTCTGTGGGTGTTTCAGTCTTGTTTCAAGGTGGGGCGGGGTGCTACTGCAAATTTCACTTCCTTGCCATCTGCTTGCATCATGATTGTGTCAAAGCTGCCCAGAGAAAGTAGAATTGCAGCTGAGATACAGCTGAGCAAGATTAAACTGCTCTTTTTGTTTGCTCTGTTTATCTTTTCCCTTGCCAGCGCACTTCCCYGCATTCCTCTGGTGCACTTTAGAACAAATAAGCCTTTTGAAATTATTCTTTTAGCACACAGAGAAACCACCTCAGGCAGTCATCAAAAACCCAGGCACAATTTAAGTGAGGCATACTGGCAAGAAAGAACAAAGGTGAAACTTTTTGCCCTGAAAAAGTGTGAAGCTGGCTGCAGTCTGCTGCAGAGGAGATTTTATTTAGAAACACACACAAACATGGTCATGTAAAATATGACAGAAGATGTTCATAATTCTACTGGCAGTACTTTATTGCTATTGATGGTTTGGAGCTTAAATTGTACAAGAATAATATATGATTATTTATCTACTGCTTTTCTATATACCCATTGGCTTCATAAAACCTTGACTTTATCACTCCTCTTGGTAACAGTTCCCCTCTCCGTAGTATGGCCCTTCTGCTTGCCCCATGCTCTGGCCCTTCAAAAGATTAATAAGAAGTTATATTATCATATTTAAAGATGAATATTGATTGTATAAAAATACATTGGTACTTAAGCTGGAAAAATATGCTTCTAAGGTATCTTTTGCTATGAATGGGATGGTGCAGAGACTTACATACAAATGTTTGATTTACCACAGCATGACTTCTGTGTGGAAAATGAGCAATGTGGAAGCACATCAGCACAGGGCACTGAGAAAGCAGACGATGTTTGTGTGCATTGATCTGTCTGATGATTTCATAAATCAGTAGGTTCTGCCTTTAAAGTAGCACAGAAGAGTTTCAGAGGCTAAAATTTGAAGATACTAGTCTTTCCCCCAGTGAGATTTTTGYTCTCATTAACTCAACCTTCATAGTTTCCTGTGGTGAAAAAGTTTCCAGTTTGATGACGACAATGCCCAGACTGGATGCCGGGCCAGGAAGGCAGGTGACAGCAGTGGGAAACCAGCTACAGTTACACTGGGAACTGCCACCAGTGGTACCTGGGACACAAAGACCCTATGAGGAAATGATCTCCCCGTGTGCTGAACCTGCTTGGAAGTAAGTGTAGGGAAAATAAACAGCTTTGGTCATGCCAGGTTTAGCTGGGACTGCTTCCCCTTTCAACAGCTATTCAAATGCCAATCTATTTTTAACATTCCAAATATTTTTACAGCACAGTTTTGGCATGCGTTTTCATACCGTAGTTTGGAAGGGCTAAGCTAAGGTTTTGCTTTTGCTTTTTAGAATGAAACCAGAGGCATAATGCACCACCCTCTTCAGCCAAGAGCCTGCCAATGAATGTGATTTACCTTGTAGTGGCATAGAGAGTGAATATAAATTAGAATCTAACACCTGAAATACAGTGAGCAGCACCTTCCCTTAGTGTGAAAGAGCAGAGCTGGGATGTCAGTCAGGAGACTGACTGATTTATATCTGTGGGAGTCTGGCCCTTTGCCTGTATAACTCCTACTGGCTGTGGCTGGCAGGTCCCAAAACAACCTCCCTTTCTGCTTCTGGATGGAGACTTTCCTCTGGCTGCCATGTGGGACTCAGAGGATAGGTCTTGCAGAATCAGAGATAGCCCATCAGGGGAATGCTTTCTTCTTCTGCCTGACCCTGGTCCTAGCAGGTGACCTTGGCAGCAAAAATCAGCTGTCTCTGCAAGTGTGTRCAGGGCCAGACTCTCAGTGTGTTTCCCTACATTTAACCCCTGCTCTGTTTAGTGAGTCAAGCTTTAATGTTGAAATGTTCACTGTGCCAGAGGTCCTTGGAAGACAAACTCCTGCTTTCAAACATTGCTGCAGAGCCTGCCTGGAAGCTCAGGCAATGAAGGCTCCTCAAGGATTCAGGCAGTTCTGAAGGTGAGTGGGAAGGTGGGAACCAAAAGCTCTGATTTCTGATTCTGCCACATCCTGCCCACATTGCAGTGGCTGATGCTCCTCTATTTTGTTCAGTGGTGGAGCTCCCATTCTGTTGTTTTATTTATATTAGCTCAACCAGGGTATAATGTGAGCTGTGAGCTGCCAACAAGCCCTCTGTCAGCTGCAGTGGATGTGTTGTGCCTTGGTCTCTGTCAGCTGGTGCTGAAGGGGCAATTGAAACGGTTTATTGGGGTGGTATCACTGCACCCCGACCCAGACCACGAAACTCTGTTTTGGTGTTGACAAAAATGATGACCCAGAGTGAATTGATGGTRACCCTTTCACTTGGTCAGTATGAGATTGAATTAATCTTGCCATGGGAGTGGGAGCTCACAGCACCTGAGTGTGGCTGGGCAAGGGAAAAACTGTCAGATGTCAGAGAGGGAAGGAAGGGGCTTTTCTACTGARAATAAATCATCAGCAGGGTTATAGCCTGTTTGGTAAATAGAAAATTTAAAAAAATTGAAGCAAAGCTAAAATACCACTATACAACCAGAGGTGCTCAGGAAACCACCGTGTGCTACAGCTTTGTAAAATTGAATAGCTGCCCTGTTTTGACCCAGACGTGGCTAATCTTCAGCTGCAGATGAGACACTTTGTTTATAGCAGGCAAAGGCAGCCTGCATGGGGCTTCAGTTAGATGCAGAACCCCTATTGTCAACAAGAATAATCCTTGATTACTAAGAGCTGAAGCCTTTGCCAGGAAGAACACGTCTCCAAGTTTACACCCTTATGATCAGAAGGATAATCTATTGGTAATCCATTTTTTTAAGGAAGAAGAACTGGAAAGGCTGTTTGTGAGCAGCTGAGACTGCATTTTTTTGGTTGCCAGYGCTGAAAGGATGTATTATCACAGTCCTGGGCACTTAATCATTGAGTGGAGTACACAAAAATAGCCAGGAAAGTTGCAGGCTGTGCGGAATGGGTTGAAAGGTTGTGGGAACATGTTCTGGCACACCCTTGTGCTGTGGTGAGATACACAACAAGGGGGCAGGGGAGAGAGCATTTCAGCAGGCCCAAGCAAARGGGAATATACTCTTGTTTCCATATAAACCCTCTTCTCTCTTTCACTCAGCATCATTTTGCTTCCTGGAGCAGAAATAATTTCCATTAGTCATTCAGGGTAGTGCATTTCTAATGCATACAATGTGAAAAWGTCTCAGCAGCAAATCTATGGTACAGTTCAAATGCTGGGAAAAAGCTTCTGTATATTACACAATAAAATATTTGTAAACACAGATGACTTGAGTTTAAGAGGAACTTTGGTCAGCGGAAAATAAACCAACACAAAATTACAACACAACAATAAATAAGCCAAGTAGGGAACCTGCCTGTGGCTCTTAAAAAACCACCACCATTGGCAGAAAAACCCAAGGCCATTGTTGGAGCAGGTAGTAGAGCAGGTACCCCAAGGAAAATAGGATAAAGAGACATTTGGTTGGCTACCTGTGATATCTGTTAAGAAACAGCCCATAAACCCCAGCCACTGTGCCACAGTTAACATCAAGTTAGCCGCCTTGCTGCCAGACCAGCCAAGGCATGAATACTAATGCTGCCCTCAGCTGCCACAGAAATTGTCTCTTTGCATAARAGGAACGAAGACCTTTTGTCCTTGCTTGTGCCAGGACTAAGCCAGGAGCTCCAGCTGCATCTGCAACCAGAGAGGCTATGCTAAGCAGCCTTGAACTCGCAGCATTGTATTTAAAACTCACTCGTCTCCGCCTCCCGGGGAGAAAATGAAAAGGAAGGCTGCACGCACGCCCTGTGGTAAGGGTGGCCCAAGGTGCTGTCGCTGCTGGGTGCACAGCCAGCGATAAAAGCACGGCCAGAACATGCTTTCTTGAGCACTTCAGCTGTGTGAGCACAGTAGGGGACCCGCTGTGTGCCCTCTGGGGCAGCGGCGGAGACAGAAGGTGGTGGGAGGCTGCGATGCAGGGCGATGCTCGCAGTGGTGGAGGTGCAGGGATGCGGGCACACCCTCGGGAACCCTCTGGGGGCCCGGAATGCAGCCACTGCGGAAATATCCCCGATTCCATGGGGATGCACGTGGCAGGAAAAGCAGAGCAGCGCAGCTTTGCACAAATCCTTAAGCGAGTGGAATTCTTCCTCACTCGGCAGAGGGGTGAGGAGGGCTCTGCCACCAGGAGGCAGGGGCAGCAGCAGGGGTCCCTTCAGCCTTGGATGGGCAGAAGCACATCGACGGCCATACTATAGGCTATAACCAGAGACCTTTCTGGTCTATATATACTATAGGCTGTAACCTGCATCATGCTTTCTAACTAGTATGGCTGGGGGTGCTGAGATAAGGAAATTAAGAAATTAATTTTCATTGAGAATTTTTTTCCTGCTGCCTTCATGCCTGAGAGTATCCTTGCTTTTATGTTATACCCCTTCCCCAGCAGTCTCGCATGACTTTCGCGAAGATTCCACTAGTCGAAGTAGTGGAGTTGCTGTAGGGCTGTTTGAGTAGCTGTTTTTTTCAGAATAGCTCCTTCTGGACAGCCCAGTGCTTATTCTGAAACAAGAAAACCTTATTCTGATTAATCTCAATACTGCATCAAAAGTAGAGTTGATTGGGTTAACTCAGAACAGGTGGAAGGAAGAAGGGTCCACAAAGAGAAGGATCAGGAACAGCCTTCAAATTCACACTCTCTCTTAATCAGAATGAATTGGCAAGCATGGACAACTGGCTTATTGCACAGAGGAAATAAATAGGAGTATACAGATGTGAGCCTGATATAAAGGTGCAGCGTGGGCCTCCCAAGCCCTGCTCTTTCTTCTAAGCATGTAACAAGTGGATGAATATTATCTTCTCCTGTCAGTTGCCAGTCTTATGCAATATACTTTGTTTTTTCACACTTATGGTGATAGTCTTCCCCCTACTAACTTGTGCAAACATCAGGTTTCTCTTTATCACTCTTCCAGTCCTGCTTCTTCAATCRTCTGGATGTGTACAAACAGCCAATTCCTTATGATGTAACACTTCCAATTTTGACATAATTGTCAACCACCTGCAGCAAATCAAGTCCATTCAAGCAAGTAAAAAGAACTCATTGTAGTTATGTCAGTTACAGGTTGTTTTCAAGAATCCAAGGGATCTCTTGATCTCAGTGTACAAACTGTCACTTCCTCTGTCAGTGAATCCATGAAAATCAGCAGAGCAAAAATAAGTGACACTGAATAATTCAGTGACACACTCYGACAATATCTGCTAAACTCCTGTCAACACAGCCTACCTTGCTGTTGCTGGAGCGGCTTCTGGTTTTTGTATACTCAACACATTTYGCAAGAGCAGGAATAGAATAAACTGGTATTTATCATCATGATGTTACAACTAGAGGGATAAAACCCCGAACAAAACAGGTTTGTCCCAGTTAAAGGCAAGTGGATGTAAGAATGATCAGGTCTCCTAGGTCAGCCTTGTCTTTGCTGCTTGGGTTTGTGCCCATCTCTTCCTCACAATACAACGTGAGAGCACACTCACAATACAACGTGAGAGCACACTTACAAGGCAACCAGGGAGTTATATAATTTATGACCCAAATGAAAAAAATCCAGGGATGGCACAGAAGTGGGTGGTTGGAGATACTTTGCCAAAGGATTCAGTCATTCTTCAGACAAGAGAAGTAAACCATAAATCTGAGTGAAGTAAAGACACAGAGTGGCTTTGGTGTTAATATAAGTGGAGCTACTACTGTGGCTCTYTAATGTGAAGGAATGAAGCACTTCCTTGGCTGTTTTGGGTTTGGTATGTGAAAAGATCTAATGGGGTATAAATGTGTTTAACCCGGACGAAAAAGTGAGCAACCTGACCTAACAGGCAAAAAAGACAAAGCTAAACAAATTCAAAAAGTCAGTCTTTTAATAGTATCTCAACTCTAAAATAATTTACGTACAACTGTAATGAACCTGTAATCATGCAAAGTGTTTAAATCAAGACTGAACAACTTCAAAAATAAGGACTGATGTAGATTCAGCAGAGTTAAAAATACTAGATTGAAAAATTAAGATGGGGTATTCAGACTTCATTATATGTAATGCTTTCTGATCTTTGAGTCTTTGTCTCACTGCACAAGAGTAATGTGTCTTCCTGTTTTACTTTTAGTCCCTGGAATTTTTCCATAATGCACAAATTAAGATGGAAAGTTAGTTATTCTGATTAGGAAAATATGTAATTCAGACTGAGGCTTAAAATTTAAAGGCTATCTTTGATTGCAATTTTGCTTTTTCCCTTCTGGGTTCATGCTGTCCTCATATCAAATATGTATTATTCTATAAAACAATTGACATGAAATGCTTAAGTAATTTTAAAAGAAATTACACATGGACTCTTTCATGTTTGCTTTCCCCTCACCCATGCTTAGTGTTTGGTATTTTGTGGCATGAAGAGCAGTTTGCTGTGGGTACAGCTGTTCTTTGAAGGACAACACATGGATGCTGAATAGTAGCACGATGTGTTTTATTTACTGCAGTCTGGGCCATACATCAGTCAGAGAGAGGGAAAAATGTGAACCATTGGGTTCTGAGTTCTGTGAAGAGAAACAAAGTGATAATCTCCACTTGGAAAACTGTTCAGGTCAGCTTCAGGAGGGAAAGAATGAAATTTGATTGTAGTGGACCTGAAGACGAACAGCATTTCCCATTTACTGGCAAGTAAGTATTGGTGATGAAAAACTTTTAGTATTTGACCTTGAGGAGCCTCTTCAGAAGAGTTACACATAAACCCTGGAATATCCAGCTACCAAATACTTTTGGCAAATCCCTGGCTGAAAATCATCTATTTCTGAACAAAACTTCTTAAGAAATGATAGGCCACATGCAGACAGCAACTAGAACATTTTTCAATGCCATGACAGGGCGTTTTCCTGTCACCTCAGTAGTCAGTTTTCAAGGACACTCAAAGGTAAGATGGACCATACTGGAGATTTCCATCCATGGCCAGTAGCTGCAGAAACAACCRTGCCAGAGGAAGACTCAAGCACTCCCTGACCAACAAGAAGTTGAACTCTACTAGAAGCCAACTCTAGCACACCAAGAGGTAGTTTGACAGCACAGTACCCTTGTGGAGTACGTGAGCATGTGGAGGCAATGTTGTCTCCACATGCTCACGTCTGTCCCCTCCATGGTTTTGCTCTACAACTATCTGCTGAGGCAGGCAACTGAGGCAGTTACATTTTAAGTTTTCCTGGCAGTTAGCTTTCCCAAGGGACTCCTAAGTGAGTGCTGTTCCCAGCAGAAATGCTTGCCCAGGCTTGCTGACCGTGCATCTGTACAGATCCTGGGAATGCCTACTCAGTTTTGCCCAGCAGGGTTAGCCCCAGTCACTGTCAAGCCCTAAATCCAAACTGGTTGGCTGCTTGGAGCTGAGCAGGGAGAGGCACAACTTCCAACAGAGCAGCGGCAACAGCTGTTGGTTGTAGCACCATCAGAAACTGCTGTGGTCAGTCCCAAATCCCACTTGGCAGTCAGAGTGTAAACACTGAGGGTAGAGACAAGACATGAAGAACCACTATCATCTGCCTGGAAAAACATGTAAGATACTTAAGGTGGGATTTACATACATATATAGGATTTGGGAATAATACCTTAAAAGGCTAATTTGATTATAAAACATGGAAGTCAGGGTTTCTGTAAATTCTTTAGAAGGAAAGAAAATTTGAAGGTATAGCTTGCTGGCCCAAAACCAYTGAAAGCAGTTCTCTGAATGCTTATTTTATCAAGCTACTCAGGTAAAGACAGCACTGGTTACCTTGAACCACCTGGCACACAATTTGCGTCACCAATTTGCTTTTTGCAGTTTTTATTTTATCACAATAAGGTCAAGGCAGTTGGACATATAAAAACGTTTCAGCCAATTTTCCTAGACCAGGTTAACACCACCTTCACCAGATGAAAAAAATAAATGCCTAGTGGGCAGTAAAACAAGTTGTTCCACTAAACAAGTATCATCTTAAAGAAGAAAATCTCACATGCCCCACAGAATATTATTCATCCAAGTGGTAAGCCATTAATGTATATTATCTCTATAATATACACTAGGCAGACATTCACAAGATACAGGAGATAATGGTTTGGCTGCAGAACATTTCTGGAGGAGGAAAATACTATGGAAGAGTGGAGAAACATGAAATCCTATTGTTGAAGTGTCTGGTGACTCTCATGTACTTCAGTAGGGTTCATATCTCTTTACTCTGCAATGTTTTTTACAAACTGCATGGAAGAATCCTTCATTAAAATCTGGTTGAAGTAAGGCAGGTTGTACCCCACAAAGTTGCTATAATAATTAAAATTAGGAWGGAATTAAATCCCAAACCTATTTATTTTATGTTTCTACTACTTCCATCAACTTCAATATTCAGAAGTAGGTTAAAATTAAACTAGCATTTTTTATATTCCTGTTTTGTTTAAGATATTAGATCTATTCAGATAGTCACTTTTTAAAAATCCATTTTTTTAAGAACTATAAAAATATGCCTGAAGCATTAATAGGATGATGGCCTGTAATTCAGCAAACAAGAGAAAGTTGTCTTGGCCCCTGTTTGCACCCAAGAGCTTCTGCTAAAAGATGCAACATGCTAGCAACTACTGTTCTTTTTTTAACAAAAAGCACACTACACATTTTCTTTTGCTTTGTAGCTGTAACACAAAAATAGCTTTCACATAAGCCATTTTCTCGCAAGTAATTTACTTCCTTGCAAAATACAATCTACRACATAAAATACCAATCAGCATGTTTCTTTCTAATCCCTTTCAGTCACCTTTTCAATGTTACTGTCGAGTAGGTGTTAAATTTTAAGACAGAAAACATAAGCTAAGGGGATCATATCCCCTTCATWTACTTCAATTCTTCTGCAGTGGTAAAACTTAATAGGGATTCAAAGGGTTTGCTTGGTTTTGAAGTCCATGGGAACTATTACACCAGAAAACAGAGTAATGTTCCAACATAAGATAGGGATCTTCTACTAGAAGATCCTATTTCTACTAGAAGATCCTAGGGAAAGCATGGCTCGGGAATTAGTGTCATTAGCCAGCAGGACAGTGACCAGTGACCTTGTTCTATCAGCATTGGGGACAACTTACAAAGGCAAAGTATTTAATATTAACATGTGAATGCTCTCAAGTGCTTCCTAAAACGCCAGTTGCCTCTCCCACAATTTACAAGGTATTATTTTGTAACGACTGTGTTATAAATCTGTTATGAAGGTATGTTATAGGCAGTTACTAATGCCATTGCTACAGGCTGAACAAGTAAGAGCTTAATGGCAATGGGCTGTAGTGGGATGCCTGTTTAGGACAGATCCAACTAATTTTCAAACACACCTCACCAGTATTACACAGGTCCTAAGAGCTGTAGTGCTGATGGTTCAAGAGAGAGCTAAGTAGGTAAATACAGTCGTTTCCAGGGTGGGAGAAGAAAGGGGAGAAGAGGRATGATTGATTATATTTTGATTATACTTTTGATTGAGTCTTGATTATACTTTTATTTCACAGTACTTGATTATACTTTGTCTCTTCTTACACCATAGTCACCATCAGATGCACATGGGCTATTTAAAAGGATTTTAAATAAATTAAATCTAAAAGGTTTTTAGATTTAATTAACACATTGCTAACTTCCCTGCTGGAAGCAGGGAAGTCATTGCAGTATTAGAGGAACAACTGTAGAAATGCCATTCAGCATGAAAAGGCTCAGWTGTACCTCCAGTAAACTTCTGTACACACATTCCAAAACTTACATTTCAGGAGGGTGTAATGATTGACACACTACTCTTAAGCAGACACAGTTTGAACAGCAGATTAGTAACATACACTGACAAGGTGTATGTRCCTGTCAACAATACACAGCAGAGGTGTGACTGTCTTTGGACTAGAACAGTGCCACCTAAAAAATACTTTGTTTTTTAAAAAACACATACCCTAAGTCAGAAAGAGACCTTGAGTAAGCATTGCGTAGATTTTACACACTCAGCTCRCTTCAACTGCTAAAAGCTTTAAAAACAGGAAGACTAAAACCTCAAGTCTATAAAGGTCTGACAACACATTGTGAAATCCTGGTGCATCGTTGTTGGCATTGTTAAGTCTGGTCTTGATACCTCAAGTATCAACATCCCTCAGGTGCAACCGCCGCACGCCGTTTCAGTCAYTCTGTGGCTTTCTGTGGAAGTATGTGCAGATCTTCCTCATGGAAACGGACGTGGCTGCAGCCTAGCAAAAAATAAAACCAAAACCAACATGAAACACTTTTAGGTTAACAGCTCATCTGCTGCAGGAATTTCTGAATCTCCCCTCCTTCACTGTTCCAGTTTGCTCWGCTTCCCAACTAAAGAGAGCAAGTGAAAGGGTCTTTACTGCAATCTCTCTCACAGATAAGAGGCTTACTATCTACAGGCAACACTGACTAAATCCTAGGGTTGTCCTACTGCCATGAGAAACACACTCCAGCTGCAGTTTCAGCTCCCCTACAGCAGATAAGAGAGCTGCAGGTTTTCAAGATACTGCAAATTCAATGAATGCTGTTGGGTATTCCTGGCATCTCCTCAGGCCATGAGAACAACACAGGAGCATCCCAATATCTGAACCAGAGCATACTGGGCAGGAAAGGTAATTGTTCTAGAATAATCTTTCTCCAGGGCAAATTTGTCTTGTGTTTAAACACATACAGCATAAACCACAAGTAGTCACAAATAGTAGTAGGTTTCCTATAACCAAGATTTCTTGGATACAACCACAGCATGAAGAGTCCAATTGCTATAAGTAACTTCAGGAGTGGTTTCCCCACGTATCTGATACACGTGTTGGAAGGGATGAAATTAGGTAAGAAATGAGATAAGCCTCAATGATGGCAAACTACTTTTAGCATCAGATATTCAAGAGTACAACTAAAATTTGATGACAGAAAATTTACCTAACATTTACTGAAATAAGACTCAGTCAAAGACACTGGAGGACTTGGGAGTCCAGTTTCAGAGACAAGTCAAGTTTGGTTTGTTTTAAAAAAATGTAATTGTAATTTCTTAGTTAAGCCCTCATGCCAACGTTTTTAGCTGCTTCATAAGCTTAACTTTAATTTCAGATCCTAGGATGAGCTCTGTGCTAGGCTTCCTATACACCAGAAGTAGGATGATGTAGGTCAAATCCTGCCCTCTCACTCTTGGCTCACTTCTTGTTTTCTTCTAGTTWTCCACTGAAGGAACTGACTGAAGGCATTATTTAATGCCCCACAGTTTTAACATGAGTAACAAATTCTTTTGCTACCTGAGCTGGAAGAGAATTTAGCTCTTTCTTCCAATGTTTAAATGGCTTTCCAGTAACATAAACAGGCAGATGTGATGGTGAACACATGAACAGGAGATCTGCCAGGAAAGCTGTTGGCATTATTGTGCCTCTCAGAGTASAGCTGTATTTAAGAAGACAGCTACATCCTCCAAACATCCAGCTGGGAGCTGCAAGGATCTCTGAGCTCCTGTCTGCCTTAAGCCCCTTGAAAATGAAGGACAAACRCATCATAAAAATTCTGTTCCTGCGTGGAGGGGATTAGCAGTTAACAGCATTAATGYATCCAGCTTATTAGGCCAGAAATCATCCCTTTTGTCCGTAGTCAAAGGGATCAGATAATTCTTTGGGTCTGAGCAGGAGGGAACAAACAAGGGGAGAGTGGCACCTGGGGATAACTTATTTCATGACAATGTTGTTGGCTGCCCTACTTACAGTTTTCGGCGAAGTGGCCACTGGCACRGACTCTTGCCTTTTGGCACCGGGACTGCGGGGTGACAGGGGGCTGCCTGACGTGCTCTGGCTGCCRGGCCTGCCAGTCCGTAGCTTCTCCCCCAGAGCAGACAACCAGTTCTTTCTTTCAGGAGAACTGTTCTCTTTATCTACTACMTCAGTGTCTTTCCCATGTGGAGATCTGAAAAGGTGGGGGGAAGTTTGAATGCCTGACRGATTAATACGGCTTCCAGAAAGGGAAGGCTCTTCTGGGCTGTGGCTGGAGCCTTCATGGTCGTTACACAAGTCAGCCAGGCTGAGAGAGTCTTCATCMGAAGCTTTTTGGTCTGGAACCAAGTGACATAAATTCAGCTTGGATTTCTTAGCTGCATGGTCCAGCTCAGTCACACAGCTACAGCCCTGCAGGCACTTCTGCCCCTCATCAGTCTCTTTGCTGCAGTCAAGCCTTCTCTTGGCACGCTTTTCAAACTGTGAGTGTGGGACTTGAGGAGGGCAAGCAGCTTCCAGGAGACCCTGGGTGACTTGCATGACTTCTGCCAGGGCTTTTCTAGGAGAAGGAGCCTTTTTCTCCACTTCTGGAGGAGAAGAGCACGGAGTCTTCGTCACCCAGTGTTTGATGGACATTTTGGAGGAAGGGATCAGTTTGGGAGACGCAGAGGGGCTGGCTGCAGATGGCTTGGCTGGGGTGGAGGCCATGGCAGTCGGGGATTTGAGAGCGACTGTSGGAGTGCTGGTGGGCAGTGGGAGGTCTCCGGAGTGAGCGGGAGCACAGGCAGCAGGCCGAGGGGAGGAAATGCACACGCTGCCCGCTGTCACGGCCTTGGCAGGAGTGCTCTGTGGGCTGGCTGGTGGCCCTGAGAGGGAAGAAATAAGTAGTCTGATGAGGAACACAGAACAGCAAATTAAGGACAGTCTTTTTAAAAACACCCCTTCCAACCAGGAGATGAATCAGTGCTGACCCTGTGTGTCAGAGATACCCTTTTGAACTAMGAAGTTGTATAAATCCCTCTGATTTTGGTTAAACTGGTACAAGTCCGTTATAAAATCCTATATCACACTGATAAATTATAATGCAGTACATTTGTGCAATGTCTGACATCTATCCCTTCAGTAGTGAATGCTCCTACATGAGCTACAGCCAAAACAAATCTTGAGTCTTCCAAGGGTCTCTGGCCTTGATGGAGCGCTGCATTTGGCTTTTCCAGACAACTGCTGGCAAAAAGGCTAGTCCCCACCTGCCCTGCATCTTTAACAACTACATAACCGAGCTGAGGGACAAAGGTACTGCAAGCAGCTCCCACGGCTAATTGCAATACCAAGGAAGCCTTACACTGTGATGCCCTACCACATGAATAATGCTCCTAGTCAGGTGTCACTAGCTGTATACTTTAAAGATTTTTTTAGTGAAGGACATACTTTTTGCTGGAGGACTTCTGCACTGCTGTATTGGAATGGAGACAGTAGTTATTTACCACACCCAGGGAAGTTTGAGAAACACTTCACCTCTTGAACAAGAAATAAAATTCCAAAGGAAATTACATCTCTCAGCAAATGATTCCCAAACAGGTATTTCACAGTGGCTTTTGAGCTCACCAACCAAGATATAAATGCCCCTGCTAGTAAAAGAGAAGTTTTGAACACCCAAAAAACACTAGTCATAGGTAGGGGCCCAAGGACCTCACTAACAACATTGGGAATCACACATAGCAAAGATCTCAGTCTGTAGCAATATTAGAGAGGGTTATTCTAATTTTTTCAATTGTTTTTATTTCCAGCTCCCTCCCACAGGGAACACATTAGTAGGTTTGTAAGATGCCTGCTTTCTCATTCCCCTAACTCATGGTGATGCAATTAAATGGGGTAGTGCCTTAAGTTACTCTGTCCACTTCCACTGCTGGGCACAAGAGCACTAAAAGTTTTGTGTATACCAGGGGTTTAATCCAAACTCCCCACTCTCAGCACTAGCACTGCAATATAAAGCACTTCATTAGCACAATGAGAAGTCTAGTGTGAATAACCTGCCATTTTCTTTACAATGCTGGGCTGTCTCACACACTACATGTGTAGTGAGCACCTACAGATCTGGTTATACACCACACTAAGCCTCTTCTGATCCTTTAACTGTATTATCTACCTAGTATCCAAAATATAAGTACTGCTGCATCAGAACAGAATTGAATAGGATCCCATATTAAAGGATCCCACTACTAATAACTTCAACAAAAAAAACAGAGTTAAAGGCTCCTTTCCTGATAAAATATGCTACTTCATAACAATTTGCTTCAATCTGGGCTATGAGAATGCAATTGCCAAGATTCCTTCTCCTAATCTTTGGTTTAATGAGCACTTACAAGACTATAATAACTCAGCTGGGAAATTAGTTGCAATCAAAAATCTAAGCTCCAAGAGGGGAAGAAAGTAGCAAGCTCAGCAATTCTTGATCCATAATGACCATTACAAATTCATTCAGCGGAGATATTGCATGACTAGTTGGGATGAGCACTTTGAACCCCAAACCAGTCTGAACGTTATGCTGTGGACACACTGGATAATGGAAAAAGAGTTATCCTGGGAGTAGGGTGAGTGTCATGGCAAGAAGCAAACACAAATTTGAGATATGAAGAATATGAAGGTCAGGCTTTTTTTTCTAAGACTGCATGAAGTATTCAGGCTTCTACCAAGCCAGTTTCAAGCTGTTTCCATTTATGCTGCCACTGCACATGGTACAATACCATTGATTGCAAATACCTGCAATCAACCTGCATCCCACCAAAGCAGGTTATTTTGGATGTTCCCTACCTTCTCTGCCACAAATCTTCTAGAGTGGTATTATCAAGCTCCAGATTTAAGAATCACAAATTGTCCATACACAAGCCTGTTCCAGAAATTTGGTTACACAAAGCCACAGAGAAAGTAGTACAACTTAAAGAAACCACAAAAGTAATTGCCAAAGAAAAGGAAACTCTGGTTGCTACCCTTGATGATTCAGGTCAACAATCAATACAAAACCTCAATCTCATAATTTGTTTGTCAGAAATGGGTGGGGAACTACCTAGATTCATCCCAGCAGGTCTGAAATAGTACTCTGCTTGCCAGCTCTGAATTAGTCTCTGCAGATAACTCCTCTATTCTAACAGCACGTGTTTTGTGTTCAAGAGCCAAGGTCAGCAGGAAGCCTGCTGTTGTGTTTGCAGTGTCTGTGTACTTCCTCTTCCCTCCTATGTTGCTTTAATGCAGCAAGACCAAGGAGAAAGAAGTAATTTTTTTCTGGTATTATTGCCAAACCTGACTTGTAAAGTTTTAGTATGTAAGATACTTATATCTCATGTTTTTGGTCTAAACCTATGCTTACTTCTGTTTTTCTGAAACTAGGACACCCAGGTATTTTCGAGTCTTCTCTGAGGAAAAGTGTGTGCACACACAAAACAATCACCAGCTATGGAGTGGACCTGGCACTCGCCCTCCTATTGTCCTGCAAACTTCCTGCTAGACTTGTTACTCACTGGCAAAAGGTTAGAGGTAATGTTATCCTATTAGTGGGATTTGGAGACCTTCAGCCTTTGTGTGTGTTAGCCAAGTTGAAATTCATTTGGAGGGTGGCTCAAAAAGATAGGTGGAATGCAGGAAGTCACAGCAGCAGCTGCTGGGAAGTTATTGTATTCTTAATTTCATAGCTACTCTACAGAGAAGCTCATCTTTCTTTGCTTTGTGGGGAGGGCACTTCTCTTCCTTTCACCTACTCTACTGCAACAAAATGCAGTAACAGACAAATCAAAGTAACATTATGATCAGGCTTCCTTTCTCCTAATCTAGGGTACTACCTGCTTAGTGACTCTTTTCTCTACAGACCCCACATATGCTTGCTAGCTCAGAGCAYGCTGCACAACTTGTCTGAGTGCCCAGGCTTTGTAGAAAGGTACTGCATTTGTTCACTAGGCCTAACACATGAATAGATGATTAATTCTGGGACATTACAATCATCACAACTGTCTACATGKTTTTTTTTTAAAGTACTTTCACTACACAGCATTTTATTTGGCTATATATGGTCAGTACCACTGACTGAAGCTAAAGAAAGAGAGACAATACTGGTAACTGCACCTGAGAAATGACTCTGTGCACAGTTCAACTATGGCAGAAGCAAACAGTTCAGAGTTCCAAGGCTCTATCTGTGTTGTCAGCCCTTTGCTGGGTAAACTCCCAAACTGGAAAAAGCATATGATCTTACAGCAGWTAGTATTTGATAGGGGGAAGAAAAAACAGTGAGTTGTTGCTACAGTGACATCTCTTTTGGCTGTTCAATTACCGAACTCTGCTGTGTCAATGAATATGTGCTTTGCAGTCTGCCCATACAGACTTTGCCAGACTTGTAAGCTACTTCAGCCAGCTTGTCCTGTTGGTGGCAGAAGYATTACCATGCAGAAGTGCTTGTCTGGCTATATGAGTAATTGCCTAATACAAGAAAAAGGCTTTTACTGATACAGAAAACAAACAAAATTCAGCAGCCGTGTTGCAGAGCAAGATACCTCAGCTCAGGGGCCTTACCTTCTCCATGTTGTTCTTCTGGTTTCTTCTGAGTGACCCAGCCCACCAAGTTGGGTTTTCTGGATACTGATTTCTCTKCCTCAGGACAACGTTGTAAGCGCCAAATCCTCACAGTGTTGTCATCAGAGCATGTGGCAATCTAAGTATAAATTTGCGTGTTAGAGTAACCAGGGCACATCCTAGGGATCACTGGCTGAGTGAACTGGCACAGCTACATCCAACACACAATGCCAATATGAATGACAGYGAAACTTGGCTGAAGGGCTACAAGACTGACCATTAAACAATGAAAACAACCCAGCTCTGTTTCATTACTGCACCAGGCAGCAGTATTTGTTTTAAAGCAGGCAGGGTTGCTGCACCATGTCTTTCTGCTATAGAAATCTCAGTCACCACCAACCATTTGCTTCGTATGGCTATGTAAGAGACACTGGTCTGCTGAGGTCACAGCACATTTTGAGATTTCAATCCCTCAGCAGACAAAAGAAGCCACAATCCTTTTTGCACCTGCATCCTAATCTGCCTCTGTTGCCAAGGACATCTTCTGCCTGGGGACAAACATTTGCAGCACACCAAGAAGGTGACATTGGACGGCTGTTGCATGAGCTSTGCTATCTCTTCAGAGTCAGATGTCAGCAGTGTCTGGCAGAGAACCCCGCTTCACCACAGCTCTAGGAACACAGCTCTAGAGCCCTGCCRCAGCATCACATGCTCCAAAAAGATCTTTGGAATCCTGACCAAAGGAGCAGCACCCATCTAGCCCACATTTTATGGCTATCTTTAGGCAGATAAGCTGGTGACTCCACAGAGAATCAGCAGAAAAAAAAAGGAAATGCTGTGGTGAAAGTTCATAGCAATCTGAATGGGGAAAGTGTCTCTACTCCAACCTTTGTYACACCAATGTTGGCCCTACCAAAATCAACCTTGCTTCTCAAATCACACCAAGCAGCTTCCTGACCTGTCTTAGCTCCATATTTTCCACTTTTGCTCATGCTTTGGCATCTGAACAATGGCTGACTATTTCTTCCCTGTGTCAGTAACAATTTTAAAGGATGAATTGTTCTGCATTTTCAACRCATCATGATCAGGATGCTGGGCTACCTCTGTATCAGAGATTTYATCTGAAATGCCAGTTCTTGTATTGTGCATCTTATACAACTAGAAGAGTGCAAGACTCCCACCCTCCTACATTGTAATGCTTTTCTGAAGTCCYGGTGCTGCAATACAAGCCAGGGAAAGAAGCTGATTTCTTTAACATTGTGGGCTGGAAGAAACTCTGGATATTATTAGGACACTGTTCAGGATTTTTCAGGGTTATTTCTAGTTTTGAGCTATGCCAAACATTTCAAGCAACTTCGTACTTCAGTTGTTTTCCTTTTAGTTACACCTGGTGCATAACTACTGACCCAATTTCACTCTTTTTGTCATAAAAACAGCTCAGATTTTGTAAAGAGGTCACAATGAAAAGAGTCCATATGTTTTTTTTAAAGGGCATTCAAAACTTCTTGACACTCTGTACAAGACTAGCAGATGTATCAATGGTCAGAGGGAAAGGAAGATATGAATATGGAACAACAAAACAAGCCTTTGGCTTATGAAAACCCAATTATTTCATTGYTTTAGCCTGAATTATCTGAAAATAACAAAAAGGTTCTGATAATTGAGCTAATATGACAAGGCTGGATTACTGTCCCCTAAATGAACACTTTAGAACTGATTGACTAAAAATTTCCTCCCAAAACAACAAATGCTGCTGCCATTTTGAAAAGCAGATGTTGTCACATCACATCTATTGTTTCACAGTGAAGATCATTTTGCAGAAGACAAACCTTAGTGAAGTCTGAAGGACACCAAGCAATGGAGGTAACTTCCTGAGAGTGACCAAGGAGCATCCGTGGAGGAAGACTGGGCTCAGAAACCTTAAAAATTCCACAGAAAAACAAGCAAACAGTCAGAAGGCACACAGCCCAATATACATCTCCAAGAAAAACCCCATATCCCTCCTGTGAAGCATGTGGATACTTCCCATCTTTCCTGCATGAAATTCATAAATCAAATGCTCTCAGCCTGTCATCATGAGGCAACAACTGAGGAAGTCCTAAGCAGCAGTTCATGGAAACACCTGTTCAATTCCTGCTACACACAGGAATTCTGCTCCCGGAGCTGACAGCCCAAAACATGGCACAAGCATTTTAAGTACCTGTTCCAGGTAAGATGCTTAAATGATGGGAGGCTCATATTTTGAATCAGGTCAGGCAAATACATTTTGCTGCTATGTTACCAGTGTTCCAATTCCTGGTAATTTTTAATTAAAAAAATTAAATCACTGCCAACAAAAATCCCATAGATGAACCTTCACTGGCTTCAGAACTGGCATTTGTGCAACTGCCAAGTGCCTTCTCCTTCTTCAAACAATCAGCTGGACCAGGGACCCTCTTRAGAGTTCATAGGAAAGCTCTCTAAATCACTCATATTCATTCAACTGATCTCCATTTCTCTCACGCACTTCATAAAACCTTTCTCTTATTGCTACTTATCTTTGACTCCAGCTCCAGTGAGTGACAGACAGAGCTGAAGCCAGCATTAAGTGGCCCACAGAAGAAAACACACACACATGAACACACACACACAGATTCTATCCAAGTTTTGCTTGTTTTCGGCAGGCAATCCTTTCTGGAGCTGTGAGTCACCATCATTGATGTGACATTAAAAGGGAGATTTATCAAGGGGATCTGCATAAATGACTAAGGGAATGAACAGATCCTTTACTGTCTGGGAAAAGGAGTAGATATTATATATAGGTTTCAAAGGAAGTTACAAGACTTTGGGAAAGGCTTCTGGTTTACAAACAATTTTCTCCTGTAGATAATCTACAACAGCCTGCAAAACTGCAGCTTCAGAACTTAAACTGTTTTKATATAAACAGGTTTGTCTTAACAAAGTATTTTCCCCCTGGCATGCTACAGGCAATCACTTGACTAAATATCCACTAAATGCCTTGGTCAGAGCATTCCCTTCACTGCCAAAACATGCAATGCCATGGAAACGAAATCCCTATTTAGGGAATAAACAGGAGAGAACACCTTCTCTTGGTGCAGAGAACACCTTCACCTAAAGTYAATAGCAGTCTCGCTATTATACACTCAAAGTAGCCAAAACAGCAGTCCAGTAGCCACTGATTGCCTACTGGAAGGAAAGCAGAGGAAGGGAATTATTCTTTCTAGGACACTATAGCCATGTAAATGAAATCAACTACACCCAATTTATATTACTGTGAAGAAGAGTGCAGAGTTATGGCTGTGTCCACTGTGTTTGGCAGAAGACTGTCAGCCAGTCTGCACATGTTAAGTCAGGATYAGCCACMGCACAGGCTGCTTTTWGTGCCTGAATTGACAGGATATTGTTGGGGAAGTGAGGCCTATTGTGGAAAGGTTAAAAAGAGAAACCTAGGAAATGAGACGTTTTTTTTAGGTACTCTCCTCACTGGAAACAGCTGTTACATCCATTTTCAAGATGCAGCATAAAATGGTGTCAATGGTTTTGTGCACCATGACRCAGAAGCACGTCCATTCCAGGGCTGGGACTCACCAAAGCACAACTTGATATGGTTTCCTGGGAGTGATCCACATCAAAGGATTGAAAGAACAATGGAAGTACAAGTCTACAAATAGTACTTTTTTATTACTAGGGAGGTACCTCAGATAGGTACCATCTCCGTGGAGAAAAACCTCTCTGCTCTTCAGCTTCTATAATCTTACAGTTGTTCATGAGAGTGARAGTTCATTAATTGATGAATTAAAAAAAAAATCAAAACAAACCCAACACAATAAAGGAAGTGTTCATTGCCTGGAAGTGACTACATATGAACAGACTGAAACAGCATCCTTGTCAGCAGTAACTTCTATCCACAGTGTTTCTCGCCCAAACACAAACTTAGCACTGCTGCAAAAGTTTCTCAAAGAAATCATCTAAGTGGAAAAGGTCCTTCTCTGCATTTTATTCCTCTCTAGATATAGAAGGAGCTCTTCATTAAGGCCCTTACAACATTACCTGTTAACTACTCCTGCAACAGCCAACCACGTTTGTTTTCACAGCATAGTAAGTCCTTATACCATGAAAAGATAYATATGTTTCAGAGTCAAATCTGTCAACATTTAAATTAAGAAGCCTCTGAATAGGACGGAYCTTGAAAGAGGCAAATGCACCGGAAATCCCACTTTCTAATATGACTATGGTATTTAAATAAAAGTAATCATCAGATTATTTATTTTATAAATACACAATATAATCTGTCACTCATATGTGATAGCAACAGAAGCCTTCTGTACATGAACACTGTTTAAATGTGCTCAAATGCTTAGATTTTGAGAAATAATGACATCCTTGAATACTCTCAACTGAGTCCCAGCCGGTGTTCCAAGAAAGTATCAAAACACATGAAAGCAGARTGTGCAACTCAAGTTTGCACAAGCATTTTTTGCTGAATTTGCACAGAACATGAAGAAGGTTAAAATTACACCACTTGATATAGTAGTCCTGCTACCACACTCCTGCCTCCACTGAATGAGCAATCCAGCTGTTTACAAGTGTTCTCCACTTGGAAGCTACATGCTCAAACCACAGCCTCAGCAGGCTGACCYTCTCCTCTGAGAGGTTTGTATTTTACTTTCAAACTCATTGTGAAATGGATACACAAGTCAACATTCCCTAAAAATTATCCCAAATCTGAAATAGGCAGTCACTGTGGTTTCTGTCTATTCTACTTCAGTAAGTCTACTCTCTTCCCATGAGAGGAACACAAGGAACAGAACTTGAAGCATGCCTTACTCTGACGTGTCTGCTCCTATCTTGGTGACATTTGCATTTCCTACACGTCACGAAGCCCCTCAGATGTCACACAGTGCTTTGGAATTTTGCTGAAGACTCTGGCTGAGCCCTTGCTATAATACWAAGGCTTTAACTACTGTAAATTAAGCATGAGAAAAAGCTATGTSTGAAGCAGGAGCTGGAAAAGGGAGAGGTGGARGGAAAGAGTGCCCCTTAAAACAAYTAAACTTTTAGRTTTTTGCTAATGTGCTCCATTGCTAAATATGAACCAAGAACTGTCTGTCTACTTGTCATAGCTGTCTGAATCAACAGGACTGAAAGAGGATTTTAATGCCCATTAAAACCAGATTAGGAGCAATAATTTGCAATAAGCAGCAGTGATGAGAGACGTACTGATGGCAGGAGGTTAGCTCTGTTTTACRTTAAACAATTACATGAAGCCATGACAGTAACACACTCACTCCAGGCACAACATGCCAGGAGCTAGCCCCACACTGCTTTGGATAGGATTGGGAAGCAAGCAGTGTTCTATGTGAACGTGAAAAGCAAAAGCAGCTCCAGGCTGCTTTTGGGTCTCCCCCCATTGCCTCACCTTCCAGATGTACGCGTTGCAGTCACTCGAGCCACTGACCAGGAACTGGTCATCTGGGCTGGTGCTGGATTTGATGTAAAAGGTTGAATTCTGGTGCCCACTGAAAACAGCCACTGTGAAGAGAGAAAATAAATAAATAAAAGCCCCACTCAATGCAGGGCCCTAGAGTCAGTTATGCAAGGAGGGTTGATCTTACAGGCTTTTCCTGCCTAGCCACATATCCTTTGGAGAAAGTGGTTGCACTGCTCCCTTGCTCTGGGGCTCTGGCAGCAGGAAGTTTTCCTTATTCAGTTGGAGTCCTTCAGGCTTCCCAGACAAACCAATGGCAGTTTCATTGATGCTCTAGCCTGACCCATATCACAAGCAGGCTCAGCCCTCACCTGGGCTGCCCCACTTCTCTGGCTCAGGTTCCCTATCTCTTCCTCCCTCAGCTGCCATCACCAGTCCCGCTCCATCAAGGAGGGCAGTCCTGCAGCAGGAGCCTTCTTCCACACAGGTGGCAACAAAGGCACTGGCTGCTCCTCCTTCCTGCTGCCAGCAGCTTTATTTTGTCAATAAAACTTGCATTTCGTCAGTCRTGCTCTCCTGTATTTAAAGCCTTATTAGTGTTTGCTAAAGCCTTGAAACCATCACCCCAAATGGCTGACATTCCCCCCTCCACAATGGCCTTCAGCTGGCAGGAGAGCCAAGTGTGGATCACGAGTGCCTGGCTRCACCATGTCCTGTCCTCTCATGGGGCACAAAGTGAAAATTTCCCAGTGTAGCCCCAGGCTGGGCTGGGCTGGCACCCTCTCCTCCAGCCCTGTTTGGCTCTCACAAAGGAAACGACCCACAGACCAAGAGGACACGTGGCTGCCTTCGGTGGCCTTTGAGGAGTTGCAAAACCCCAAAATGAGCTTTGATTCTCTTGCCCACAGCTCTCCCAGACAACGAATCCCCTCCAAAACCAGGCAGCAAGTGCTTTACAGGAGGATTTCCTGAGGAGCCCAAGCTGCCCCGGAGCTGGATAAGAGCAGCGGCAGCCGCAGTGAGAGCGGCACAAGGGCGGGCAGGCGCTGCCCTCTGCGGGCACCGCGAGTTCTCTCCAGCCGCAGCCATGGAGACCGTGCTGGCCTCGGCTGCACGCACAAGGCAAGAGCTCCGTGAGGAGGCCGAGGGGCTGCACGCACAAGGCAAGAGCTCCGTGAGGAGGCCGAGGGCCCGGCTGGCGGGAGGCGGCTCCTGTGAGGGGACAGGCCCGGCAGCCATTCCCACAGCGCAGCCGGCGGTGGCACCCGGTGCTCACCTCAAGAACTACGCTATTAATATTTGCTACTCGCAGCACTTCTCTCTGGAAGCATTCCCACCCACCAGACTGCCTTCCTGGAGAGCAGACAGAAGGACACATTGTTCATTTAATTTCAGTTAACTGACAGACTGAGAAAAGGCAACAGAAAATAAATTCTGTGTCTGGCTGGAATGCATCTAACAAGTTTTGCCACTGGCCCATGACAAAGCAGCTTCATGCACCAAAGGCTCRGGGCTGTTCTGTGCATGTAAAGGTCACAGATGCAGAGCTGAAGGAATCCRAAAGGCTGAAACACCTCAGTATGCTGGGGATCCTTTCTTCAGAAACTGTGGTAGAAGTTAAATTGAAAAGACACCTTAAAATAGCTGCAGTTATCAGGTGATCACTTTCAGTGGATTCATATCTTAAAGYGTGACAAATCAGTGACTGCCAGCAAGCAGAAGATTCAAACTTRCTTCRGGCTGGAYAGTAGCCATTCCTCACCRGATARCTAGAGCTAACACACAAACTACCAKCAGTCTCTGTCTGGGTGAACCAGCATCTGCTATTAATTTTATGTCAAAATGTGGACCTCACCTGCATAGCTTTAGAGGTAAGAGCATGGAATACGTTTATTTCAAGTGTTGAACCTGGTCTCTAGTCTCTCTGTGCCAGAGGGACAAATTTGCCWTTCTACACTCTGTAACATCTATTCTTTTCGCAGCTATTTCCACAGATATCATGCTCACCTGGAGTGGTCCTTAAACTTGTCATATTGAACATGTAGATACTGTCATCAGTGCAGTTAGCAAACAGATTAGCACCAGTGGAATCCAACACCAGGCTAGAATAACCTACAGACAAAGAGAAGTTCTTCATAAGAAAAAAATCTGGAAAAGAGACTTTCTTTCTTTCTCAAAGAAATACCCAGGGAAGGGAATTTGGAAAGGACCTGTAACATTTTTGAGATTGTCATGGTAAAGTTTCTACATTTGACAGAGCACTTGCTGAAGAAGAAATGTTTCTAGAATAACATCAACATTTTCTCATGAGGATTCAGGGTGGTATTTGGAAAGGAATTGCACCTTCAGAACAAGCAATTTATTAGATAGTTTCAAACAGATAACAGGAACAATCAATTGTAGAAGCAGAGATCAAAAGTAAAGGGAAACCCTCATGATTTGGTAGAAAAGCCTTACTCTGATTTGCTAGTAATTCAGGTTGAAGAAAAATCTTCCCCTGCAAACAGATTATTTCACAACTATCTTCTGGAGGATTTCCCTCATTTTCCTGGGACTGACACTGACCATTACCATGTTGATCAGAAAAATCATCAGGAATTATTGTGTTGCATTAGAGCATTGTAAGGCATTAAACGTACAAAGAAGACAGAGAAAAATGAACAAGTGTGCTATCGTTTTTGATAACAGTTTCAAGAGGTGATAACATAAAAACCCAGTCCAGTCTGTTATTTTTGCAAGATATATTGTAAAGAAAGTTCAATCTRAATTTTACTTATGTATCAAAATGTCTAGCTAAATTCCTCATCAAGAGCTCTACTGTTCCTCAACTCTGYTTATGAAAATGCACTGCTGAAGCTTCTGCAAGTTTTTATCATTGGTGCAGTGATACAGAAGTCAGGCATGTTCACTCTTGAACTTGAAAATTTGGTACTGCCAATCAAAATACCCTGCAGAGCTTGCTGGTCTGATCAACAGTTGGCTATAAAWGTAGGAAATGTCACTGACAGTGCTTCTTAAATTCACTCTGCACACTAACAAATCCATGTCCAGTGCCTTACCCAGCTTGCGAGTGCTGGTTCCAGGGTAGCAGAAGGACCTGATGGGCAGTGGGTCCTGACGGAAAGTGGCGTAGTTTCTGCGCAAGTCCCACACTTTGATCACACTGAAATAGAAAAGTGCAAGTATCTTCAGCTTCCAAATTTCCCTTTCCATGCTGATAACGCCTTTTAAGAGCACAGGAAATCAGGTTGCTCATGACTGAGGAGTATCCAGTGCTAAGGAGACAAGAGCTGAGAAGGAGCAGAGCAGAGTCGTGTTGAAAGCCAAGCAATTGCTCTGCTGGCCACAGGTGAGGAGGCAGCACTGCCTTCTGTAACTAACACAAGACAGAACAAGAGCCTGAAAGCCAACTTCCTTCAACTAGTAAAAGGAAATACATGGATGCCTTTATATTTCTGACAAGWAGTTTTAGTTCATAGTTTTAAAAATTATGTCTTCCAATTTTTTTAATTGCTCTTTGGGAGCAAGTCTCTGTCATGAACCACAGGCAGGAGAGTCAATCTTATCTGCCTCAGAAAGGCTCTGATCACATGGAACGTGCTAAAGAATCAAGTTCAAGAGGATCATTTCCATGCTAATCAATAAGACAGTTTGCTTGTGCTTCAAGATGCTGCAAGGGATCTGGCACCTAAGAGAATTCATCTTTTGTAACCCAAAGCAACATTTTCTCAAGCACTCCTACACATATCCAGGCCCTGACCACCCACTCACATCCAAAAAGGCTGTCTAACAATGGTCTGTCTATGTCTGGTCTCACAAATCCATGAGAATAGAGAGAGAGAGGGAAGAACTGCTCTCATTCTGCCCCTCAGCTAAGCCACTAAAATGAGCATTTATCATATATCACGGTTTTCCAGTACTGATATCTCCAGTAAGGAAGTAAAGCCAGTGCAACAGCAGCATAGCTGTTGATTCCACCTAGCAGTAGCCTTAGCCTTGTTGGCCACTGAGTGATCTTAAAGAAAAAATTTCCCAATCTTTTTATGCCACTGAGCACACAGAATAGACAGAAAGCAGGCATCCTCCCTCCTTACCCATCAACAGCTCCTGCAGAGATAAGAGTATGCTCATCCTGAAGCAGCACCACAGTTACACTCTGCTGGAAATCCTTAAACAGAGCAGAAAAAAGAATTTTATTTTCTTTTAAGGTCAGCAAATCCTGCTGCTTAGTTCAAGGCCATGTGAATGCAGGGAWAACCTCCTCCTAGCCAGGCAGGAGAACCTAGGAAGACCAAATGTCATTCAGGACACAACAATCCTTTGAACACTGCCACCAGTGAAATTGCCACTGAGAGGTAAGTGTTTGSGCAGCAGTTTGAGATTACATCCTTCAGGTCACAGATAAGAGAGCTGCCTTCATCACAAGGCCTAATAGATTAAAAATTATCAGATCTTACTCTAGTACAGCAGTGATTTGTCTGGTCAAATTTGGTGGGGTAAAAAAAAGACAGAAAAATTTACAACTCTCCATATCCCATATCCCCCCCTCAAAAAGGGAATGCTGGCCACTCCTTTCCTCTCTGGGAGAAAAAAAAAAGAGAGAAGATGTATTTTCACATAGCATTTGCCCAGTTGGCTTTCATGGCACATGGGATGTTAGGCAACTAAACAATGTCTAAAATTAACCACAGCAAATGACCATGACAAAAAAACCAATTTCTGCAAAGATGAATGGAAGCATTTACCACACACATGCCACATATTTCACGTTATATTTACTTAGGAAGAATTCCTTTACTAACACTGTCCCCAGAAGAGACATTTTGTTTGTTGGCCAGATACTCACCACCAAGGGWGCAAGTCCTCTCAGGTTCTGCCTCTTCTTCTTCGGTTTGGAAGGAGTCTGCTTGTCAACCACATTGTGTGCTCCACTGATTTGATTCACCTGCCTGTAAAAGCCATCTGAAAGAAATCAAAGACATCTCAAWTAGTAGTTTATGTGTAATTTTGCTATCACTTTCATAAAACAGGCATCAGCTTGGAATTACTCCTAAAAGGTGTCTTAAGTTAACCTTTAAAATCATCACTGTATTATGAAAACCGAAACTACTAACATACAAAACCAGTGAGAAGARCACAGTGCAAAAAACTACAGAGGTTAGTGTAGCATAGACAATGAAACTAAAACTGATCTAGGCAGGCTGACTCTGGAAACTGTTACCCCTTGGTCTGTTTTCCACATGCATCCTGGTCTGGAGCGTTCAACCCACCTCATCCCAAGCAGAGCTGTGCTCACTGGAAGATTTCCAGGATTTCCAGTGCTCTTCCACTCTCTTTTAAAATTTTGTTTAGCCTTTTGTCTGTTACTTTATGAAAAGTACTGCCTTACTAGAGTAATGCAACTTTTCTACTTTTTTTTTCCTACACTTTCCACTTCAGTCATATGRAGCCACTCTTCCATTGCCTGTTTGAAAAGCCAGGGAACCTGGGACAGATGTAAGAGCAAGACATGTTCAGGCAAAGAAACTGGAAGAGCAGGGAACTGGGAAAATGCATAAGGGGAAGGGGCTGAAGAAGGAAAAGGAAACAGAAAGAGGAGCAGAATGAGCTCACGCCTTATTTATAGTAGGTGTTCCCACAATAYATTCAGTTGCTGCCAGCACTCACAAGCTCTTTTTTCCACACTTTCTACCTTCCTTCCTATTCTGGCAGGAGCCTTTCCAGCTTTTCTTCACCCCTCTGGATGGTTCTGACCTAAGCAATCTCTCCCATCTCATCTGCTTTTGTGCTGCCCTAACACGGATGTATTCTTTACAACCTCCTCACCTACACCCAGGGAATTATCAAATCAGCCTGGGGTTTGATGCTGCAAATCTAAGACTGCTGCAAAGTGGAGGAATGTATTATATATAGCAGAGATACCTATTCCATCCTCTTACAGTACCTCAAGCAGTACAGTTATCTGAGAATCCTSTGCTGCCTATATTGTAACCAAAAGTATCAGTCCAGAAAGTCCATCTAAGCAATCCTTTTACATGAGATACCAAGCTTTTTTGATACATATCTGAAAGTTAATTTACCTTTCTTGTTGCACCTGGTATCCCAAACCATGATGTTTCCATCTCTCCCTCCAGTACAGAAAACAGCTGAGAGAAAAAAAATTGTTATTAGATTCCAAAAGCATTCATTTARTCAAGTGAATGCAGTACAATGCCATCTGTGTACCTCTGGCTTTTCTGTCCCAACTCTTGGGATGCCAGTCCGGGAAATAAAACACTCAGGCCATTGTTTTGCCATGCTYTCTGACTTGTTCCCTCCTTTTCTTACTCCCACTAGAGAAATCAGCTTATGAGAACCAGCATCTTCACATATTTGGGTATAGAAGYAGATATCCTATCTTTGCCCAAGATCAGAAATGTGCAGATTTTACCATCAGGACACCAAGTTCCAAGAAGAGAGTTTTGCTTTCCTGGCTGGGTCACTGCTCAGGCCTGTGCTATTTGTACCTGTCAGTTTCCAAAGCTCTTTTTTAGTCCTTTAAATACTTTCCCGGAGGAAAGAAGAAGGAAAAAACAGACAACAGGGAATAACAACATTTACCTTTCTCAAATCTATAAAAAGCAACTGACTTGAGGCTACATTGGTGACCTTTGCATATGCCAAGAAGCTCGCCAGCTCTCACATCCCACACCTTGGCTGTCTGATCTCCTGAAGCAGTGACCTTCAGAGGGAAAAATAAAAAGCTTTAGTCATTTGCTGTACACAGTTGCCAAAGCATTAAAAAACAAAAGTGGGATGGCAAAAGAGTGCTTACTATCTTGTGTTCCCCTGGCACCCAGGCGAGGTCAAATACAGCATTTGAGTGAGCCTGCCATTCTAACAAGAAAACAAAAGCCAAGATTAGTTCAGTGCATTACAGCASGGTATTTTGCAGAAGACTAAATGACATCAGACACTGAAATCRGAAATCTCGTSAACAGTTTGCCTTAGGCATGAAAGACAACACAGAACAATTCATCTACTACTGCTGTTTTAAGAGCACATTCATGCTGCTGCTTTGTAAAGAAGACTCAGGAAAGTATGTGGAAAGAAYAAAGTACTGCCTACAATTTATGTTTTAAGTACTTGCAAAAAGCTCTCTTTSATTTCAGCAAATCCCATACTTGTCACATCAAATGAAGATCACATTGTGTACAACATTTACCTCTAAAGATGAGCTTCCTGGTGGTCTGTGCTTCAGTGTCGTASAGTCTAACAAACCCTTCTTCATTCGCAACTGCCAGGACGTGCTCCAAATTTGGGGCTTAAAAGAAATTGAAACTTATTGTATTACATAATTAATACATAATCATGTCCAYGCTCTTTGTGAAAGGCCACAGATGCTTTAARCAGGGAATGCAGCAAACATAAAGCTGTGAAATGAACAGCATTTACATAGCAACCTACGTGTTAAAATGCAGAAATATTGGCAAGGATTTTTTCTAGATGTTCCATTCAGGAATGACTATACATGGGCAATCAAATGGCACCAGGAACAACTTTTGAAATAATGCCGCTTTCACCAGCTATAATAGTTTCCTAGTTACAGTTTTCTGTATCRAGAGTACCTACCATCTACAACCTCTAGCATTTTTCACGATCTGACTTGGAAAAGCCACTTTTAGAGAAACGTAAAATCTCATGCCAATACTAGAATACAATGAATGAAAAAGTTTTGCCCTAAAGATCCAGGAGCTTCATTGCTTACTCCTTTCCCCCATCGTGGGGAAATGCTGTAACTGCCTGGTGACAGCCATCCACCTCTGATTTCCACCTAATGTTCCCCATCCTATTACAACTTTTATATGTTTTGAACAAAGCCCAGTTTTTCACCTGTGTAGCCTCACACTGTCACCAAGAGGACAYACCTTGAAACAGACACAGATGAAACAAAGAGGCATTGAAATAAATGCTTTGTAGTTGCTTCTTTGAGGGAATRCTTTCCATCAGTATATCTAGGTGCACCACGATCCAATGTTTATCAGTGTAGGAGCAAACACACTGCCACCAGCTCACTTTAAAACAAGGAACTGCTGACAATAGAGCACATACCCTAGCCCCACAAAAAAGTCTTTCGGGAGTCTTCTTTACCTGTGGAAAAGGTGCAGCCGAAAGGAGGGACCGGCATTCCCRTTTCCCCGTAAGACAGGTGGTCATCTTCTTGGCTGCACTGGTAGCTCTCCAAGAGATGCTGCAGGGGAAGAGCTGAGGACCGACCTACAACGGGACAGACGGACCGTAAGTGCCTCAGACACCACAGACTCGGGCGCCAGGAGCCGCGGGGCGGCCGCCGGGGCCGTGCATGAGGNCGGACGGTAAGTGCCTCAGACACCACAGGCTCGGGCGCCAGGAGCCGCAGGGCGGCCGCCGGGGCCGTGCATGCGGCCGGGGATGGATCGGGCGGGAGGGTGCGCGGAAAAGCGCGGCAATGCGCGGTACTCACGGGCGGGCGCGGCGGCCGCGCGGCGGAGCAGCGCGCGGCACAGCATGGCCACAGGGACACGGCCGGCGCGCGCCGCGCCAGCTCCCGCCAAACGACCGGCGCGCCAAGCGCGCCGCGCGCCCTCATTGGTCAGCGGCGAGCGCGCCGCGCAGCGCCCGCCTCCTCTGATTGGGCGGGGAGGAGGGGGGAGGGGCCTTCAGACCCCACCCGCCGCCGGATCCCGCGGCCGCGCCGGGAGGGCGGGGTCAGGGGTACGGTTGCGCATGCGCGGGGCCGGCGGCGAGCGGCAGCAATGGCGGCCAGCGCCAAGTCCTTCCTGGCCGACGCGGGCTATGGCGAGCAGGAGCTGGACGCCAACTCCGCCCTMATGGAGCTGGACAAAGGTGAGCCCGCGCGGGCTCGGCGCTGGGGGTTTCCCTTGATACCGCTTTATCCACGGCGGGGAGCGGAGGAGGGAGCCGGGGCTGGAGGTACCTGCGGTAATTCCTGCTGTCTCCTTTAGGCCTCAGGTCTGGCAAGCTCGGGGAGCAGTGCGAAGCTGTCGTTCGTTTTCCGAGGCTCTTCCAGAAATACCCGTTCCCCATTCTCATCAACTCGGCGTTCCTGAAGCTAGCCGATGTTTTCAGGGTGGGGTGAGTACTATCGGTCTGGTCCCGTTCAGGTCTGATCCGCGGGAATGCACTGTACCTTGGAGTGCCGCTGCTTTGCAGTCTGGGATGTTGTGCTTGCCTGACAACACTGCGGTGGTACCCAGTATGTTGCGGTTGTGCGTGACTGAAACTTGTTTTCCACTTCTTTACTGGGCTTAAGTAGCTGTGATTGATAACAATACAGTTCCTTTCCGTCTGTCCTGATTTTAGGATTCTCTCCCTAATGGGTTTAAGTTCACTTGTGTAAGTTTTGTTTCCTAAGCACATTCAAATCGTAGCTCATAAATGGATGAATGATCACATGTGCAAATTTAATCTCTRACAAAGCTCGAAGTATAGCTTTTCCAAGTGCCTTCTGTCTAGGTGATGTACATAATGGAACCAAAGCTGCTTTGTAAAAGCTTACAAAAGTGTATGTTGATGTTGTGGAGTCTTCACTCTTGTCTTCAGGAAGGAAAATAGATTTGCTCAGCACTTGACAGTGGTAATTAGGCTTCTCTGTCTTAGTCTTGGATGCATTTTTCCAGCAGATTTCGGTCCCTGTGTGTGATCAAAATAAACATTTGCTTACACCCCTCCTCACTGTTATCAACAGGTTCATTTCCCCGGAATTGGGGTTTAGTTTGACACTACCTGAACTAGAAAATAARCAAATAGCATATTAATAGTCTCTATTTTCCTGTATCAAATGTTTCTAAAGTGTGGACATTTCCTTGTTTTAATTTTCTCCCAAAAGTTGTMTTTCAATAATTTAGCATGTAAAGTGCTTGAATTTTTGTTACGAAGTAGCCTGACAAATAAATGTGTGTRTTTTCTAATAGGAACAACTTCCTGAGGCTGTGTGTGCTGAAGGTTACTCAGCAGAGTGAGAAGCACTTAGAGAAGATCCTAAATGTGGATGARTTTGTCAAGAGAGTTTTCTCAGTAATCCACAGCAATGATCCGGTTGCTCGAGCTATTACACTCCGGTATGTATGGCATGAATGATCCTGATTTTCTTCAAATCTGATTAATTATTCTGATTTACTTCAGACCTGTAGGTAACTATCAGTGTGCTCATCTGGAATAACAGGACCCAGTGCAAGGTGTTGCATCTGGGCCAGGGCAACCCCTGGTATCARTTCAGGCTGGGGGATGAACAGACCAAGAGCAGCCCTGCCCAGAAGACCTTGGGRGTGCTGGTGGATGAAAAGCTGGACATGACCCAGCCTCRTGCACTGGCAGCCCAGAAAGCCAAACGTGTTCTGGGCTGCATCAAAAGGAGCCTGGGCAGCAGGCCAAGGAAGGGGATTCTGCCTCTCTGCTCCCCTCTGGTGAGGCCCCTCCTGCAGTGCTGTGTCCATCTCTAGGTTTGAGGACGGGGACATGAAACGGTTGGAGGGAGTCCAGAGGAGGCAACTGAGATTGTTACAGGGAGGGAGCACCTCTCCTGTGAGGAAATGCTGAGACAATTTGGATTGTTCAGCCTGGAGAAGGGTACAGGGTGACCTAGCTGTGGCCTTCCAACACCTAAAAGGGTCCTACAGGAAAGATATAGAGGGACTTTTTACAAGAGCCTGTAGTGACAGGACAAGGGGGAACAGTTTCAAACTGAAAGATAGTAGGTTTAGATAAGATATTGGGAAAAAATTCTTTGTTATGAGTGTGGTTGCCCAGAAAAATTATGGATGCCTCATCCATGAAGGTGTTCAAGGCCAAGTTGGACATATGGGGCTTTGAGCAGTCTGGTCTACTGGCAGGACTCCCTGCCCATGGCAATGGGTTTGGAACTAGATGATCTTTAAGGTCCCTTTAAGCTCCAACCCAGGCCATTCTGTGATTCTATGAATGAAATAAAGGAAGCTTTTTATACATTGCTCGTAGAGTTAAAAAGCAAAGACAATTGTCTTTAAAAGATGTGAATGATAAGGATTGGTGATAACAAGAACAAGGCTATTGACCACTTATGATGGTGAGAATTTAGTGGATGGTCCCTGGCAGAGCACAGTTTGCAGTGCTGAAATTTTGTGTACACCAGAGAAGAAAACTGAATCTGTTGTGTGCATAACCCAGACAGTGGCTATATGTCATATATAACATCTTGCCTAGGGTGCATTTAGACCAAGTGAAAGTGCTTCCTTTTGTGTCAAAATAGTTCTTGTTAACTTATAACCAAAACATACATAAACCTTGTTATGCTTGCACCTATTTTTCATTCAGCCTTGTCCTAGCTAAAACTGCTAGGTCTCTGATCAATAACTTCTAAGGAAATGCTGTTATATTACTAATTGCTTTGAACTTCTGGGAATCAAGTGGGAAAACAAAATTAATCTGTCTTCACTGTCACTGTCCTGTTGGTTTGGTTTGCCTGTGTCTTTAACGCTGTCCAGCATGATCTGCTTAACAGCATCTTCCAGCCCCTGTGCAGGTGAATTCAAATGTGAAGAGTGCACTTGTCTCTCTRTCTTCTTTTTGTACCTCCATCTAGAACAGTTACTGAGTTGATTACTGGGAGATGAGAGGCATTAACAGGGATTTGATTGATTAGGTCTTATGTCCAGTTCTTTTTTTCTGTCTATATTTCATTTRAGATTATGCTTTCATGCCCTGGTGTCTCAGAAACCTGTAAATGCAGTGTGTCTGCGTGGTTTTTTGTAGTTCTGTTCAGTGTTCTCATAGAAGACTGCAGTTGTTGACTGGCATTGAGATTATCATCACAGAATGTTACAATTTCCAGGAATCCTCTCAGTTTGCAAAAATACTTAAATTACTAGTAAATTCACAGGATACATCAAATAAAATGTTAAAATAGCTGTTGGTTCAGCAATTTCAGTTTAAAATGTTCAGTTGACTTTTTTTYCCCCCTTGAATAGTGTCAATAATGAAGAACAAAGAAAGAGCTGTTTAAACAAAACTTTGTCTGTGGAATTTTATTGCTAGAGGACTGTGTAAATATTTCCACAGAACTCTTGCTAAAATTACCATCAGTATAAATCCTGCATTCTTCTTTTAATTGGATTATGCTAAATATGCCTTTGAAATATTTTTGGCAAAGTGTAGTTTGATTTGCTACTTTTTAGCAGTTACACAAAAAGTGTTGCACTTTTTTTCACCTTAATAACCTTGTCTTACATCAGTGAAAGATGTTGGGAGTAAATCATGCCATAGTGAACTCCTAATTTTAAACGAGATTTTAGTCAGTTTCTCACTGTGCCACTTTCAAGCTAAAAGGTATCTAAAAGGTATCAAAATGTAATTACATTTTTATCAAACCACTGACACAACCCACGCAACAAACTCTGTTACATTTAATTACATGCTATTAGCATTTGTTTATTTCTGTAATAGTTATGAAAGAGCACATATTTATATAAATGTAGCCTTTTAACCAGTCTTTTTACATCTTTATTTGGTTTCATTTCTTTGTGATCACTATTCTTCTGGATTTTGCTGTGATTTATTTCTGTAGGATGTTGGGCAGCATGGCATCTATCATTCCAGAAAGGAAGAATGCACATCACAGTATTCGCCAGAGTTTGGATTCCCATGATAATGTGGAAGTTGAAGCTGCTATATTTGCTGCTGCTAACTTTTCTGCACAATCTAAGTAAGAGCTATTTTTTTTTAAATACTTTTTCATATTACAGAGAATGGAAACTCCATTAACACTGACATTCRCAAGCCTTGCTACTTTCTGTTGTGCTGTCTTTTATAGCAAAACAATTATGTGCAATAATGATATAAGGAAATCTGAATACAAGTTCAGCATATTTTTTTTTCTAAAATGGAAAGCGCAAATATGAGATTGAGCACTGGAATAGCAGCTTTAATAATGTATTCTTTTACAGTAATTATATTAGCAAAATGTAGTGCTGCTTGTCAGTTTTTGAAAGCTTTTATTTTCTCATTTGGTCATGCCTGTGTGCAGGGGTTCTGAAAAGACTTAACTTTTAATTGTTAAAACACAGTGTTTCATAGTTCAGTCTAGTTTGGGTTTGTGTTTTTTAAAATTTTTAATTACTTAACTTTTTGTTTTTCATTTCACCTGGTATTTTCTTTTCTCCTCAGGGATTTTGCTGTTGGAATATGTAATAAAATCAGCGAGATGATTCAAGGTACATGTGTATGTTGAATGATAAAGAGGAAAAGCTTTAATTTCTCTGAAAATTCTTTATTATTCATATTTACATATTAGATATCAGGATGCTGTTGCCCTTAGATTATTCCAGTKTTTAAATTAGCTGACCGATAATCTGTCTGGTTATCTTAAATCCTCCTAAAATTTAAGTTTTCAAAGTACCTGTTTGGTACAGAATAAATGCCCATTTTTTATGTGTGATGAATAAACTTGCATAGACTCTCATAGGTTGCTTCAGAGGAGTTAATTTRTGAGTTACCTGCAGTGAAGCAAGGAGCTTYCTCARACAACCATGGAAGTRGTTGATAGTGCTGTAATTTCACACCTAGCTAGAACACGAGTTATTTAAAGCCACTGTAGGTGTTTGCACAATCTCCTTTCAGTGGTAGCAATCCAGACATACTCTGTGCCTCAGACCTGCCAAAAAAAGCCAGCCCAAGGACTAACTCTGGCTGTGTTTCTTTCYTTATTGCAGGCTTGGCCACACCTGTGGACTTGAAGCTGAAGTTGATCCCTATTCTGCAGCACATGCACCACGATGCCAGCTTGGCCTCCAGCTCCCGGCAGCTGCTGCAGCAGCTGGTGACATCCTACCCCTCCACCAAGATGGTCATTGTCACCCTGCACACCTTTACTCTGCTTGCTGCTTCTTCTTTGGTTGACATTCCCAAGCAGGTAATTATTCCTAAGGCATGCCTTCCTCTTGAAGTACAAAGTACATTTTAAAAACACTTAGATTCTGCCTGCTGATCAAAATAAACAGTGATAGCTGTGCTGGGTTGATTTCTCCTGTGTGCTGTTGAGGAAGAATACCCTGAAAACTTCTGCTGCTTTCTTATTTTTTGCCCTTTTTKGTTCCATTTCCAGGTGCACAGAATGCATTTAAAGTGTATTTCTTGGAGAACTTTTAGGAATTCCAGTTAAATTCAGGACTATAAACCAAGTAATAGGAAAGCAGTGATGGAAAACTACAATGCTTTTTTAGAATGGGCTTTGTGGGTGTGATTTATAGAGCAGGTCTGAACACAGTGACACTTGAGACTCATCCAGCAAATCCTTGTAAAGGAGTCACAGAAATCTATTTGCTTTCTTTCAGCYCGGTACAGCTGTGCAAGGCTGTGTCTGAGACTGTTAGATAATAGCATTGATCTGTCTGAAACTCTCTGCTGTGGCTCACTTCTCTATTTCAGATGATGGTTCTGATAGTACTGAATCTCAGTCCTGAAACAACATTAGAACTTRCTGTGCTGGTTTTATTTTTTTTTTTTAATGGCAATAAACATGGAGATTTAGGCTGTATTTCTGCAGCACAACAACCAGTACTGCATAAAACTGATGTAGCCAGAGTGGGGATGGAGACTAAAACCATGGCTGGCATGGTTCACACTTTTTCAAGMTAGTTTTGGCTCAGTGTGCTCAACATTTCTTCCTGAGTGCTTTTGAAAGTATTTCCTTCTAGTAGCATCACTCTTAAACAGTGAATTTWTTTTCTTGCAGATTCAACTTTTGTTGCAGTACTTGAAAAATGACCCCAGGAAGGCCGTGAAGAGGCTTGCAATCCAGGATTTGAGGCTGTTGGCCAACAAGACACCACATACATGGAGCAGAGAAAATATTCAGGTCTATATGTTTTTTAAGCTAAAGTTTATTATGAAAGTTCCCAAGGAGTTATAGAATTCTTTCCAGAGGAACGATTTGGGAGGTAAAGAAAGGATTAACATGCATCTCCATACCATTAAGTTTGGTTACTCTGCCAAGCAGACTAGCCAAGCATTAATGAGCAGTTCATAGAATGTCTTCAGCTGGATAAGCTGACACTCAAGGATTAAAGTCTAAGCATTATTACTGAGGGAAGACACTGTCCTAGCAGGAGGCCTTTGTAGAGTGAGGAAGTAGCTTTTCCATCTGGCAAACCTGTTTCAGACATGAGAACTGAATGTTCACCACTGATCTTAGCACACTGATTACACATCAGTGCTCTGGTGCAAAACAGAACCTGTGGGATTTGTCAAAACATGTCTTCCAGCAAGGTGTACTTGAAAGGACAAATTAATTTCATTTCTTAGAATTAATGGGTTTTTTTCAATAGTAGCCTTGTAACTCCTGTTGCATCAATAATAAGGTGTTTATAGTGGACCTGTGCTGTTTGGGGAAACTAGTGTTACAGTGTAGATACTGATGCTGCCTTCTTTCAGTCCCAGYTGCATATGAATTTTTTCTCCTTTCCCTTTTTGTGGTAGAAATGACTATGGAAAATAGCTTCAGTTTACATTAATGGGAAGGTAAATATTTCAAGAACTTAATGGCACAGGGTTACAGCTCTACTTTTTTCTGGGCCATTTTTCCTTTGCTTTTGTTACTTTTGGAAGCTACTTGGATTCTGTCCTGTTGGAGCATAAGGCAGCTGGGAGGAAAAACTATGCAAGTTTTTGTTAACAATCGTGAGAAATAAAGCATGTTCTGCTTTGTCCTCAGTTCTTGGAGATGATCGTTTGGAGTGTGCAGAGCTTTTTGCTTTAGTGAGCTGCTTTATACTTCATAATGAGTTAACTCCAGAAATTTATTTCCATTTAGGAATTTTAAGGAATTATGGATTTTTTATGGAGAAAGTGCTACTGTATCCCATTATATTTCATTAGTAGTTACCTCAGTAGAAGTGAGAGACATTGATAATGTGGCTTTCGTTGCCATGTAGTGTTTTGAAGTGAGTGTCTGATGGTTGAAGTGCATAGGGGAAAAGTTCCACTGATGTCAGAACTAAACCAGTGACTAGGTTAAAACAAAACTAATTGTCTGAAGCTTGCTACTCCTTGCTGAATGGCATGCAGAAATAATAAAGAGTTTTTCTGACTTCTGAAATAAAAATTTGACATTTTGAGTTGGGAAGTTGTTCTCCATAGTTATGCTTTTACAACAGGGACTGGAACAGACCCTCCTTTCCCCATGGCAAGGCCTGTCTCTTGTACCTTTTTACCAACAGACATTACTTAGTTTCTTCAGCATTTTAAGTCTGTTCTGTGTAGGTCAGTTGGGAAATTTGGTCTTTGCACTGTGGAGGCTTCACTGGTTTCTAGACATCAGCTTCAGAAGCTGTTGCTGCCTAGTGCAGTCCATCCTGCTAATTCCTCTGTGCTCCTGGTAGTCTGAAACAGTTACTGTTTCAGAAATGGCCCGAGAGCTGATCTGGGTGCACTGGAGTAGAACATCAGTGACTTGGGAGACATTAAGACTCATTATCTGCCGCAATCATTAGATCTTCCTCTGTCTGTTGATGCCATTTTAGTCAGTGGATTAGCAAAGTACTAAATAGTACAAATCACAGATATATTTAGAATTTTAGGCCTTGCACAGTACACCTGATAAAAACATTGTGGGTTTTTTTTTTATGTTCTATGGAATTAATTGTGTTGTTTTTCTTTATTCTGTTACTGGTTCTTTGTCATTCGGTTTTGGCATAGTTTAAAGCAGAATATACTTATATTTTGTATTTATGTCTCATATTACTGTCCCTCCTGTTGACATCCAAAATCAGTGAGTGTTTAAATCGTGGGCAATGTTGGCCTAAGGAATTGAGAACAATGTGCATTTTAAGAGTTATCCAAACCTAAATATGGTAAGGCCTGTGGTAAGATCTGGCAAAAGGCACAAAAGTAAGACAGGAGTTATACTACAATGAGTTAAAACGTAAAATACAGCTTAATTTCTTTATCAAGAACCTTGAACTCCTGTTGGACAACAATACTGTTAAAGGAAATGACACTTGAAACCTTGCTCTTCAGAGGCATGTCTTTATGTAAAACCTTGCAGACAGTTACGGTGCAAAATCATCAGTATGCCTGAAACTGTCTTAAAATCTTTTATAGCATTGGATCAATAAGACCTGATAATATTTTGCCACTGAATTTTAATTAATGAACGACTTAGAATTGATGTTTCCTAGCATATAGGACCCACTGTCACTTTTCTGCAAGCCACATCCTCAGTCTTCTAAACCAGATGCTTGAGGACTTGACCTTTGATTTTAGTACAGTATTTTCTGTGGGAAAATCTTGATTCTTAAAACTTCTCAGAGAAKTGCTACTAAATTTTTCATACAGATAGCTCATGGGACTTCTTACYTCTGKWTTTWTTTYCTKCTGATTTTTAGGCACTCTGTGAATCTGCTCTTAACACTCCTTATGATAGCTTGAAGATGGGCATGTTGTCTGTTCTTTCCACGTTATCAGGGACCATTGCCATTAAACAGTACTTCAGCAGTGCTCCAGGTAAGAAAACTGGATTAGATGGTTGCCTTTGGCATTTTATAGCTTGGTTTTCTGCTGATGACCAGTTTCATCTAAACACTTTGTAGCATTTTCTGAAATTGTTTTTGAACTTTAGAGCATTGAGAGTCAGACTGTGTTCATCATATRTAAACTTGAAATGGGACACTGTATAGTCATGACTAAGGATGGTTTAGTTTTGTTTTGTGGATAGGTACTGTGGTATATGAAAATGGGCTTTGCCTTTGGGTCGTCAGGTTTTCTTCAGTTTGTGAAGAAATGTATTGCCTCTCAAATGGCTGACCTGCATTCTGCTTAAGGTGCTTTGAAACCATAGATTTACATAATTTTTGAGTAGCAGGGAGGCTTCATGGTTTAAGAGTGGAATGGCATGTTATTGTCTCACCCTTGTGAGCTTGACCTACAGCAGAACCTTTCTGGTTTATGACATTATCTGGGAGAAGTTGTTGAAAAAGAGTAGACATTTWAAAGTATTCAAGGTATCTTGTTCTCAAAATTATGATCACACTCTTTTCTTTTTTATTCTTGAAAGCCAGACTGCTGTAATGAGTGTTATGAACTCAARTACATGGGCTGCAGAAATGGAAGAAAAAAAAAATACATCCTCTTCAATCATTCTGGCATGGCTTAATAATTAAAGACTCACCAGCTTTTTTTAATCAGACATAATATTTCTTAAGGCAATATTTCTCTGAGTCCTGAAATACCAACCTTTAGRTCCAAATGTTCTTTCTCATGTGTCTAACTTGTGTAGTGTTCAAGAATGAGAGAGTCTCTGGTTTTGTCTGAAGAGAGAAATACATTTTCATCCTATTGTTTAAAYGTAAGAAAAACCCTAAATCAATATGATTGTTTTGCAGAAATGTACTTAAAGATCTGTGGTGTATTTGTGGGCTGTGCAATTTTATGTTCATTTGCCTTGCTTTTATTCAGGGGCAGCAGCTACAACTGCAAGGTCATTTGATTTGGTAAAACTAGCACAGGAGTGCTGTTACCATAATAACCGTGGCATTGCAGCTCATGGAGTGAGGATTCTGACCAATATCTCAGCCTCCTGCCAGGAAAAAGGTGAGGGAAAGCAAGGGCAGTGAAGTGGCTCTGCTTACAGTCAGGCTTATGCTCTTAACACGTATTAACTCGTCCTGTCTGTGAACCTGGCTGTAAATCTGTCTGATCCCTCATGCTGGTTGGGGAGAATGGGGACTATAATCTAGTAGGGAATACTCTGCATGGTTTTATGAATGGTTGGGAAGTTTCCATCTTTGTCTCATTCAGAGAAAATCACTGCACATGGCAGAACTCATGCTAAATGAATGCTTATTTTACCTTTGCTGTAAGACTAGTGAATTGTTGGTCAGCCTTTGAAAGCCCTTTGCACAAAGTTTGTTGCAAAATAATAACAGGGCATTCAGAAGTCTTAGTCCCAAGATTTATGCATGATTTGAAAGTGTCAGTGTGGCTGCTGAATCGTTACCCAAGACGTGGAATGGCAGAATTGTTTTTCATCAAGGTAAAGTAAGGCAAAGCAGAAGTGTTAGGAAGATTCTTAATTGTCATGACTGCAACAGCAGTGCAAGCAGTACACCAACTACGGTCAGAGAAGAAAAGAGAGAATAAACTAACTCTTTTTCTTTTTGTAGATCTTCTGCCTTTGGAGCAAGATGCAGTTTTTGGCTTAGAAGCTCTTCTTGTTCTCTGTAGTCAAGATGACAGCCCTGGAGCTCAGGCAACCTTAAAGGTGACATTACTGTTGTCTTCCTCTTCACAGCTGTAGGTTATAGTAACAGCTTGTATAACAGAGAGGCTGGTGTGCACCAGATCCTTTCTGGTGGAAGCATAACAGGCCTGGAGGGAAAAGAAGATTTTTCTGGTTTGCCCATAGTCAGAGTTCAGAGCAGTAGAGAAACTGAGCATAGCTACAGTACAACTCCTCTCAACTATCGGATAAGAGGATTGTTGCAGGTGGCAGGGAACATCCCTCTCAGAGGAGCAGCTCATGTAATAAGACATGAACATTGGATGGAGGTGTCTCTGAAGGACAAAGAGACTGTTGGAGAGAACTTGCTTTTTGGAAATGGAGGTGCAACGTACATTATCACAACATTTGTATAAATTATTATTCTTATTTTCCACTTCAGAAGCTATCAGTAATTTTTCTTGTTATTTACCTTAAAGGCTGGTGGTGTGAGGGACTACTGATGTTTCTTGAATTTGTGATGTGTTTTTGTGCTGGTAGCTCAGGGACAAAGGCTTGGGCTCTTGAAAAAAATCTCATCTTTTGTAGAAGGCATAGTTCTGAAAATGCCAGATCTGTATTTCTGCAGTCCTGCTTGCAGCTAAGTGAGTGTGCCTGGCTTTTTTGGTTTTAAAGACATTGTGTTGATGGTACCTGTGGATTGTGTGAGTTGTAGATCACGCTGACTTGCATGGTGAAGCTGGTGAAGTGCCGCCCTCACCTGAGCCAGTCCGTGGTGGAATCCCTGCTGACACAGCTGCACAGTGCCCAGGACAATGCCAGGATCCTCATGTGCCACTGCCTAGCAGCCATTGCCATGCAGCTGCCTGTCTTGGCAGACGGGATGCTAGGAGACCTAATGGACCTCTATAAATTAATTGGACAATCTGCCACTGATAAAAAGCAGGAACTCTTGGTAAGACCTCCCTTGATGGGTAAAGTCTGTACAGACAATTGTGGGTGGATCGTATTTTGAAAAGCAGCTGAGACATATGTTATGTGTCCAGGTTGATGTGGCAGTCTGTAGCCACTATTTTCAATTTTGTTTAAACTTCTGACTCCATGCAATCAGTGTAGAAATCTTCTAGATGGAGCTGTACTATGCAGTGGATTCCATTAGATTTTCCAGCAGATGGCACTGCTTAGGCAGACCTGGCTATTGAAATTATTGGGGTATCTCTAAAGTAGTGGTTAAAGGCCAAATGGCAGCTAGTTCCCTTTATATAGGGTGCTCTGAGGCAAATGACTTAATATACTGTAATGAAAAATGCTTTCATCACATCTGCTTGGAAAAGAATTTGAATTTAAAAAAAGAAATTACAAGCTTTCTGTTAATTTATTTGGAGCATTTGAAATATTTCAGCTAGAAGGCAGAGTAGAGATTATKTAAATGAAAGTTACTTTTATATTCAAGAAATACTTGGATTGCTGTAACTGTTTAAAAGATACATGACTGAGAAGTTTTGTGGTTAAAATATATAAATATATTAATTTTCTATGTAGTTTTCAGCCCAGAGTAAAACAGGAATGGCTTTTTTTTTCTTCTTTTCTTTAGTTACTGAAATATAACTTCCTTCCTCACTCCTCCACTCTACTAGGTTTCTCTTGCCACAGTGATATTTGTTTCCAGTCAGAAAGCTTTGTCCACAGAAATCAAAACTGTTATCAAACAGCAGCTTGARAATGCCTCCAATGGATGGACAGCCTACAGGATAGCCAGGCAGGCTTCCAGGATGGTAAGTGACACTACCTGGAGAAAAATTGTTAGCTGTGATTGAAGGAATGCCAGGGATTTCTTTGAACTGGATAAGGGAATAAGGAAAATTGTAGGACTTGGGAGGAGGAAATGAATTGGGGGGAAAAAAGCCTCACTTTCCCTCCTAATTCCCTGGAATGCAGATTCAGATATATATTTTTTGAAACACACATCCCATCAAAAAGTTTTTCACTTGTCCTTTTGAAGTATTTGAGAAGGAAGTAAGTTAAGTCATGTCCAGATGATGATGAGTGCATACCTAATCTGTGTTGTCTGACTGCTCCTCATAACGTGGTGTGTGGTTCTTTCTTCGGTGTGAAGAAAGGAAGAAAAATGTACTGTTCCCCTTTTCCCTTCAGTAAATTCACAGTTGGAGTTAGAATTACACAGAAATCATAGTATGTGATGCTGAGGTAAATTTCCGTGGTTTTTTCTAATCTTACTGAATTACCTTGTGTAAATAAATACTATACTTTTTTTACAGGCTGGTATTTCTGTAAAGTAAGCACTTGTGCTTTTATTTATTATTAGGATTGCCACACTGAAATAATTAGAAAAGTTTCACTATTTCTGTTTTTAAGCTGGGAGTAGTTCTGGAGATGTTCCTATTTTCTTATTTGTGTAAGTTTTGTAGAAATCCCCAGCTTTCTTTCACGTTCCCTTTTCAGAAAACATTCTTGTCATTACAGGGCAACCACGACATGGCCAGGGAACTGTACCAAAGCCTGCTGACTCAGGTGGCTTCGGAGCACTTCTACTTCTGGCTGAACAGCCTGAAGGAGTTTTCCCATGCAGAGCAGTGCCTGACAGGCCTGCAGGAGGACAGCTACAGCTCCGCGCTCTCCTGCATCGCCGAAGCCTTGAAATCCTACCACAAGGGCATAGCGTCACTGACGGTCAGCACACATCCCTAGTGGTCATGTTCCTGGGCACTGCAGCATGGCTCTTTGGGTTCTGTTCTTAACTCTCTGAAAAGTTCTTAAGTATGCCTGACATCTGCCAGCCTCTGTTTGGTTCTCCTCTGCAGGCATCTCACTTGTAATAYGCTGCATCTCGAGAGAAAAGATCTGTAACTCAGCCAAGTGGCATTAGCTAGATTTCTCTTTGCTTTTTCTTCTACCTCCACCCTTCATTTTCTGCCTTGATTAAATCATATGAAATGTGATAGATCTTGTTTAATTAAGGTTACAATACTTATAATTTTCCACTCCTTGCTTTGGGTGAATAAAAGCTATTGTAATAGTCAAGCCTGGGAATTGGCCTAAATTGGCTGCTGTCTTCTTGAAATATACAGAAGAATTCAATTGTCTTCCTCCCTCCTGCTGAGTTCATGTTGCCTTCTATTTCACAATGTGATCTCACAGAATCCTAACCGCAAGCTAGTAAGAAGAGGGAAGACAATTCAGTTTCATCAAATCCAGCTGGTACCTGCTTTTATGCAAATACTTTCTGCTTCTCTTAAGTGGTAAAAATACCAAGAAGCAGTGTGAACATAAACATTAAAAAAAAATTAATGATTAGGGACCTTCAGTTCCTACTGTAAAGCTGCTTCTTAAGCCAAGATGATCCAGCTTCACACTACTTTCTTTCATATTTTAGTTTCCATGAAGAAATCTTTACATACAGTTTTCTGTATGCCTTTTTAGGGAAGCTGCTTTGTTGGTTTAGTTACTGGACAGTTAGTGTCATGACAATTCAGACATCAGTGTTTAATAAAGTTCAGATATTACTATTTATTAATAAAATGCCCCTGAATAAGCTGAAATGACAAACTTCTGCTTTTGTCCTCTGAAAGACCCATTATTCCTGAAGTGTTTGTCTTTAACTGTTGGCTGAGTGAATAAGGCCTTTAATTCAGCATTTCAAGTTTTCTCTAATCTCGAGAAGACATTGAGAGGAGGACCTCATCTAATTAGATGTTAATATTTAATACAGGCAGGAAAATAACTTGCTTAAATAGGTCATACTGTGATCCAGTAATTTAATTACCCCTTCCTTGGAGTTTGGAGTGCTTTTTCTGTTGAAGGATTCCTGTCTTCATCTCTTCTGCTGACTTCAGTTCCTGTTGCACAGCACCCTCCACATGGAGGACTGTGGTCCAGAGGAGTTAAGTTCAGGTTTTGTAGGTTAGAGAGGAGGACACTGGGTTTTACTGCTGGTTGTTGCTGACTTGTTGCATCACTCTGGACAATTTCTCAGCCGTGCTAGAGTGTATCAGCTGTAAAAGGAGCCACTCACTGCTTGTCTACAGAACTCAGCCTCTCCAAGGGGAGCAAAGTGCCATAACATGCATGTGACAGCCTTGCCGCTGAAGGATTTTGCTCTCTTCCCTCTGACTTCAGCTTTCCTGTTGCTGCTGTTTCAGTGCAGAGTGTGACTCAGCACTGGTGGTGCCACAGACCAGTGGTGCATGTGATGAGCCTTGTGTAGCTGCTCCTCTTTGTAGCTGGAAAACAGTGTCAGTAAATCTCTTGCAGATGTTCAGCCAGCCCAGTTTAGCAATGATGAAATATTCAGACAGTGCCTTGTCGGAAAATTTCTCAATTCCTCCTTGATATACATAAAACTCTGTCTTGCACTGCAGAGTGTTTTTTTCATGGCAGTCAGTGCCCTTGAGGGAAAAAAGTCCCTCTGCTTTATGGATAAGAGGTTCTCCCTGTGGGAGAACAGGGACTTGTTAGGGAACATATTGACCACAGTCCCTATCTGTTTTGCTGTGTGCTTGGTCGTAGAGTTAGCAAAGGTTTTGAATGGGTCCTGCTCTTTCTGGCACAGATCATGTGTCTCATTAGAAGCATTTGGTTTATTTTTCACTGCTGGTAATCTAAAGAAGATACAAAACTTGAACAAAGCACTTATGCAGCCATTGGTTAAGTAGCACCAAGTCCAAACACCTCAATAGCAAGTGGTGGTGTTTAAAAAACTTGGCTGAGCCAAAGAAATATTTCTGTCGCTTTCAAAAAAAATTGTAACTCATTTATTGCCCATGGCAGATAAGGTAAATTGCAGTATTAATGAGACAAGCTTGTATTTCCATTACAAGAATCAAGTCCAATTTGTGCTGCTAAAAATGTCTGGATTTTCCGATACGAGTACTTTACTCTTTAAAAGCATGTAGTCTCTGTAGAGCAATTACAGTGCAGTGCAGCCCTCTTCCACAGAGGGTTTTCTGAAACCATCCTTGCAAAATAAACTGAACAATTCCTTAAAGAGGGATTTTTTTTTGTGCCCTTGGAGAAGGAAAAGCAAAGTGATGGATAAGAGAGGCTTAATGGTTTAAACAGGAAATAGTAATATTGTTTTCAGTTGAAGTGTAGTTCAGTAGTTTAAACTGGTTGCAGTGGGCTGATGTTTCCTCACCTTAGTCAGTAATGGGCCAGTTCTCAGATGATGTGATGCTTTGTGAGAAACCAGTTAGCTGGTTTTCTGCCAGCAAAGAAATGGTTCTTAGTAAGGTCTTGGGATAGATTATGACTTCTTGCTTTGAGAAGTGACCTGGTGAGGACTAAGAAGCACTGGGGAGGATACGCATGAGCCCAAGAGAAAGTCCCAGTGCTTTGTTTCTAAGAGGGCTTGTTCTTCTCAAAATCCAACAATTAAAAAAAAAAAAAAAAGGATTTTTGGCTAGTATCAAACCTTGAGTACTGCAGTTTACCCCCTTCTGGGTGTCCTAAACTGACACAGATGCTTTTACAAGTCAGATAAGCTCTTAGGGAGCAAAGCTTCATAGAACTGTATTTTCTGAACAATAGCAGCTTTTCTATCCTCCTGGAATTCTGTTATTTACTGTTCTTAGTTACCACTAGATCGTGTCTCATGCCTTCATCAAATGCAAGCTTCAGTGCCTTCATAATGTTCCCATCCATTTCACAGTTCCAAAAAAATCACCCCTTCCCCTTGCTGTGGGTTACTTCAGCCAATTCTTTCTCTTCCAGCTGATGCAGAGAATCACTTTTTCAGTCCTTGTGTTTCTTGTTTGTTTGCCATCCAATTCAGAGCACTTCTTCTTATGGTAAAGATTCTCTGGCCTAATGTCATTTGAAGCCTAATGGCCTTAGAAAAAGAGAAAATAGGTGCCTCTAAGAGTATTTTAATAGCTTAAGTGACATTTGTTACAAGGGTGACATGCTTGGAATATGACTGAGTAATTATGTAACTTCTATGTCATTTATATTTAGTATGATTGATATTGAGCAAACTTGTTACATGTAGTTTTAAAAAAACAGCTTTTAGAATTGAACTTAAGGGTTCAGTTTTCTGATGAGACTGTTCAGTGACACTACAGTGTAATTTTATCATTTTTGCTTTTGACCTAGTTTGCCAACATTGCTATTACTGTGTTTCAGGCYGCTAGTACACCACTTAATCCTCTGAGCTTTCAGTGTGGTTTTGTGAAACTCAGGATTGACCTTCTGCAAGCTTTTTCTCAACTTATTTGTACCTGCAACAGCCTGAAAACAAGTCCACCCCCAGCTATTGCCACAACGATTGCTATGACCTCAGGAAATGATCTCCAGAGGTGTGGACGCATCTCCAACCAGGCATGTGCTCCTGTTCCACTCTTGTGCAGTTATGTTTGTCACTCTGGTATGAATTTTGCTTTTCAGCAAACATATTTGACAAAAGAAATGAAAAGTAGGTGTGAAGTGGGTTTTTTTGAACCATGGACTTCGGTTTTCACCCTAAGCTCTGAAAACACCTGCTGTGGCAGGCCATGTTTTGAAGCTGAGCGTGCACGTGTGTTTTCTCCTCCAGTCACACACACAGCTTCCAAGGATATGCACGCAGCAAGTCACTTGGTACGCTCAAACTTGCAGCAAGGCTTTTCACACCTTGCTTTGAAACACCTCAGCCACTTTGAGTACACTAAAGAAGAATGTATATTCCTGAGGATGATTCTGCAACTCCTTTTGCTGAGAACTGGCAACTGCCTTGGTACTGTATGGAACACCAAGGAGGTTTGCTTTTAAATCCATGTAGTCTRAAAGAAGGAACCAGTAGGTGGTCACTGAAAGACAGAGCATTTGATCTACCAGTAGGGGATGGAGGAGGTTGTGGATGGAGTTGGGTTTTTTCCTTTGTTTTTAACCCAAGCAGATTTTTGTTGGTGCAGGGAAAATACCTGTTTAATGCATAGGTAACAGTCTGTCACTTTGGTAATCTTTATCTGAGTGAAGAAGCAAGAACTTTATAAATATGGCTTATAAATATGCCACCTTATTTTTTCAGTGCTGTATGTTATAATGTAGTGGTTTTCTGGATGTGTGGGGTTTTGTTTGCTCTGCTTTGTGTTTTTGCCTAGTAACGTTGTCTCTGCAGATGAAACACTCAATGGAGGAATTCCGAAACTTGGCTACACGGTATGGAGATCTGTATCAGTCATCTTTTGATGCAGACTCGGCAACTCTAAGGAATGTAGAACTGTATCCTTTAAAAATACTGTAGTTTGTCCACTTTCCTTCTCATGTGGACAGCATGAAGCGCGAGAATCCTCTTTTCTATGAAGACTGGCACAAAGTAATTTTGAAAGTTAATAACATAAAAATTGGCTGCCAATTGCTTAAAACCCATTTGAAAATAAACATTACCATATTATTATTTGAAATTACTTGATAAACAATTATGACACAAAAATTGGAGCAGCATATAACTTGGCATTTTCACAGTTCTTGCACTTTGTTCACTAAATGAGTAATGACTGTAGGATTACTTCACAGAAGTAAGGAAAAGTGCCACTAAATACACTGCATTTCTTGCTTTAGGTGCCAACTTTGAAAGTCTTTTAACTCCTTAGTATTAATGTCAGACAACAGCAGAGCTGCTTGTTGATTTCACACGCAATAGAAGCTCTGATTTTGGATCCAGAATCTGCAACGTAGGTTTGATAGTTAATGGCGTACTCCTTTTCTGCTTATTAATAAATCCTTGGAGCTTTAAACCTAGGAATTCAAGGAATGTTCAGAAAGTTTCTCAGTGGACCTTTCTAGTGATATTCTGGGCAGGTTTGAGGATCTTTTGCTTCTGTGCTGTACTTGGCAGATTTGAGACTTTTTTGGGTTCTGCATTTCATACTGATTTTGCTCTTGAGAGCGCTATACTGGACTTCTCTTAAATATAGACTTGAACTCTTAATCTCTCCTTCAGCCACTTATTTTAATTTGTGTTGTTGTGTGTTAGACCCCATAGCTGTTGCTTGCACTTTAAATGCACCTTAACTTCCTTCAAAGTTGTGAAAATACATGCACTAAATTAATTCAAATTTTTAATGTAAAGCCATCACCTCTGGCTCTTTTTCTAACAGTGAACTTAAATCCACTAGAAAACAACGTTGAAGTACTGATGAATTGAATCACTGTTTACAACTCCGAGGCTGAGATTAAGTGGAAAGTACTGTGGATAAAATCTCTCAGTGATTTTATAGCTGGTAATARAAGTGAACACCCTAAGTGACTAAGTAGTAGTCATTATGAATTAAGCATTGCTTAGAAGGTGTATTAGCCAGATTTGTATTTGGGTGTCTACAAGATGAAATTCTGTTCAAAGGAGGAGATTATAAACTTTGAGATTTAGTTTTAATTCTCACTTGCATTCTTGCTTTGTGTTGTGAGATTTTCATGACTATTACAAACACCACGGGGTTAAATAGAAGTCAGGGAAGGTAAGTATGCTGAATCTGTTAGCCTGTCACTGCTTCAGCTGAGAGAGTGGGGGCAAGAAGTGGTGAATGAGTGGTAGTTAAGAAAGATTTAAATGTAGAGGTCAAGTGTTATTGTGGAAAAATGATTTTAAAAACAGAGTAAACAGTTTAAAAGACTTAATGTTGTAATATCTTGTCACATCTGTTTGTAGTGTGCCTTCCAGGTTATGATGAGCACGGTAAGTTAGACATAATGAAAAAGTTTCTTTTCTTTTTTTTCTTTTTTTGTTTTTTTAGTTTCCAGGAATATAGCTCAAATGGAACAGCTCATGTTGAAAGTGAATATGAAAGAAGAATGATGTCTGTATTTAATCATGTACTAGAGGAAGTGGAATCCCTCAACAGGAAGTATGCTCCTGTGTCTTACTTGGCAAGTAACAGTTTTAAATGTATATTGTGTGGAGAAAGGGACCAAAACTCCAGAACCGTATATCTATGGTTGGCAAGAAACTGGGAAGTATTCTCAGTTACTTAACATTACTGACACAAATGGTCTCTACAGAGACACACTTATTTAAAAATACTTCAAGAACCATTTTGTGAAAACATCTGTAACCTTCCTGGTCTGATTAAAAATGGTCTTTATAAAATTCCCATCCTAAGGGCAGAACAGGTGCTGGTAAGGTCACTACARGTGCTGTCAGGTCTCTGTCACCACCCTCACATTCAAACACTGGAGCACATTCTCTTTGTTCATGTTCTTGCTGTGAAGGAGTTCTCCACAGCAGCCTGGCTTTAGTCCCTGAGCTGGTGGTGGTGAACCCTGTGCTTTGTGAGTGTAGCATTTCTCTTATCAGTGCAGGTCATCAGAGGGCACAGTGTGGAGTGTGCTGGGTGCAAACAGAGCTGATAATGCCCTCCTTTTCAGGGCTGGTGGGTTTGTCTCTTCCTGCTCATGAACATCATACAGCTGAAGTGCACATTATGGGAACCCAGCAGTTTGTTTGTCATGGCAGGCATCTGTTTGCTCTGTTTCTAAATCCAACAGTCCTTGCCAATTCCAAATACAATAAAAGAATAAATCATGTAAACCAGAGCAAAGGTAAACCCTGTAAACTTAGTTGTGGCTGGCTCCACACCAAGGCACCTTGGTGACTTCATTGGCACTGCTTATGTTTATCTGAGCCAGAGACATGGTGCAGCAGGAGAAGAAAGAGTAGACAAGAGGCTTAATTATTAAAAACTTAATTGTAAAAACTTAATTATTGCATTAAGTTGTGATAGATGCCACTCTTTTTGCTTGGAGGGAGGTTGGTTTTTGAGAGTTTTTTTGTGTGAGTGCTTCAAGCAGATCCTTCTTTACCAACTCTAACACTAGGTCTGGAAAGATTGGTATTTTTCTTTTGCTCAGCCTCCTAGTTTCTCTGCTTATTAAAGGAGAGCACAATACCTCCTTCAATAAGGGGCAGAACATAAACAGAGAGGCTGAATGTAGTCACTGTCATCTTAGTGGCTGTAATTCTGTGACTGTATTAATATATTTTTGGACTTAAAATAAAAATTCCTGCTGTTTCAGTACCTCAAGTACATGTCTTTTTCCTGTGTCATGAATGATATTTTTTCTCAATTATTTTGGCTCTTGTTTCTTGCAGCACACGGCTTGCCTGTGCAATGCTGTCATTGCCTTATTGAAGGTGCCCCTTTCATTTCAAAGGTACTTTTTCCAAAAGCTGCAGTCTACAAGTATTAAGGTATGTACTGCTCAAATAGGACCTCAAATTTCTCTTTGCATAGCCGTTCATGAGAAAAGCTCTACTGAAGGTGCAAAGAATCAGCATTCTTAATGAAGATGCATAACTCAATAGCATTAACCTGTTAGGAATAACTTGAATAACATGTATGTTGTTCTGAACCACTAGACTGTCACTTAGGCAAGTGGGATTCAGTTCTTCGATTGCAAAGCCTTAAAGATAAAATGTAGCTGGAATTTTTGTTGATTCTGATTCTGCAAAGCTAAATAATTCTGGTCCTGGGAGGGCAGCTTTTATAGATTTGTATCGGGTTTTTGTCCTTTTTCTTTAAAAAGCAGTCTTCACTGTCTTGGAGGAAAATTGTCATATATATCAGCTAACTGACTAAGAACGACTATATAATGACTATATATTGTTGTGGGGTTTCTTTTGTTTTGTTCTAGTACTCCTTTTTTCTGGGAAAAGTGAAAGCCTGAAGTTTTTCAATATTTACTCTTACTGCATTTTGCTTCTTTGTTTAGCTTCATATACTTGTGGCTATTCTGTAGAAAATCTTTTTCCACATCTTTTGAAGAAGTGAAGTAAATGAAACTGATACAAAGATAATACCTGGTATTGCTGATGATGTTCATGAATGTAGTAATGAGTCTCTGATAATGTCAGTGTTTCCATTTGCTGATTTTCCTACCCATCCTCTCATAGGAAATTTTTTTATAAGAAGGTGTCCTGTTTCATCCTTGAATTTTGTTTGCTTTTCTGGAGGCTTTTAATTACATTTTGATCTGTTTACTTGTGTTCCAGCTTGCTCTATCCCCATCTCCAAGGAACCCAGCAGAGCCTATAGCAGTGCAGAACAACCAGCAGTTGGCCCTCAAGGTGGAAGGAGTGGTTCAGCACGGATCTAAACCAGGCCTTTTCCGTAAAATCCAATCTGTCTGTCTGAATGTCTCCTCAGTGCTGCAGAGCAAATCTGGCCAAGACTATAAGGTGTGGATAGAATAGAGTCTGGAGCAGTCTTAAGCTTTTTTTGTTGTGTTTTGCTGTTCTTTTGTTTAACTCTGGGTAGCAGAATTTCCAGGATGAGATGAATGGGTGGTGCTGTAATCCCTTCACTCCTGCCAGTTGCCATTCAAGCACTGGCCAGAGCCAAGCATAATGTGTGGAGGGGATCTGGGATTTTTAAGTCAATGCCTTTTCTTAACAGCTCTTCTTCCAAACAAAGAGGCTTTGTGATGTTCAGAACAAGTCATTAGGAATCTGCCTGAGATGAGGAACTCTCAGCCTAGTTATATGGCATACAAAACTCCACAGGGGAAAAGACCAAACAAACTGGGAGTAGATTATTCTCTACCACATAGTCTCTAGAATTTTTTTATAGACATTTTAAGGTTCTCTTATTTTGTTTATGGAAATTGTGAGGACAGACTGTCCAAATCGAATAGCATYTGAGGAGACACACATTAAATTTAAGTCAACGCTTTTATCAAAGTTTGCATGTCTGAGGTTTAGGTTCTGTTAACATGTGATTCTTAGTGAAAGGCGTCTTTCAGTGGGTTTTGGGGTCAGGTTTTTGTTTGTTTTGTTGTTTGGGGTTTTTTGAGGAGGAATAGGAGAAAGTCAATGGCTTATAAAAGAACAGGACTAGGAAGTGTGTGATGTTTGACTCACATTACTTTGTGGAAAAGTAGAACCTCAGATAAAAGATGACTTGTTATCTTATCAAGCTGTCTCAAGTATGCAGATGTATTGGTTTGGGAGAATTGAGGACAGATTTTTTTTTCCTTTTTTCTCCTCTCTCCTTCAAATGGAGAGCTGAAAACTTATTTTTGGCAGGTTTATGTAAAATGGTGTTTTAACCTTCCATCTGTCTTCTCAGATTCCTATTGACAACATGACCAATGAAATGGAGCAGAGGGTGGAACCGCACAACGACTACTTCAGCACTCAGTTCCTCTTAAACTTCGTGATCCTTGGCACCCACAACATCACAGTGGAGTCCTCTGTGATAGATTCAAATGGTATTGTCTGGAAAACTGGGCCTAAAACAACCATTTTTGTTAAGTCTCTTGAGGATCCCTACTCGCAGCAGGTTCGTCTGCAGCAGCAGCAGCAAGGACAGCCTCCATCCCAGCAGCAGCAGCAGAGAAACGCCTACTCACGCTTCTGATCCCCAGAAGTGACTCTGTCCTGCTCAGTTGTTGGTATTGCAGTTTGTCTTGGACGCTTTTTTTTTTTTTTTTTAGACTTTTTATTATAACCTTCTCCCAAAAAGTCTCAGATGCCATTTTGTTGCTTTTAAAATTGTCTGGGATAAATCTGAACTTGATTCAGCAGAGRCAACTGTTCAGATTTGGAGTTGTGCTCTTACTGTAAGAACTTATGCCTGATCTCTAACTTCTGTTTACAAACCTGTTCCAGCAGGCTCCACAATCTACAGTAGCAGGGGATACTAAGAGCTTGTTGACTGGTACTTTCCATGTTTTTTGAAGCATGCATAACTTCGAATGTCAGGCTTACAGGACTTTGGGAGACACTTCGGCTGGGTATACAGGAATGAGTGTAACACCAAGTATGTATCTTTTAATGTGAAGGAACTGGCAGGAATATCCAGAGATTCTTTTTCTGCCATTTTAATTGTAAGTTCCAGTATTTGGCTGGTGTATATATGCTATTATGATTCATCAGCACTACTTAATGCACACAGCTGGAAGAAAAAAAATTGCAGTTCACTTGTAATACCCAGCCACTGCAGAGGGAGGAGACTAGTTGAGGGATTGCTGTCTGGGGAGAGTTTTGCAGCTGGGAATAATCACTGTCTCTCAGATGATACGGAAGATATTAGTGTGTTGTTTTTAAATGTTCATGCATCTGTGTTACTGAAGCCTTTCATTTTGTTGGGGATTTTTTTATTTGCTCTTTTAGGAGGGAAGTTAAAATGAATGACAACTTGCAAGTTAACAGCTTTGTTTTTTTAAAAGGAGTCCTTTATACCAAAACTTTGTAATCTTGTGTGTTCTTTAACCAGCTTGCGAAGCGTAATTGTTAATTTTACAAGATAACTTAAAATAGAATTTTGCCAATTCTAGAAATGAATCCAGAATCATTTTGAAAAATGCACTGCTTCATGAATCATTTTCACACTTCCTTTGTGGTATGAAAGGCTGAACTGTATCCAGACTCACAGGCAGTAGGTCACGTAACATGACCTTCACTCGATCTTCATAATTAGTCTCTACTTATATTACTCTGCAGGAAAGCAGGACCCACTTGAGTGAGGAGGAGGAAGGATGGCACTTCTTACGTACTTGAACTTGTGAATCCCTCCCATTGAAGCAGAAATTTTTTATTGTTATTTTCTCAGCAAATTCCCATGATACTGTTATTTCTTCAATCTGATATCAGTCTAGAGCTGGCTGGAGTTTACAGATTTTGCTTGCTTCAAATGCAGAGTATGATAATGAATTGCTGTAAGCTGAGGCTTCTTTTGCATAGCACTATGAAGAATTTTTTGTCRTGTTTTCCCATAGTAGTTCCTCTTGGCTTGAGACTGTGGAATAAAGAAAAAAACTGGAAGTGATGATGCTAGATGTCACATCTTGGTCAGGCTGTAATCCTAACTAGAAAGATGCAAAGTTGAAACAGAAGACATAAAATCGCTGAAAAGTTGAGCAGCATCCTCCTTAAATGGTTTTCCTTTTGAGCAGGAGACGCCAAGTGCCACTGCCTTTCAAGCTGACTGAGGAGAGTGGTGGTTTCTGTCCCACTTCTGTGGTTCCATGCCTATAGTTAGGGGGCTGTTTATGTATCTACACCCAGCTGTGTGTGCACATATGCATACATGTACCTATAGATACATCTAGTTCAGTGGTCCAGAAGGAGGTGATTGACCTGTTGTGTATGCTCTCTGCCAGGCTGAGGATCTAAACTCTTTGTGATCACTTGGGTTTTTTCACTAAAGACATACATCTGTGTGTCTTTACCACAAAAAAAGAGACTGAGAGGTCAAACTTTTTTTTTTAATCCTGAAAAATGAATGTGTGTTTCTTGCTGTTATTGACCAATATGTTGGTGGAAACCTTTGATGGTGCCATTCCAAAACAACTCAGAAATTGCAAGACATTTGCACGCTGGGGAACAAACTTTTCTCATAAGTCATGTGATGTTCAGAGTGCATAGCTAAACTTAGGAGAAGCCTAATAGGAAAAAATTCCAGCCTTATCCAGGGAAAGCCCTGCTCTGGCCTGAGGCTTAACTGTAAGCTGGTGAGATTAACCCTACTACAGCTGAAAAAATTAAACACATCTGCCCACCTGAACTGAGAGGCCTCTAGAACTCTAAGAACTTGCATCAGTTTTAAAGCCAAGTAAATAATAATTGAAACCTGAGAATCTGGATGTTAGCTATGGGAGACTGCAGGGGGAGGAAAACTGCAATTGCTACTTACTGGAAATTAGCTTGTATAGGAAGGTGGCTTGCTGTACAAATACCTGTATTTCTGACAGACTCTAAAGAGTTTCTCATGGTGACTTACTTGCTGGTTAGTTACACGTGTGTGCTGATCATGAAAGGCCCTGGACCTATTTGTAAATTCTCCTTTATGTAAGCACAGCATTTTATGTTTTGCTGGATTTGTAGTGAGGTTATTTTTTGTGTGTGTTTTGTTTGTTTTCTAGCATGGTGTATTTTTATTCTTAATACTCTTGTCAAACAGAAACCACGGGTTTTATTGGCAAACAATGTCTCAAAATACCTAAAGAGAAGTGAGGAAGGGTGTTAAAGTTACAGCAATATACAGAAAGCTGCTGTTGGAGCTATCAGCAGTGAATGTGATCCATGACTATTAGTGGAAGCAGGGAGGTTATTCTTGTTTGAGTCCTGCATTCAGTTTCTGGTGCCTGTACTTGAAGATGCACAACAAGGAATTTGGAAAGCACTTCTAAGATCTCCTTACTGCTTTGTTTACTGAGCAACTAACTTGATTACTATGCATAGCTGCACACTGATAATGGCAGACAATTCAGATCTGTTTCACTTACTGGCAGAAGAAAGGAAATACTCAGTGGCTGGACATTGGTCCAGAGACAGCTGCTGAGAATTCAAACAAGAAGGGCTTATGCAGACAGCTATGTCATGATCTGTTCCTAATCACTGAGATATGCTTTCATCTAGCTTGGATAAATTGTTGGGCTGAGCAGGAGAAGATGATTGAATGAAGATGACTGAAGGTGCTGATAATATGTGCAGTTCAGCATTAAGACAGTAGTTTCTGGTGCTTAGGCTCTACAATTTGACCTAACTTCTCCAGGGATGGTGTAGTCAATTACTCTGGGAAGTACTTGCTACTCACATTCCTGTGAACATGTGCTCAGGCATACCAGAAAGTGTAATTTCTGGGTTCCTGGCTGATCCTTTGCTCCAGGCAATGTGGAACTGAATACAGGGCAGGGAAGGAATGTCCGCTGTCAGATTCTACCATCCCCTGGAATTTGGAGTGTAATCTCCTGCTAAGGTCGTTCAAGTGTATTTCAGAGGTGATTCCCAAAGTTGCATTCATCATGGGTTTTCATGGAATCTTAGACTTCCTTTCCTACTTTTGTTTCCTTGGATATGCCCTCATTTTACCCAAGGACTGATGTGCCTTCATATAAGCTGAAGTTTTTGTATTTGATAGGGGATATGTTTTGACTTCAATCCTGTCAAACTGTATGGGAATTACACAGGTCTAGAAGCAAGTTCAATGGTTCTTTAAACATATGCATAAGCATTTAAGAATTATTTTATTTAGTGATACCACAACTTCAGTTAAAAACCCCACCAACCTACTGAAAGAATTTATAGATCTGAAGGAATTCTATTGCATTCCTAATATCTTTTGAGTGATATTCAGTGTGTGTGTGTGTATGCATATAGAGAAAGAGAGATCTCATACAACACAGTATGGAGGCATCTTGCCTTCAGAATAGCTTCATTTCTTTTCTGGTTTTTTGTCTTTCTGTTTGCCTAAAGTGCTTGTTGTGTCCTTGGTCAGCATATTTACACATATGTCCTTTTAGTTCCTAACAGCATCTTCTCTGAACAATCTGTTCCTTTTGTGGCAGTGCAGGTGTACTCAGGTGGCTGCACTGTGCAAACAAAGATGGCAGGGGGGAAAACAGAGGGTAGAGGGGGGGAACTTAGGAGCCCTGCCAGCTCTCAAAGCAGGGAGTTGAGTAAAGCCCAAGAACTAACTGGTARTTCTCTCTGCTTGACTGCTGCAGTTCTGTGTCCATCACTATGGGAGTTGCTCTTGCTTCACACACAGAGGTGCCTCCAAGGACACAACCTGAGATGCTAAGCAAAAGCAGACTTGCCCAGAACCTTGGCATTTTCACCTCCAAAGCAGAGAGAGTGACTGAGACAAAAACACTTCTTGAAATCAGAGGAAAACCGAGTGTTACATGCTTTTCTAGCAAGGTGAATTATGCAATGTTACCCTCTCCCCCTGTGACTCTTTAAGCCAGGTGCTGTTTTGTGTCACCAGGGAACAAGCCTATCTTAGTGAACTACCCCTGGTAGTTCCTGAGTTGTTTGTACTCCAAGGAATGTGTATTTGCCAAAGAGCAGCTGCTCAAACTCACTACTGAAGTCACAGATTGTTGCATTTCAGTGAGCACTCATCCCAGATCTGCACTTCAGGAAGTTGCTCTACTCCACTGATGGTCAGCTGAGAAATAGGAAGCATTTCTTTGGTGTTGTTACTTGCTTTTAGGATGAAGTCTTTATTTCCTGCTTGCCTACCTCCAAGTGATGCTGTCAAAATTAAGAGCAGCTTAATTTTGTGTGTTAATGAAGTTTGTTGTGTGTTAATGAAGTTTGCACTTAGCTTCAGCCTCCTGATCCAAGGATCTTAGATAAGTAAGAGCAGCATTCAGAATTTTGAGAGAAAAGTCCTTCTGAGGTTAGAAAGAGCCTATAACAGTGCCTAAAGCACTTCAGTCCACTGGACACTTACCTGTAGTAAAAAATTGATTTTTGTTTTTGTTGGAGGTGAACCAGTGACCCAGTAGAGCAGTCAAGGAGATACTGAAACTGTTTTATTGTATAGATAAAAAACTTAAACCATAGCCACTTCACATCTTAAAAATCATCCTTTTTGTTTTTCCCTATAGATAAGGAGTCTTATATTCACCTTTCCTCAGATATGAGTGTGGAGTTCTCCAGAAGTCTTCTATGATAACTAAAAGCAATTGTTTGGATGGTTTTTTAAATGGGTATCAATGGTGACTCCCAAGCTCCAAGGAGAATAGGATAAATTAAGAGACTTGTGTGGGTTGGCTGATTTAAAATACCTTTTCTTAACAGTTTTAAGTGTGTGGCTTGCTGGGAATCTATTTTATAGAGCCCTTCTTTGCTTCCTAGAAGCTCCAAATTTAGGAATGCAGTTCGTGTGAAATTAAGAGCTGTCCATGCTTAACATGCAGCTAACTATGGAGAAAACCCAAGGAGTAGCAGTTGAGCTGGAAGAGACTGGGATAAATATAAACTGAGTGTGATGTGGATGGATGCACTCTGCCAAACATGGAGGGTGAATCTTCAGGGTACAGTTTTATGCTTCACTTGGTTCCATCTAGGTGTGTGGCAGTGCTGAAAAGGGACTCTCTTGTGCTTATTCCTGACTCCAACTTTGCTCTTTGGATCAAATCCACTCAAAACAGTTCCATTTAGCTTGAGTGCTTTTTCAGCTGGTTTGTCTTGTGTGACTGTAGAGTGACTTGGTTGATGCAGTCAGTACCAGAAAGGTGCTGGGGAAGACCTGATGTATCCTGGAAGTAATAGTGAACTGTGGGACTGGCTGCCTGTGCACCTGCAGTGTATGTCTGTATTTAACAGCAGTCTGGAGGAAACTCTGAGTTCATGTGTATCTGAACTCTGGCTTTTCTGCATGGGCAGCTGGAGAGGGCAGAGAGCACTGCAGGAGCTCCCAGCCCACTCTGAGTCACGGCCCACGAGTGAATGAGGCAACAAGGGAAGGAAAGAAGAAGGAATGCCCTTTGGAGCAGTGGCCCAGGGCCAAGTGTGAGTGGCAGTCTATGCTCTGCAGCAGGTGAGGCATGCTTGAATATGTCCTGATTTGCCAGCAATGCATGTGGGCAGCAGCTCAGATGATAGCTTCTGAACTCACCTTGTTTCACTAAATCTCCAGGTGTGCAGAGGTCTGATTTCACTATTGCAGTTTGTACCAGTGATATTCCTCCATGAACACTTAAAAATTCTGGCTAAAGCTAGGCTTTTATCCCTTAGTCTGAAATCTGTGGGCACTAGTTTCATGAGTACATGTTTGCAGAAATTGGTCTATGCAAATGACAGTGTTCAAAGCTGATCATTGAGTGGATGGAGACATCTCAGAGCTCACCCACTTCAGACACAGAGGGAATTTCAAGAGTTGTAATAATTGACAGGAGATATCTGACCTCTTCAGCAGGTCTCTCCCTCATTCCACGAGGGAGGAGCAAAAGCAATTGTAATTAGTTAGGCTAATTATTGTTACTTATCAGTGAAGCTGATATATGTAAGCAGTGAGGTGATCCTCCTTCCAAAGTACAAACTCTAATAATCCGTTTCCTTCCTCTCTGTCTGTCACCAGTAGTGAATTGATATGCATTTTCATCCTTGCAGAGGAAGAGGTTTGCCTGACAGCCTTCTGTGCCATGTGAGAGAGATGCAGGAGATTTCCTTGTTTCTCCTGKTGCAAGGGTTCAAGTTTTAGCGTGGACCAAGTCTTTGTGAGTTGGATAGGAATTTCTGAGAGTATTAATCCTGACTGCATCTGGGTAGTACAAGGCTCATCATAGGTCTGCTGGAGAGATTTGTATTTTTGTTGACATGTGTAAATTAGGTCAAGAACAAAAAATACACACTGATTTTCATTTTGGGGGGAGTGGGGCAATAAAGATGAACCAGAAGAACAGCCTGAAGGCTGTATGTTTAGTTGTATTTCTGGTATTTCAGCCTGACCCTAGAAAAAGCACCCAATTGTGTTAGTTTTCCTAATTTAAACAAAACAAAACCCCTAATTCTTTGTTTTGCTGTTCAGAGTTTTAGGAATTCACTATGGTCATACAAAATACTGTTCTGTTTTGTGGTGGGATTTTTTTTCTTTTTGTATAGGAAAAAGGAGGACACAACCCCCATGACTCTTAACTGTGTTGCAGTGCCTCCAGTAGTTCAGTTTGGCAAGATAACAAAAGCAGTGTAGAACTTAAAAGGTAATTAATGCTTTTGAGGAAAAATATTTTTAAGTGCCATGCTCATGAATCAATATTTTTTTTTAATTGAACCTTTTTTCAACAAAAACCGGTGTTGCAGATCAGGTGCTCACATTCAGGTCTGCCCTTTAGTGATGTGAGTGTACTAAATGGCAGATGGGAATGTTGATGATTCACTGAATATATTTATGTCTCAACACACCTCACCAGAAAACAGCTTAGCCAGAGGGATTTGGAACTTAAAATTTGTTTTCAGTGAAGCCTGCTTTGTAGTACAAATACAGTGAGCTCTTGCTGTGAGAAGACAGATGGGAGAGCCCTCTGTGATGCCTGTCTAATCACCTGAGAGGTGCCTTTCTGCTGTTYTTTGTGCTTTCTGGGCACTGCCCTTCCAGTCATGGCTAAGAGCAGCACTTGCAGGCTRTGCAGGTTCCGGATGTCCACTGCCAGTCAGCCCCTGTTTACCTGTGATGTGGTTTTTCTGATTTATGAGTTCTCACTTCTATGTGACCACTTATCCCCTGGCAGAGATGAAAATATTCTCTGCTATGAAAAACTGCTGGGGAGCTTGACATCCTCTTCCTGCTGTAAATCTTTGACCACTTCCAGCAGCTCCAAGGCAGCCCAGGGAGAAGTTGGCATTGACCACCTCAAATACTCTGCTATGCAATCTGAATAAATTTGAAAAATGCCACTGTTAATCTCTTGAGCTTTTACTTCCAGCTGCTTCTCAACAATCATGATAGCCATAAATCATGTTTAGCCTAATCTCATTCCTCATTTTTATTTTTAGTATATGACTCCAGGAAGTGTGCCTTAAAAAATAAGTTTAAAAAGAGCCAAATACTCAGTAAAATCTGTCCTTCTGAAAAAATAATTTTAAAAAATCTGTCCTTCCAACAGTATTGTTAGGCAATTCAGTTAGTTTTGGTTTGACCTTGAAGTGCCCAGCCTTGCTGGGCTGTGCCTGACATTTTGCCATGCAAGGAGTAAAGGATTATCAGCATAGGAATTTAAAAATAGTTTTAAAAGCCAAGTGGCTGCCACTCCATCCTGTGGGTGGGCCTTGGGCAGCACTTGTGTGACCTGTAGTTGACAGAAGTTGATGCAAATTAGCAATTTAAAAATTTATCACTGTAATTATCACCTGTTTCATTTCCTCATCTCTGCCCTTTGGAAGAGATAAAAACCCTAGCATCCTCTGGTTGTGCTCACTCAGGTGATTGCAAGTATTATTAGTACACTAGAGTATGGAAATACTGAGCTCACATGTAAATAAAAACATATCTCATTTTGTCCTTTATCTTTCCTTCAGGAGGACTTTGACCAGTGTTGTAAAGAAGCTGTGGAGCCTGGGTTAGTCACAGGAGCTCAGCTGTTTGAGCAGTGATTCATTTGTACCCATTCTTAGTTCTAGCTGTGGTGTTGATAATGAAAAGCTGACAGCTGAAGGACAGAGGTGGAAAGGACTTTGTCCAGCAAGAGAGCAGCAATCTACAGCTGTGCTGCCTGAGATATAATTTGCTCAACAGTGATTTGATTACTCAGCATCTACATGGATTCACAAGCCATTCACAGGAATTGAATTTCTAAACAGAATGCAGATGAAACTTTCCTTTAATGTAGGACAAATCCCTGTCATGCTGTAGTAGGGTCGACACAGGGCACAGGATCTCTGCCATAGTTCTGCGTTGGACTGCTGTTAAAAKGAGGTGCATAATTCATGCTCAGCACAGGCAGTTGAGACCATGACTCATTTGTGCCTCTCTAAAATATTAAACTTCCAGGCCACTTCAATTACAAGCCTGGCAAGACAAACAACCTGATACAGTAAAATATTTATCTCTGTTAGCCAGGCAATGGCAAAAGAATCCAGTCATTACAAAGAATGCTACTTGTGATTAATTATTTAATTAGTTTCTTTAATCATTTTGGCTACCTAGGAGTAGAAGGAGCTGCAGTTGCATGGGCATTCCACTTACTAAAGTATTTTGGAGATGCATGAAAGCTTTGTATCTTTAGGAATAAAAGCCTTTAAAGTATCTGTGAATGTGTAAGCAACTGTTACTCTGAAGGAGGGTGGAAGATAAGAGAAACTGGACGAACTCACACTTATGTGACAGCAAAGATTAAAGGCATTCTAAAAGAGAATCTGAAAAAGATCTCGAGGTATTTGAGTTGAGGAGGGGAAATTCTAGTGCATTTAATAAATGCGCTCAAATAGCCCAAGTTAAGTAATGAAGCTCTACTGATTCTTGATGATTAGAATTAGTGCTTCTGAAYTGCTAAAATGAGAACCTTGTCCATGAGCATTCTTTTTAATCTAGCTGATAGCAATAGCTAGATTTTACATGCATTGTATCATAGATTCACAATTCCATTTTTTTTGTGTTTGTATAGGCAGCCCTGTTGAGCTYTGTTTGCAGACAACAGATGTACTCAGCAGTGGACTTTGCCCRGAACTGAATGCATGCAAATGGCTCCATATGTGAAAACGCAAAGTGCACTGAAAAATTGGAGTATTCCGGCTCATGTTTCCCTGCAAAATGAAGTCACTGACTAGCATGATCAGATTATAAAAAGCCATCTTTGGTGTTTATATAATACCTAGGTTCAGATGAACTATTTTTAATCAGGAATTCATACTGTTTATCTTGCATGTTCATTTATATCCTTTCATCATGCATGTGCGTGCATTGTGATGACCTTCTGTGGAAACCCTGCAGGATTTTTGTAACAGTTCAGCTGAAATTCGATGTGAACTCGATCAGATGTTACAGGCTGGGTAGGATCTCAGCAACACAGCTCACATGGTGAAGAGCTTCTGTGAACAAGGGTACAGAGAGTTTTTCCTGTGATGCCCGTTGCTTTTCTACTGGAACAGAATGTTAATCCATTTATTTTGTAGGGATATTTAATTTTTCATCCTCTTTTAAAGATGGTGACCAGAGACTGTAGGGTTTCGGCAGCTGCTGATCTCTGAGCTGCAGCATTGCTGGACTAAAGTTGCAAGTCAATGTTTTAATCTTTTTGTTTTGAWTATAAAGTCAAGTAGTGGTGTTTTCTAAGGCCTCTGGCAAATGCTGGTGAAGAAKGACTGCTGCTGGGTGTGTTGGTTATTACAGCAGTGATTTGCAAATCTTCCTGACTTTCTGCGGTGGTTAAGGCTTCTTCAGAGTGTATTACATAGTGTATTTGAGCAATCTTGATCAGCTTTTTTCCCTGCAATCTATTGCCTTCATTCTGCAACTTCACAAGTGGATTCTATTCAGTTCTGTCCTCATTCAGCTGCTACTTACACTTTTTCATCCATCTCCTCAAGACCTAATCCACAGCTTCTAACAGATTATCCTGCACAGCAGGGCTTGCACCCAGTCCTTCCAAATGTACCTAGTGATTCCTTCTGTAACTCCCTGAAGTTATCTTTGCAAAAGTTGTGATGCTTGTGARTTTCTGTCAGAGAGGAGGAGCAGAATGAGCTGGGCAATGCTGTGCATGTGTGTGGTGGGGCAGCAGGACAGATCACCCTGGCTGCCTTACAGTCAGTGGCAGCCTCTGCCTGACCTCACGTCAGGGCCGCTCCCTTCTTTGCTCACTTTTCACAGGGAAAACTTAGTGGCCAGGAGCAAGTGTGAAGGTGTCTGACAGCATAATGAATGGCAGAGATTCCTCACCTGGAATGTGAGCCTTTCTGCTGTAGATTTGGACCTGTGTAATTTGTTTGCTCGCAGTCCTAGAGGCTGCTGCTCCTGATAGGAGAGCAGAGCCCAGGGACTGTTTTGTGCACTCATCTATCAACTGATGTTGGTTTAGGTTTGGGGCTGGTTGGCTAGGGGTGTTGTTTGTTTGTTTTTTAATGTGTACCACATCCTTAGGGGAGAGATGATCAATATTTAAGGAATGTAACAACTCCTATACTACYTCCACTTGGAGACAGAAGTCACCACAATAAGAGTGTGTGTTGTAGGGAGTGGAATGTGCAATATAATTTACATACTCCAAATTACTGGCCTCCACCCCAACTAGAGACAGCAATAGCTGGTGTGGAACTAGGTGGTGTCAAGCCTCTGCTACCTTTCCTCCCTGCCTTCAGGAAGAGAAAGAGTTTATCCCTGGGCATTGCAGATACTCCTGGATATACTCATATCTGAGACATTGCCCTGGCCAGAGCTGCTCCCTGCTACGTTGTCAGCTGGTAATCTCAGGCACAAAGATAGCTTGGAATTCAAGTACCACCCCATGGTATGTCCTGTTTCTTCACCAGTCAAGCTTGAGAACCCTTACTAACAAGCTGTCACAAATGCAACATAATTTGCTCTTCAACTGTTGTTTATTTTTGTGTTCATCTTTGGTAGCTTTGCCTCGTGAGAATCTAAGTCAGTCATCACTGAGTATTAATKGAAGAGAGGATGCAAGGCTGGTTTTGGGAGGCAAATTCCTTGGAATATACAAGTACAGAGAAGAGAACATTAAATAGTAGATTAAATACTCAAGCCTACACTCTGCTGTATCTAGCTCTTTCTCCAGCTCATTACTGCTTTGATCCATACTTACAGTTTGCCAATCAAGACACATGTTGTGGCAAGATAACATTTTACCTACTTTTTCACATTCTTGCTCTGACTGGGACTTTCTGCTTCTCTGTAAATGTTTGGCCTAAAAGGTTTAAATTAATGTCTTCTCTTTAGACAGAAGCTGCCATTTAGAAGTGTTATCTCAAAGACATGCAATTAATTCTTGACCTCAATTAAGTCAGTACAYCATTCTCACAGCTGAGTGTGATAAGCAGTTATGGTTCTATGATACTGAATTTGCTCTGATGTATCRTTCAGTATTAACACAAGGCACATCTTGTTTGATAATTTTCAAGACCCTCAACACATCAGCCTGTTCCATCTTCTTCTTCCTCCCCCCCTCCAAATCTAATTACAGTGGCTTCCACTGATGACTGTCAGTCTTGACAATTTTAAGTGGAAGCAAGTGGAAAGATCTGAGTTCTACCAATAATAAGACTTCATTTATCAATCTCAAAACTGCATTTAGTGCTGTTTTTCAACCTCCAAAGCTGGGGATGGATCCACACGTGAAGAACATGGTGAGTGTCCTGCTCAGAGCCTCCAGCTTCCATTGGAAACCTTGGGGCTGTAGAGCAGAGAGGTGAAAGCTGGGACCTTAGAGAAACTTGCATTTCAGACAGTGTGAGATGAGRCATAAAACACTGGTAGGTYGATYARCCTCAGCCTGAGCCACRTTGGATCAGCAAGGGGGTGAATGGCTCCAGAGCTCATTGAAACTAGGAATACTGATATTTTTATATGCAGAAAAAGGGGTAAGAGTTGAGCAGATGGTTAAAAGGGTTTTTATCTTCCACTTGCATCACTTCTGTTTGACAAAGGACATTTCTGTATTGTGTTTTTACTTTTTTCAATTTTTTTTTTTCTAAATACATAGTATTACAAAAGTAGYATTGCAGTTATATCTATCATTAGGAAACTGTAATTTTGAAACCTTACTTTAGTTTCTGCCTGTTTGTTATGAGACTTAGGCTGAACAAATCAAACTATGTAATCCCTTGTGGTCTGGCTGGATTCATCCATGCCATTAAGATTGCTTTTCTTAGCCACAGTTAACAATGGTGTAATGGATTTTACAACATTTTATTAAGTTGAARTGCATCAATAGCACTAATGATAAACAATCGTGGTATTTCAGGAAGACAATTTCCAGCTCTTACTACACATGCCAATCTGTGGAGCTTTTGGGCAGCACCTGACTGTGTGGCATGAAAATAGGGAGTAATTGTCCCTTAYAAACGTGTTTGTGCTGTGGCACAGACTTTAGGAAACCGGTCTTGGATGTCTGTGGTAAAAAATATATAACAACATTATTATCATCTAGATGAAAATTCCTCTTTGACTGATGACTGTTGCCTAARTCTGTGCTGTTGGCTGGTGTAAATCAGGATAAAGTGGTTTGGATTGGCTGTGGGGARGACAGGAAGGGGCTTTATTGTTGATGCCAATCGTAGAACAGGGTGTGGTGCCTCCTCTACTCCTCTCCTTCCAAGCACATTGGACCTGCCCCTGGTTTAGGATGATAACTTAATATCAAACTACAGATAAGATGTGTAAGGACTTTCTGGAATCTAGCCTTCTGCTTCTATGGAAAAAAGAGGGCTTCAGATAAGACCTAATTGTGGCCTTGCAGTATCTGAAGGGAGACTACAAGAAGGATGGAGAGGGACTTTTTACAAGGACATGTAGTGACAGGACAAGAGGGAATGGATTCAAACTGAGAGTAGGTTTAGATTAGATATTAGGAGGAAATTCTTAACTGTGAGACTGGTGAGGCCCTGGCACAGGTTTCCCAGAGAAGCTGYGGATGCCCCATCCCTGGAAGTGCTCAAGGCCAGGTGGGATGGGGCTTTGAGTAACCAGTTCTAGTGAAAGGTGTCCCTGCACAGAGCAGATGGGTTGGACTAAATGATCTTTAAGGTCCCTTCCAATCAAAGCCATTCTGTGATTCTGTGATCTTTCCCTAGAGGAAAAAAAAACCAAAACAGGATACCTTTTAATGCCTAACTGATAGTGTTGTCTACCTTAATTAATGATTACTCATTAACCAGTGCAAACAGTATCTTTAACTGAAGTTTTCCCAAATAAATGATTAATTGTTGTTAACGGTGGACATCAGTATTCTACATTCAGCAGAAAARCAGTGTTTTTCAGCCAGGTAGTGAGGCTGCTGAAGATGTGGGTAGCTTGAATGTAAATTATGGTGTGACTTCTCCTTTTGATTTCCCAGTGTTGTATTATTTCTTCAGTCAGCTTGAGCTTGTGCAAAAACTGTATAAGCAGCTTGCAACATGGATGTGTTCATGACCTTCTTTGGGTAACCAAGTTAAACATAGTCTTGAGGAAGCTCAGCAAAACAGTTCCAAAGCTGCATATGGCATAATAAGACAAGGAGGTTCCATGCTGTGCTAAACTGGGGGAGAGAAGATGAGGAGGTTTTTAATAGATCTCTGTCCTGATCAGATTTCAACAATGGTATTTATTTTACGGTACCTGCTTCCTGGAAATGCACAGTGGACCTTGCATCAGACCTGATTAAGTTTGTCTCTAGGTATTCAGTCAGCTCAAATAGGCTGGATCTTTGCACTTTGACCAGTGCTGTTTGAAATCACTGGAATTCAGCACATGGACAGAGTCCCCCACAAAGGCAGCTGTCGTTGTTACATTAGACTCTTYACTTTCTTTTTTAACTCAAAAATCACCACTTCCCTGAAACATCAATATTGATTTTAGATTGTAATGATATAGAATTCAACATACATAAGAAAGATAAAGTAGTGTGAATAACCCTTTAGTTTTTTGTAAGAAGCTGTTCACTAGGGATTTAAGAGTGATAATTACATTTAATAACTGTGATAAGTATTTATTTAGTTCTCTTGTATTTATGGTTTGATCTACAAACACTGATTTGGTGTTAAGAATTTACCAAAACCCAAGTAGATCAGTCTGGTAAATGTTGACTTGAAGTGCGCTTGAAAGAAAATAAGAGCTTCATCTGATCTTTACGCAACATATGAACTTTATGATCAGGACCATACATGTAGTGCTTAGTTTGCCAGTACAGATGGAGAAAAATACTAAAAGATTAATTCAGGGCAGTCAAATTCCTGTTTTCTCTATAGATGTATTTTTTTATATGACTAATCACAAAACAGTGTGGTAACTAGAAAATGTTGGGAGTCCCATCCACTTAAAGATGGGTTGGCTTCATCTCTGTGTTCGTACCATGCTTTCTTATGCAAGCTTAATGGGCTTACAAAAAAATCTTGCAAAGTGCAAGCTTATAAATAATCAGCATGTTATAATTGTCTGAAGTAATAAGATTCTGTAGATGGGATTGAGTTAAATCAATATTATGGATAAAAGATTTCATAACCAAGCTAACAAAGAGGTTAAAGATTAATTAGTTGGAGTAACTCTAGAGCTCTTTTCTTTCAAAAAAGCCAACAAACTAACACAAAACAAGATGCCACAAAAATCCAAAGCCGACCCTCAGCTCAAACGTACCTTGGTGACAGCAGGGATGAAAAAAACACCCCTGTGACTGAAATGAGAACCCAGCTCTGTTGTGCTCTATGTAAGCTGCCCATTGACTGACACACACAGTATAGCAGACAGCAGCAGATGAAAGTGTTGCTCACCGACCACCTGGTTGCATTGTGCTGTATCTGTTACTTTAATAAGAGGCCTCTGTCAAAGACTTCAGTTTAGCTTTAACAAGAAATCAGACACCTCAAAACACCTGAATTATTCAGCTCACAATTACAGGGGTTGGTATGGAGACTTTATTACGGTATGAAAAGGCATTGTAATAGCAGGAACGACCTCTCTGGTTTTTAAGATTATATTCATTTGGCCAACTGTGAAACACATTATGAGTGGCTTTACCAGGTCTGCATACAAGTTACAGAACATGGAGCAGCAATAAGAGGCCTTGTATTCCTCATATGCTGGACCAAGAGTAACCCAAAAAATTATAAATATGATGTGTACATCTTATGTAAAAGAGATTGAAATGGAAAGTCCAAGAGTGGCATTGTGTGAAGGTGAACAAGCTCTGCCTAAGTGAAAAATTTTGAAATTTGCATATAGCTGGTAGAAGAAAGGGAGAGATGGCTACATCTTCCTCACCTTCTGCTAGTCTTGACTATCTGGCAAGTTGTTCAAATGTGGTATATTCTGGGTTTTGCCTGTCTTACAAATGGTGAAGGTCATGAACAACAGGACTGTACTGTCCTTAACCAGCTCCAGAATTCCTTGATTTGCTTCTGTAATGCTGTAGAAGAATAAGTACATTCAGATACTAATGTACCCAAATTCTTTTGGGAGATCAAGGTAGCTTTCACTGAAGCATCATATGGCTTTGTCCCCCACTGTAGCTTATACTTAGAGTCTCTTTAGGTTCTTTGTGGTGGCAGTAGTACTGATGCTGGTTATCACACTGCTCTTGTGTCACAAAGGAAATAAATGTATCCAAAAATAGTTAAAAAACAAGCCCTTGGCATATCCTAAATAATAGAGTACATCTAAATATTAGATCATAATCTCCATCTGAAAAAGTTTATGAACTATCACTTTTTATGTGACCATACCCAGTAAATCTTTTTTGACACCACCTTGAACTCAGCAACTGGAAAGCATGGGATAAATAAAAATTAGGTATTAAATGGGACAAAAATACCTTCACATAGAGAAAGCCCAATTGTGCTGGCCAATTAAATTGAGCAGCAGCAATCCACCAGATGAGCTCCATCTGAAATGCAGAGCAGGGACGATGTAGTACATGTCCTTGACAATCTCACTGCATAAAGGCCCAGTTTGATGCAGGACTTAGTAGATGGAGTGATGGGACCACAGCCAGCCCCAGCATTAGACATGAGCTGGCTTCTCTCTTCCCCAGTATTTTTGTCCACTGATATTTTGGTGTCCCAATTTTGTGTAGCTGTGTCTCCCATGTTGCAGGGCCTCCTTGGCTGTGCTTTGGTTTGCTCTGAGAACACCCCAGAAGTTGTGTATCAAACTTCATTTTTTACTTTGTGTTGGACAGAACTTCAAGCATTGCACTGGAGTTGCCTCACTGGAGCCAGAGTTTCTTCTTCTGTCTGTGTCTAACTGTATAAAATTCCCTTGGGCGAAATTACAAATGCAATAATGTCGGGTTATAAAATGTTTACTTAGTCTCATTTAGGGTTACAAAAATTTTGGAATGGAATATTAACTTAAAGAGCTATGTAACAATCCAACTTGCATCATATTTAATGATTCCTGGTTAAAAAACAAACAAACAAACAGCAACAACAACCAAAACCCATTTCAGGTCAAATGCTGCTACTTCAATGCTACTTTTTATTCACTCAGGAAAAAATATATTTTGTTTAGTCTCTCTTACACTAGTGATTAAAAATGGCTCTAAAACAACTCAGGACCTTAACTTGGCGTCCTGCAGTCTTGTTTTAATGTGAAAAACTTAGCCTTTAATCCAAGGGTTTAAATATTGGAGAAAATTAACAAAAATGACAACTCTGTACACTAGAGCCAAGGGATCTGGCAAGGCTGCAACTGGCTGATCTTGGTGAAGGGATCTGGAGGTGCAAGCTACGGAAGGGAACTTGTCAGGGGGCTGAGATTCAGTGTCAGCCCAGTTAAAGCCCTTTTACATAAATTCAGGAATGTGGCAAGTGTTAAAGTCAATGCCACAATCTACTTCCTTTTTAACTTCTGCTTCATGTTACCCTGAAGTGTCCTTACAAGAATTAAAGTGCAAATAAAAGCATCTTTGACCAACAGGTCAAATAGGCTGATAACATCTACTTCCTGGAGAGAAATTACAAAAGACAAGTGGCCTGGGTTTAATGTTTTGTGTGTGATAAATTAAGGTGAGCCTTCAAAAGGAACTCGTGTGTCTGGAAGATTAGAAATAGAATCTTTTTAAAAGCATGTCTGCTGTTGCATGGCTATGGGAAAGAACATGAGATCAGCTTGCCACTGAAGTTCAAGGGGCTTTGACAAGCACAGTTCCTCCTGAGGTGGAGATGGTGGAGATGGAGTAACTGATACTGTCTTTTAAATTTAAGAAATTTAAATTTTAGAATTTACTTGGAGAATGGAAGTGATTTTGACTCTCTTACAGAGGTTGCAGAAGAAGCTACTGTTATAGAGTATTTTGGAAGGTTTAACTGTTGTGATGAAAATGTTCAATGTTCTGAAGACAGTAATGTAAAAATCCTTCACACCAGGGTATTTGACACTGTAAAGCAGCTCAGAAATGAAGGTTAAACATAATTTTTTTCCTCTGTTTTGTTTTGGGTTTATCTTTTTTCCCCCTTTCTTTATTGCAGATTATAGAAAACATAGGTTCTTGATGCCTCTTGAAATGGTGGCTTTTCCAAATCCAGTGCTAACTACTTAATTCACTTGAGATGCTTTCTGTATTTATGCTCCACTGAACATATTCCCTATTTCATATGACGCATTTTCCAGCAGCCTGTGCTCTGTACATTCCCATCTCTGTAGTTCCTCATGGCAGTTTAGTCTACTTTCATGTTTTCTACRATGCTCTTTTTCTTTTATTAATAAATTTTTATATAATTCCCTAAGTAACCAGTTATTTTTTTTTTCTGAGAGGCTGGAAGCTGTAGTTGTTTTCTGCTCTTGTAGAATTGCTGAGACTTCTCAGAAAATCTGTTTTCTTGTCCTTGCTCTGTATGACAGAGATTATGATTTGTAAAGGCCATTTTGTTTTTACTGTCATCAGCACACGAGTGCATCCTCCTTTTTGCTCCAACCATATGGCATCTGCAGCTTCAGTTTGCTACAACGAAAGCAAGCAGGGAGAGCTGATTGAATATGGTCACAACAAATGAGCAGCTTTTGATTTGCCAGTCAGGTTCAAAAGCATTCCAAAACTTGCTGTTTCCTAACTCCAGAAACCAATCCTTCAGCTAGCTGGTGTTCATAGCTCCAAGCCCAGATTCCATGATGACTGTGACTCGTGGACTGCTTGGATGTCTGCGCTGCATTTCCCCCTCGCAGCTACGCTTGCAGGCAGCTCTAATGCCACGGCAAAGCTGGCATGCAAAGGTGTGCCACTGAAGGGCAGAGTGTGACAGCGAGAGCAGCTTAATCACTTCTGAAGTGCACCCAGGCATGAGAAACGTTACCTTCTTCAAAAGGCTTTTGAGGAGTTTACGACTGACACCTGACTGGAATCGTGCAGCCACATCCAGTGTTCAGACCCAGCCTACGCAGTGACCCGTGCACTCTTTAGGATAACTTGTTAAAGTAGCCAAATATAACCGATTTTCCTTTATTACTATGTCACATTCACACCTCTAACATGTTTTGCCTTCTTAATGGCAGGAATGGTCCTAACCTCCTTTTGGTCTGTAGGTTTTTCTGACAGTAAGTGGGACACAACGCCAATATTTATTTATCTGCTCCAGCAATCATTGACATTGGTTAACCACCTAATTTTACCCATGTTCATATCTGTAGCTACCAGTTAATAAGCACATCAAAATGTATTTTTCTGATGATCAATGGTGATCAATAATCTCTGTCAATATTTCTGTGAGGCTGGAAAGGGGAAGTTATAGGGGAGGCATTTAGTCAGAAAACATGTAAACTTCAGAAAAATTAATAAGGCCATGAAGTGAGAGCTGTTTATGTTAATACTTTGCCCTTTTTTTGCATTTATAGTAGTAAAAAGACAAACTACATATAAGGAAAGCTCAGAAATTGAGGAATGGCTTTCAGAAATTGGAATTTATTTTCTTAAACTCGAAACCAAAAATCACTTGTGATACTTCTGGGCTTCAGAGTTATTGACCTAACAAAAAACTGCTGCTTTTAGTTGTTGCCTTCTTTTTGTTTGCAGTAATGGCACACATGTAACTTTGTACTTTAGAAAGGATTCTTCAGAGGCTCAAACTGGGTGGCACAGCTGGCTTGTCAAGAGCAGTAGGGTTGTTTCATTGTGCACACTTCCTAGGACCTGGGTTGTCCATGGGAAGGCCAGGAAATGAGGAATAAGGGTGGGTCCCTGCGACGAGCTCATTCAGCAGAATGCTAAACCACAGCTTCCTAAGCTCTGAGGCAGTCACTGACAAAGAATGAATGCTTTGTACGGCTGCTTCCCCATGTGCAATTCCTTTCTGCAGGATAAAGTGCCTAATTCATTACTTGTCTAACATCATTTCTGCAGTCCCTCATTGGATGCATCAGATTTCAGAACAGTGTTCCAAACTGTGCCGTGTGAATAAAATTAAGATACATAAAATTTTCTAAAAATCATAATTATAATTAACATTTTAAAATATTGGAATGATACATAAACTAAGCTTCACTTTGATGTTGGATGTAAAAAAATTAAAATGTATACTTAATTATGGCCTAAAAATTGTCCTTTTTCTACCTGAGAATTTTGGAGCAAAATTTTGTTGAGAATAACTTCAAGTGTATACACAGATTTGTTTGTATGAAATATATGGAAAAACACTCCCAAACCTCCATAAAACTCAAGTTCTACTAATTCTGGTAGCACTTCATTATGCAGTAGCTCAAGCTGACTGCGTAATGATTACTGAGAACAACTGTCAGGTTTAACCTAGGAATAAAAATAGCACAGGCAAAAAAACCGCCCAAACTCGGAAACATTTATGCAAGATGTGTCCTTTTTGTCAAAAAGGTCAGAAGTTTAGTGTTGTTTTGTTTTGCTCAAATAGAACATGATGGTATTATTTGGTTGTTTGCATTTTTAAGTTCTCAAATTTATCTGCAATAACAACTTTGTTTGCTTCCCGGAATGGAGGTTGGAATTTAATTTTGTTGATTGCACAGTCATCTCTGAAGCCTCATTGTCTAGGAAACGGTAGACTAGCTTTACACATGGCATGGTTAGTGTGTGAAACCGATATGTTTTTCAGTCCACATATTGCAGTTTGAACTTTTTTTTTCTTTTTTCAGCAGAGAAGACCTTCTAGCATGTCTCCTTGTTAAGGTGGTTTCAGCTGCTGCTCTTCCTTAAGAAGGCAAGCAGAGTTAAAATCACTTCCAAAGCTGTTCTGCTCAGTGTTTTAATAGATCCAGTAAGCTGAGGGAACAGCCTGGTCAGRCCAGAGAGGGCTGCAGGAGGTCTGGCAGTGCTCCTCCACCGCCACTTCAGGGGTTACAGAGAAGACAGGAGCAGACCTGTGTCTGCCAGGCACAGTGAACAGAGAAGAGGCAACAATCCTGTATTGCCACAAGGGACAATGTAGTTACACAGAAGGCAAAAAATCCTCAYCTTGGAGTGGTTTTGTAAAGGTGCAGGTTCTCTGGATGGGGCTGTAAAGTCTCTGCCCCCAGCTGCTTCTGTGCTGGGGTCAGGTGTCTCTGTAGGTTGGAGACCATTGCAGAATTGGTTTGGAGGTAGATGGTGTTTGTGGCTGGCTGGGGAGGGATGAGAGAGAAAGAAGAAACCTGGAGAAGTTGATCTATAAAAAGCACGCACAAGGGACTTATGGCTACAAGGACAACACAAAATGTACTGCTGCTGTCTGGGCCCAAAGGGTCTTTCTGGTGGTGCTGAGGGAACCTGTGGCAGCACGCYCTTCTACCTTCCCCGATTGCCCGACTTTAGCCAAAAAACAAGGRCGAGGGGGAGTTGTGGGGCCAAGCCACACTGCTCCCTGTTACACGGGATACACAGGGGTCATCGAACCCAACTCCTGGCCCTGCCAAGGACACCCCAAGAGTCACACCCTGTGCCTGAAACCACTGTCCACGCTTCTTGAGCTCTGCCAGGCATGGTGCTGCGACCACTGCCCTGGGGAGCCTGTGCCAGTGCCCAACCACCCTCTGGGTGAAGAACCTTTTCCTAATATCCATCTTAAACCTCCTTGACACAACTTCAGRCCATTTCTCCGCTYGTYCCGCTGTCGCCCCGCCCGGCTCCGGGACGGGTGCAGAAGCCCCGGGGGCAGCMCCTGCCCGTGTCCCCTCCGCGGAGCGCGGCTGTCCGCGGGCCGACCCGGGATGCGCTGCGGCGGGCGCTCGGCCATCCGTCCCCAGGGTCTCTGCATGTCTGTCTGTTTGTCTGTCAGTCTGTGTGTGTGAGAGCGGGAGGGCGCGGGGGGCTGCGCGCTGCCCGCGGGGGCGGTGCTCGCTGCAGCGCCAGCCCCGCTCCCGGGCGGTCACGGCGGACGCGGCGGGGGCGGGGAGCGCGGCCCCAGCGCCCGGCATGAACCCGCGCTGGGGACTCGGAGGCGGCGGCGTTGCCGAGGTACGAACCCCTCGCCCCCGGCAGGTGCAGGATCCTCCCCCTGCCCGCGGCACCGCCTGCCCTTGCCGGGCCGGGGCTCGGGGCGGTTCCGCCCCGCGGAGCACCGAGCCGAACCGGCGGGGAGGGGAAGGGTAAGGGAGGGGAGGGGAGGAGAGGGGAGGGGAAGGGAGGGGAGGGGAAGGGAAGGGAAAGCACAAGCGTGCCAGGCCCGGGCGCGGGAGAACCGAGGTGAACCCGCGGTCTGCGCCTGCCCGCCCGGCCCGGCGCTCCCGCCTCCCCCGCGCTCACGCCGCCCGCCCCCCTCTCTCCCTCCGCAGGGAGCCGCAGGGCGAGCAGCGCTGCCGCGGCCGGGCCAGCCACCTCCGCGTCCATGAGCCGCCGCCAGCCGCCGCCAGCCGAGACCACCGCCGCCGCCGGGCCCAGCTCCCCAACGCCGCCGCTTCCGCCGCCGCTCCGCCGCCCCGCCGGAGGTGAGTCCCGCGGCCGGGCCGCCGCCGCCCGCTGCCTCCCCGCCCCGCGGGCCCGGGCTCCTGTCAGCCGCGCCGGGGCGGGGGAGAGGCCGCCGGCAGCCGCCGTAGCGCCCGCCGCCTTTTCGGGGAGGGGGAGATGGAGGGCGGCCGAGAGCACGCGTGTGTTTCCCCGCCGGGAGCGTGGGCTGCGGTCCCCCGGAGGCGGGTCACGGCCGCGGCGGGAGCGGGCTGGGGCTGGGGCTGGGGCCGGGGCCGGGCCGGCCGACACCCGCGCCTCGCCCCCTCGGGGAGCGCTACCTGTGCCACCTTGTTTTTGCTGTCCACGCTCGGGGAGCGCTACCTGTGCCACCTTGTTCTCCCTCTGCCCGCAGGACGGTCCCGCGCCCTCCGCTGCGAAGAGCATGGCCGTGACTCTAGAGCAGGCCCAGAGGGTGGGCTATACCTGCCTGAAAGCACTCCTCAGGTTCGCTTTTATGGTCGCCAATAACCTGGTTGCTATTCCGTCCTACGTCTTGTATTTAATTGTGCTGCAGCCTCTTCGAATATTGGACAGTGAAAGCTTCTGGTATATCGAAGGAGTGTTATTTAAATGGCTTTTAGCTATGGTGGCTTCCTGGGGCTGGTGGGCAGGATACACAGGTAAGAATGTCTTATTAATTTAAAACATACTAATATGTTAAAAGACTGCTTTCATAAGGGGATGTATAGGGCAATATCTGAATGTAGTAGATATGCAGGATGTTCTTCTTTCAGGTGTCTTACACAGATGTGTTTCAGGTGGGTTGAGATGCTGTGTACTGAAAAAGTTTTCAAAAATCATATCTAGAAACTTGATATGTTTTAAGTGTTTTGCAGTCAGTATTTTGTCCTAGTAAAATGGGAAGTATGACGTCTCCTTAGTATCTTGAACACCTTGTTTTAGGGTTACATGAAAAAGACACATCTCTTCAAAAGAGAGTTGATTCGTATTGTGCATGTAGCTGGTAGATCTAAACTTTTCTTACATTAAGTGTGTGGATCTCTAAATCATCTCATTTTATATCAGGAAATATCAGGAGACAAGGCTAAGAAATTTGACACGAAGCTCTTGTCAGAAGAGTAGGTCTTCTGTTCCTTACAGTAGCAACTCTCTACTGTTTCAGAACGGAGGGAAACAGAGGGAACCTTCTTCATTCAAGTAGTGATACGGAATATTTCTCAAGTGTATGACTCTTCATTTACTGTTAGCAGAGCTAATTACAGTATCTGTAGGGTTTTTCCCTCTGCATGCTTGCTCTGTGGTTATTACTGAACTTGTTTTTGCTCGTTTAGTATTCATAGGCTCATCAAGGTGATGGACTGAACTGAATTATTAAGGAAGGCTCTGGTCTTGTCCTCGAATGCACTGATTTTCATCCTGGCTACTGCGCTTTGTGCAGAAAAACAGCCATCAGTTCTTTGTATGTGCTTTGGAAAGGGAAGAAATGAATCTACGGAGTGCAAAGTATGAGCAGCCCTCCTAAAATTCTTTCCTTCTCTTCTGCCCAGGCTGCATCTGCAGGTCTTGTGTAAACAACAAAAACAAGGAATCGCATCACACWGTTCTGGAGTCTGGTCAGACTCCTGATTAGTCAGAAAGGCAGTGTTGACCCAGACGGAGTCTTGTTAGGCAACGAGAGCTGTCGCCTCTGTGCCAGTGTGGCTTTTGGTACCCTGTCGTGTGCCTTTCCGAAATGCACAAAGTTTCTGTGGATACTCTAGGTGAGCTTCCCGTTCTTCTTAAGGAGAGGGTGGCAGCAGCAGCAGCAAGCTAGACTCTGATCTSTCGGGCTAGAACTGTCGCAATGGTGCACTGCTTCAAAACTGCCTTGCCTGGTACAGCTCAAGCTTATCCAGATATGCTGTTTAAAAACCTTTTTATATGTTTGCTTATTAAAAGAAGTCCACATGGTGTTTGCAGTGGCAGGTACACTTGTAAAAGTCTGCTTTATGTCATAAAGCACAAAGCCTTCCAGAAGGAAGGACTGACTTTCAAGGTGTCTTGTGTGTTATTAATTGGAAAGTTTATGGACATGATGGTGATGTTAAAGTCATACAGCTCATGACCCCGAGGATTCACTGTGTGTACTGAATGTGCTGGTTAAAATTCATTGTCCCATGACAATTTTTGAAAGCCATTTGCTCAGGGTAGTTTTACTGCTGACTGCAGAACTGTGTGGTTTCTTTTGCCTATTGCTTGGAAGGTGGTCTTAGCATGATCTGCATATCCTAGAATCTTCCTGAAGCAKCTGTTGGTTGGTGTTGCTTATGTATCTTGACAATTTGAAATAATTTGTTTTACAGTCTTGAAATGTCCTAGTATATTTGTTTGAAGTATTTTACRAACTGCTATGCAGAAGTGTTTTATGGGATGGTGTATGGGTAAGGAGGCCCTTCTTTTTGCTTTTCTCTATAAAGCATGGCTTTTGGGGTGGATTTTGAGCAAATGCTTGTAYGAAAGTTTAGTTTAAATGCATTTGATTTGACGTGAAGGTGTTAATATGTTTTATACTGAAAGCTATGAATTAGCAAGAGCAGCTTATATCTTTGTCCTTTCTTTAACCTCATCAGTGCTCRCTACCGCTTGCAGAACAAACCTGGAAAGTGTATCATTCTGGCTTCAACATACGCAGACAGGATAATCTGTGTGTCTTTTTTCAGATTAACAGATTAATAAAAAACAGCCACTAGGCCCCCTGTTTTTTATACAGTATGACATAACTAACTCAGAACTGAAATACTGCTTTATTAGGGTGGGTGTCCAAGACTTGCAGTGGTGCRTCTGAAAGAGAMRTTGCTCCGGAATTCTTCTGTTTTAAATTCCAAAAAACTAAGTCAAAGGTAGGCTTCAGTATGTTCTATCTTTGCAGAAGTCAGTACAGAATAGTAAGTATGCATGGGTTCATTCAAAAGATTGAAGTTTTTTCTTTTGAGTAGCAAAGTAGTTGGTGAAGGGTWTTTTTTTTGTTGGTTTGYTTGTCTTTAAGAGGCTAACCAGATAAATAAGTTTACTTGTCTTTTAATTAGAGGGAGTGGTCTGCTTCAGTTGTGTTGCAAGTATGTTTTAGTTCTTCATTTATTTTTCCCTTTCCAAGTTTGGGTCATCTCTTGGGTAAGAGGAGACATAAATCATTTGTAATTAGGGTCTTAAACTCAGCCTGCAAAATGGATTCAGTGCAGACTTTTTTTGCTCCTGTAATTTGTGAGCAATGTGTAGGAGAAAGCTCGACACCAAATGAAGAGAATATGGTGAGTGCTAGGTTATCCTTCTGGGCTTTGCTGCTGTTGCATAATTGTTGGTATATTTTATTCAATATAGCTGGAAGATCTGAGGAAGAACCCCTGAACTATGTCTGCCCTTCTCTTCCTCACCCCTGTCTAAACCTGGGAGTTTTTGTTAGRATCATAGAGGTTTTAATACAGAAATTACCTGATCTATGTCTTTACCAGTAGCTCTAATCTGTGCTTTTTGAGAAATGTAGGTGTTCCTGTTTGCAGATGCACTTGCATCTTATGTAAAGAGATAGCATATGACTGGACAAGCAAAATAAAGAGAGGACTGGGAAGAGCAATTGTAAAGGTCACTGTCCTCTCCCTAATCTTTTTTTCTTAAAGATGCAAGTGTGAGAGAGAACTTGTGCATAATTGGTTTACTTTGATTTTTAAAGGGCAGAGTATGATAAATATCTGTGTTGTTCTCTTGAGTTCTGTAAGGTTTCTTATGAAAATGAAAACTGAGTATCTCTTTATGAAGAGTSTACAGACAGTGTAGCAATGTTATTTTATTTTTATATGATTTCAGAAAGACCTTCTTACAACTCTTCTAAATCTCATTTTTAAGGCTTTTTTTATAAATGAATTGCTCTTGCAGGAGCTGTTCAGCCRGGGCACTTGGAATCTGCATACTAGTGTAATTTGAAAGGCACCTTTGAATAATACTTCTAAATMTTTTCCTGCATTTGTTGGAAGATGCATTCTATAAAAAGCAAACTCAAGAGTGCTTGATCCTTTGTTGGCAAGTACCTTTTTCCCCTGTACTGTAATTTGTCATTTAATATATGAGTACACCAGATAGCACTAAATAGCACAGTAGATGGGAGGGAGATGAAGCATATCTGTGGTGGTGAATTTCTGATGACCTTTTGCTCACCTACAAAACTAGTTTGAAAGCAKTCTTACAGATTTCATCTTCTGTGGTCAGGTATTGCAGACTAAGTGTAATATCTATGTACCTAATAAAACCACCAAAAATAGGACTGCTGGAGAGGAGCTTGCTTAATTAATTACACACAGACAGACTGTTTTGTTGCCTCTCCTGCTGTCTGAATGCAGGAGTCGGTAGGAGCCTGATTGGTGATGGTGTTTTGCAGTAYTGCAATCAGGACTCTCTAGGACAGCAGAGTAATCAGCTGGCAGTGCAGTCCTGACACTCAGGATGCTGAAGTTCTGCTCCACTATGCTCCAGGAAGCTTGGTCTCAGCGCATGGAGTGGTGCTTGTGCCCAGCCTGCGCCAGGGGAGGGCAGAGGGTGAGTGTCCTCTGGCTGCAGCAATCATCAGCTCTTCTGTCAGCASCAGGGGAGAGAAGCCGTGGGCTCTGCAGGCTTGTGTGCACGTGGGGAGGGGTTTTCTTCAGAACTGTGCGTGGAATATTTCATACTCCAGCAGCAAAGAGGACACCTTGACAAAACCTTGTGTTTCAGCCTCTCAGTGACACAGAGTCTTCCAGCAGTAGGTCAGTGGGCTGTGGGCAGGTGGAAGAGATTAATACACCTGTTACCACRCTAAAAACTCCTAGTGCTGTGGCTCTGCTTGCTGGTATAATGATGCAGTGCTTAATTAAAAGTGAACCAATCCTGTGGTGCTACTGTTTCGTGTCAGCCAGGATGGTGACTAATTTTAAAGAGTGTCTGTAAGAATTGTCATGTTTTGTCAAGTGAGAAGAATTTCTCTTTTCTTACCTGTTCAGCCAAGTAAAGAAAAGCTGAGATTGAGATTTTGATTTTTAATTGTCCCCATCTCCTCTTCTCCTAAGTGATTTAGCTTTTATTGGCTGATTTATACATSTGATTAGGATGTGACCACTATAATTTTTTCAGCAGTCAGACATTTTTTTCCTTCTAATGCAAAATCCTGTTTCCTTTTTATCAGTCAACAGCCTTAGTTCCTCTAATCTTCTAAGAATGCAAATATTTTTGTCTTCCAGAGCTGTAAAAGACACAGGTGGAATTGCTGTGACAACACTTCCTTGGTGCAGACAACACTGCTTCTCGTGACAGGTCCTCCTCGGGCAGGAAGTGCAGCAGGAGCTGAAGGGCAGCAGATGAGATAGAGTAAATTTTTTGTCCCATATAAGGCAGGCAGTGTTATTTCAGGAGACCTATCTATGCCTCTAACCCTGCTGTTGGTTCTGCTGTCCTYAGTTCCTACAGCACGATTTATCACTGGCAGTATTTTGCTTTTGGGTCTGGTCACTACTCTGAGGATAGGGCAGGGAGAGGCATGGGGGAACAACTTCTCTTTTTGAGGTTAGGCAGTGTGTGAAATGGAGAAGGAAAATTGTTCTTGTTAACATTTTCTTAGAACGTGCAGAAATAACCTCATGTGACTCAGTAGATTTGGGTAGCAACCTACCGCACTAAACTTCTGGTTTATGCTGTGGGYGTGCATTGAGTTTCTAGGCAACCTCTGACTTAAGTGAAGCTTTCCCTGATGTCTAGGTTATGCTGAGATCAAGCAGGAATCTTTACATCAGTTTTGCCGCTTGTGAGAGGAAGTTTGTGTTTACCTTTTGAGCTGTCTTGATAAGAAAAGGTCAGAGTTGAATGAGCTGGGGACATTGGAGCTGTTCCCACCATGGCCTCAGAGCAAAGGCCCATTGCAGCTTTGCATAAGAGGAGGGAAGGTGTGCAGTGAACTTGGTGTCAACTTCTTTGTGCATGTGGTGTGTCTGTAAAGASTGCTGTACAAAGACCCTTGTCCTTTTCTATTGGTGTGAGAAATCACATCAGGAAATCCTCATATCTCCTTTTGGGGGCATGGTTTATAGTTACCTTACTTCTTTGTAGTTCATCTAATGCCAGCAAATGTCATCTAATGTGTCAAAAGCAGTAAAGCTTATGATTCATTTTTCTATTGTATCATTTCGCTGTAAAGGGTCATTCCAAAAGATTAGATAATGAAATATTCTCTGAATTGTTGGGTTTTTCTTTTATTTCAGAAAGCTGCTGCCTCCTGGCATAAAGCTTAGAGTAAAAGTACACACTGTTGTTTTTGTTATTTGTTGCTGTTCAAGTTCTTTTTTTGTTTGTTTGGGTGTTTTATTTTCTTTTGGTTTAGTTGCTTTTTTTAGCAAGTTAGTCTCCATTCCCGTTTCTCCTACTCTGTGTAATATACGAGAACTATTGCAAGCCTACCAAAGCATAGTAAAGGTGAAATTATTGATGAGTACGTATATAGAAATGTGTGATTCTATAATTTAATGGCTGTGGAATGCTTCTAAATTAGCTCATATGCTCACAGCCAAAGGAAAACAAAGTTTTAGGAGATCTGGGTTCTATTTCTGCTTATGGCTGAGTTTGTTATTTTTAGCATGTGTTTTTATCCCCCATAGTTCATCTGGGCCTTTGTTTTCAGCGTATCTGTTCACATTTGTCTTCTTACTCCTCCCTCCATTACTGGAGGGATATGGCTAAGAATACCTAAGAGATGTGTCTCTGTTCTCTTTACCTTTTCCTGTTCTGTTGCTTGATGGTAGGCTTTGGGGAGCCATGTGCGATAATTGCAGGGAAGCTTTTGTCCAGCTCTGATTTGGACAAACAAAATCTTAGAGAGTTAAATAATTTGTCCACAAAATCTTTCTGGTGAAATTTTCTTTTCACTTGAACAGTGTCATCATGTGTATTGGAACATGTCAGAGATGATGCCTTATGTCAAATGTGCAATTTCTCACTCTCATTTAATGYAACTGTTCTAAAGCATGGAAGATTTAGAGATTCTCAAGAAAGCYGGAGGGGAAWAAGAAAAAGAATGTTTACTGTGGAGAAGAAAACTTGTTTTCTCTGAAGTTTTGTTCTAGGAAATTACTTTTTTAGAATGAGGCTCAGGCAGATTAACAGAATACATCACTTTCGCTTTTCTGTCGTATGTGAGAGGGACAGAAAAGTCTTGCCAAAGGTTAGTTTGGCAAGTGCTGAAAAATGGAAGAGTTGTGCAACCTTAATTAGACAGAGTAGTTAGTAAATCCTTCATGGAATATAATCTTAGTGGTGCAACTCCCYGGTGTGAATGGAGCCAAAGTACAGCTCCAAGATATGTAATCTGCTCGTGTTTGTTACAGTGGGATGTAAACTCTGATGCTGAGGATGACGTGTCAAATGCATGATTGCATAGGCACAGAATTGCACTGCTCTTGTAGCCAGCATGGTTCAGATCATAGTCCAGCCACTTGTGTGTACACTTACTGAAATAAATAAGACTAATATGTTTGCATTCCCAAAAATGTTCCATGACACCAGTGAGGGATTCTGTGTATGAGGCTGTTCTTTGTTTTCCTCTTCCCCCACAAAGCATTTTGAGCAGGGAGTGCCACAGGAGAAAGCCAGTCCCAACCTTTCAGACTCATCCTACCACTGCTTCAGTTTTATTGGCCAGATATTTGATGATGTGTGGTGATCTGGATCACAGCTGGCTCTGGTTTATGCTAAAACTACCTATCCACCCCTTTTTCTGCTGGGTGACATAGAAGACACAGTYCCAAACCCAGTTCCTTTTGTGGATGTGGTGAGAGAATGTATGTACAAACAGCAAAGAGAAAGAGGGATGRAATGCATCTTTTGGTGGCAGCACCAGCTTTAGTGTATTTTTTTTTAAGTACTGCTTATGGCCTCAATTCAAAAGAGCAATCCTATCCTGTGATGGGGCTTTAGTGTGTGAATGCCACTGAAGTAGACTTCTTCATCTTTTCTTACTATTTTCTTAACTGGTTTATGTTGTTTGGACTGGAAAACTTCCTTCTGCCAAAATCTTTTAGAGAAGGAAACTGAGCTTAGGGTAAGAACAAAGGATAAACTGAAAACTAGTTCATAAAGAAATAAGGAGACCAGTGGTTCTGGTGGAAGCTCAGCAATGGGGTTTCTCTAAAGTTTTGTACGTGTACTATTTGAATTTGTCAGCTACAGAGACAAYTGTAGAAAACTTCAAAAGTACTTAAGCTGCATGTATAGCCAACACAATGCAGAAGTTGTTTGGTGTTGAACAATATRAAGTAACAAACGTTTAAGTAAAGTTGCAGGAAATAGATGAGTATCATGGTGGAGAGTTTAGGGAAAGTTTTATCCCAATGAACAACTATACCTTCTGTTACAAAAGATGTAAGAACAGAATGGAGAATAATACAAAAAAATATCAGTGGTTCACCTTCACAGCTCAGTAGTTTTGTCTCAGTTGTTCCAAAGTATTGAGGAATTAAGACCTCTCYGAGAGAGTCATCAGTCTCATTAGTGTTGGCTGAAATCAAACCAGAACCATTTCACTCACAGCTGAAAATTTGGTTCTACTCAAAGTAGAACCAAATTGGATAACTCAGTGGTTCTGTTTCTTCCGCAGAATAAAAAAGATTCWATCTCCTTGAGTCTCTGTAAAGGAGAAGGGAATTTTTGGTGTCCCCATTAAATATAGAACATTGCAGGTCTATGAGATTTAATAAGACAGCAGTACCTGGAGGTTATGTTTAATTTTGCTCTTAAATACTTCCATTATACCTTTACACAAATGCTTTACCAGATAATGCCTATGGTGTTACTTCTTTTAATTTGTACAACATAACCATAAAACTTCTTTTTTTAAATGTTTCAGTTCTAAAGGGTAAGGAATTGTCCCTTTTTAAAGAGTTTAATAGTTCATAGCTTAGAGGCTCACCTCTTTTGTAATTTAAGTAAAGGAGGAAAGATTAATAGCTTTATTACTGCTTCTCGCTTATGTGGAACTAAAAATAGAAATGGTGTTCTAAGAGCAAGGGGCAGAGTTGCTGCTGTTTGGGAGAACATGGGTTCAGGAAAGTCGGCTCTTTAGGACAGTGGCATGAGAGCTTGTGGGTTTGGGGGTTTTTTGGTGGCAAAAGGGAGGACATTTTCTAGCATCCCGTAGTTCCAAGCATGTGGAGTTCCTGTGAAAATCCATAGTATCTGTTTGCTTGCTGGAACTGGGGGAGAAAAAAACCCAGTCAATATTAAGAATATATACTTTTGGTTAATTTAAGCATCACTTATGTTTGAGTGTGGTGTTGAAGGTGGGCCATCGAATACCATTTAAATGTAATTTTATGACTTGGGTATTTATTACCCACATAGATAAATGTGACCATGTTTAAGTATAGTTCCCTGATGAGATTAAGCTACTTGTTTAACAGCTATTCCTTCTCTCACCTCTCCCACACTTCTGATTTGCTTCCTTGCATGTGTGATTGACCAGATCTGTGATTGACCAGATGGTTTGGATTTCAGGCATAATTGTGTTCTCATGAGTTTTGTGAAAATTGACAGCTGAGTGGAGGAGAGAGGCCCAAGTTCGTGCCTCAGCTGAGGGTAGTGCAGGCAGACTCAGCCACTGTGTGTCTTGTTTGACATGTGCTGCTTGTTCAAACAGTGCATCAATGATTCAGGGTTTACCACAGTGCCAGCATATCTTGTCTGTCCTGTTGGGGAGAAGGAGGTTAGACAGTGGGTTTTTGGGAAATCAGGATTTGTTACTTCTGCGTCTGGAGCAACACATTAACCTTGCAGTGGCAGATGGTGCTGGAACCAGCATGCTTTCCTGTGGCGTTTAGTACACCTTGCTTATCCTGTTGTTTTAGATCCAAAAGGTATATGCAGAAAACTCCTTACTCTTAATATTAGGAAAAAGGCTAACTGGTAAAATAACTTAATATATTGAGCTTTTAATACCTTGTACTCTTGTTAAACAGAAGTTCATCCAGCCTCCTACAAAAGAGGACTGGAAGGACATCAACTGACTGAAACTCCATCCTGATTTTGGCTAGGGTAGTGTTAATTTTCCACTTAAAACCGCATCAAACTCTTAAGAAAGAACAGTGATGCTCAGATTACTGTAGGCAGGTCAGAGAAAAAAATAGTTGTGAATCTGACCCAGGGACATGTAGAAACATGAAGGTCAAAGTATATTTGAGGCAACCTGTGAGAGAGCAATGGTGTGGGTTGTAAGCAGCATGAGAGTCTGTCAAGAAGGGTTCTGTACCACTGTTGGCACCACTCTTGAAGGCATCACATTAGAAGTGTGGCCTCTTGAGTTTTGTACCTGAACTTGTTCTGTTTTGAAATTCATAAATATATATAGATGGCCTGGCAAATCTCCAGCTCTGATAGCTGCCAGTTTGCTTTCCAAATGCATTCTTCTTTCTTACCCATTTTTATTTCCTGTGGTTTTCTCTGGCATGAGATTCAGTTGTTGCTCCTGTCAACAGCGTTACTTGGAAATAAATAGAACCATAGCCTGTGTATACATTAATAGAGAATGAAAGACSTCTGAAGTTCAGTTTACATTTGTAAAAATGTTTCCAGGTGCAGGCATGGTTAATATAAATGTCTGTTAAACCTCTTGCATGGAGTAGATGACATAAAAATGAACAGAGGAATGTTTTTTGTATTTGGAACTCTTCCATTTGTATTATCAAACCTAATTCTTTGGTCTTCTAATGTAGTAACAGAGGWGGGGAACGGGACAACAGCAAGGTCTTTGCCCAGGTAATTCTGTTGTCTTGGTTGACACATCTCAAAACACTCAAGATCATTTGATGCCTATCTTGGGGTCTTGGAGTTTGATGAGATTTCTGCAGGCTGGAGGAGCACTTCTGTTCTTCTCTTTCAAAGAGAGAAAATATTGAATCACACCTTTTTTTTTTTCCTTTATTCCTTACATTCTGTGATTTGTTTTAACATCCKTCTGAACTTTAAAAGCTAAAATGCAGAGCTGAGTTCATGTAACCACAAGTGGTATCACTGTGCATCAGTGTAGGAAGGCAAAGGGTTATTTTGGGTGGCTGCTGTAGGAAGGAACCCTAGTAGGTGGCCTCCTCCCTCTTTTCCAGTCCCACTACCACCCTTTCCTGATACTTTGCAAGAACTGTGTGTTAAATAAGTCTGGTCACTCACTGGGTTTGGTTTGAGACAGTTTCTTTGAGTGAAGTATGGAGGATGTGGTTGGATAGATAGAGTTCAGTGTTTGAATGGTATTGACCACTCTGTGGGAGTGCTAGACTTCTGTAGCCTGACTAATTTTTTTTCCTAGTTTTCTTTTTGTTTGAAGAAAAAGTCATTTGTGAGACTTCTGGCAAGAGTTTCAGGAGTAGAGTCGGCAAAGGCACTAGTAGCCACGGATCTAAAGCCAAGTTGCATTTAAAGTGCTTGCAGTGCCCATTGCTACGCAGACTTAGGAGAATTCACATTAATCGTTTAAYTGTAAAGTAGAAGTTTGAGAGTCATCATATCTTCTTTCAGTTATGCCACCTTTCTATATTTGAAATGGAGAAGTCCATTTCCACAGTCTCTTTCACAACTCTGTTGTTCAACCCTTTCAAGGGTGCTCTATAGAGAAACTGCTCTGCACTGAAGTAGTTTTTAATTGAAGTACTCTGAAGTCTGTTCTTTTTTKGTTCCCCAACATTTTTCTGCTGTCATTTTTACTGTTTGTTCCAAATTGATGGAAACTTTTTTTTTATTTGAACTGTGGAATTCTTTTTTAATGTGAGGATTGAAAAGAGAGGGAGAAAGAGGGTCCTCAATTACAGTCATTGCAACAACATATTTCACAATTTGAGTCTGGGTATTTCATTGAAAGGTGCGTTCCATACTGGTCTGTACACTGAGGATGAAGGATAGGTGTTGGAATCATCTACTCACAATGTTTGAATAAACTTATTTCTAGAGAGTGACCATTTTATGTTAGTAAAAAATACTACCAAAGTTCCAAGTAGTGTCTGTTGCCCACAAATCCAATTCTTGCAGCTGTCAGCAGATCTAAGAGGATTATTTGTTTTGTGATGGTAGCAGATACCAGAGGGCTAAACTTTCTGTAAAATAAGGAACAGTGAACTTTCTGCTGATGCTTTGAGTTACATCAGCTAGAGTAATATAATGACAGAGGCTGATTTTTCTTGCTAATTACTTACTTTGTGATAGCCTGACTATGCCATTAAAGGTATTACTTCTGATGTTGTGATGGGCTGCTGCTTACTGTCAACCTGAAACCTGGCCACATACTTAAAAGTTGCTGAACTGGTACAGGATAACCTGGGGCAAATTTAATAAGAGGTTTTGTTCTCTTGAATCATTTGTTGTGTCATACCAACAAAAATAATACTTAAGTTCCCAGCTAGAATTGGTGTCATACAAATTCCAGCATGCTTCTCAAACTTACTGTGGCCTCTTGCTTTAATAATGGAATTTGCATAAACAGAAACATAAATCTAAATATAGGCATTTGTGATTATATTTATTTGCATCATTAGCTTCTAATTGGTTTATGATTAAATTATTTCATTATATTTGTGGTAACTGAACATCATTTCTCCCAGCCTTTATAAAAYCCATTATATGGAAAAAATTAACCTGGTATCTAACAAGTGCAAGGGACAGTGGTTTCACAGTTCTTGTTCATGTTACAACTTCCTTGTTGTAGAGACTGTTATTTTTAGCAGTGATGAGTTTTTTTAAAGTCCTTGAAACATCATGATGGAAACATTTAAAGCTTCTCTTAAAAGGTCTTCCCCTCTTTCTTGCATCTGTATCCAGTTATTTTTCAGACTCTTTGCAGGCCTTTCATTTCTGAGTGTCTCCCTCCATGCTGCAGCTTGAGAATGTCCAGTGCCTGGGTGTGTTCTGTGGTATATGGCCACACTATCCTGCTGGAGGGTAGCACAGAGGTGTGTGGGTGGAGAAGAGAGTAATGCTGCTGCTGTTGATTAGTAGCCAGTTTTATGGCTTGAGGATAYTGATTTTCAGATTATGCTACATCTGCATTCTCAGTGTTCTTGTGATCATTCAGGTGCTCAGTAGCTGTTTTTTCTGTCCAGACTTGACTAAGTTGAAAAGAATTAAACGGTTGACGTCCTTCAAGTGGAGACAAGCTCAGTTCTGAGGTCAYTGTAAGGAGACAACAAGTAAATGCACAGAAGGGTCTTTTGCCTTTCCTTACTTTTAGGTGACCTTGGSTGTTTAACCAAGGTCACCTAAAAGTAAAGGGTTTTCCAAATACATCTGGCACTACTTCTGTGTGTTTATTATTTGTGCTGGACAATAAACTGAAAAACATGAGCTGTATAACACGACCTCGTCATGTCTTGTTGGGGTAACTTTGGCAAGAACTGAAGGATATGAAGCGGTAACTGCAAGGTGTCAACTTGAGGTAGATAAACAGAAGATAATGATCAGAGCTGGGAAACAGGGATGGTCTTACCACAGTTAGAATCTTGACTTCTTTAGTTTTCTTTAGTTGAACCTCAGGCACAGTCTTAGTCCATAACTGTTGTCCCTCTGGCAGCTTTTTTTGCTCTGTAATCCTTGCCTGCACCTGGTCCCAGTGGTGCAGTTCAGAGCAGTTGAGTGCTTGGGGGCTGATCAGACCTTTCCGCCGTGCTATTAATTAGGGTTTGTATGTGGGGAGARATGAATGCAAACTCTCACTTGGAGTTTCCGGCAAATTCCACATCTTGGATAAAGAAAAAGCAACATTTGCTGATGTCCAGTCTGATTGCAGTTTTCTGATTCCCATATTTCATAAACTTCCAGGCACTTCAGAGGTTTTCATGCGTACCAGAAAACCCTTGATGAGTTACTTTTCTAACTATTATGTTAAAAAAGTGCAGTAGAATATCTGTGTTTTATCAGTTTCCTATAAGAAATGTCTTTCTTCTTGCAACCCAGGGAAGTTTTCTGCATTCTGCATGCCTTTTACCTCTAAGAGCCTCTTGTGTGTACTCTGAAAAGTTTGTGGTCCCAAACAGTACAGTAACTTAAAACTTTCACTGAAAAATGTGAATGAGACTTACAATTAGTGTCTTTTCATTGCTCTTCATCACCTCTCCAGTCCCTCATGCAGTATGTAATAACTAAATTTGGCTGAGTTCTTCTGCTGTCCACAGAAAGACTTGGTATAGCATGGCCTTGGGACCATTTGTTGGAAGATTGCTGCATATGTCATGTCATTTCTGCAGCTGTGTTTTTTGGGAAAAACATCTGAAAAGCTTCAAGATACCCTGGTTTCCTTGCTATTATATTGGAAGCTTGCAATCTGCAAATCTTAAAAGGAGAGGAAATGGCCGTTTCCTCCTCGACAGGTTCAGTGCTATCTGCCACCAGTTAACTTGCTCTTTAAAACCCTACTTTCATCTAGGCTGACTGGAGGATCTAGATTAAGTGAGAGCAGAATTTTCTGTATGGCTGTAACTCTGGCTTTCAAACTACATCAACTCTTGTTTTTTGGTTGTTTTTTTTTTCCCTAAAGAGTAAACCAGCAATTTTTGCAGAACTTTGTAGTAGTGRTAGAGCTTGCTCCCTCTTAAGTAACAATGAAAATTTTGTGCAGTYTTTATCAGGATTTGATTTTGAGCACCTCAACAGTTATCAGTGAATATGCTTTAAATTTCTGTAATGAATTCCTTCAAGTCTTATGAATTGCTCCCAGAAGCAACCRACTCAAATCTGTCCACTTCAAAAGCAGAAATATCTAGTATGGATTGCATCCACCTATTTACCTATCTGTAATAGATTATTCTTATTCTTATCTTTATTTTTTATAGCCATCAGACTCGGCTCATGTTTTATTTTCTTCTTGAAACAGCATTACAAATTTTTCCCAGTTATTTATTTAAAGCCTTGCTTCGCCTTGCATATTTTTTTCAGTGAGTCTTTGTCCACTTTCCCCATTATTTATATTATTCTGGACTACACAGTACACACCCTATTTTTGTCACTTAAAGAAGAAATTTAGTCCCTGACAGTGTCCTGCAGAAGCAGCYGAACAGCTGAATGGGAGCTGTGAGAGTGCTGAGTTCCTGTACGATGACTTGTTGATTTTTAGTTTTGGCCAGCTTGTTCCAGGCTGGCCAGTTTACATCAGGATTCTCAGAGTGAACAGCTGAGGCTGCAGAGTAGGTTTCAGCCTTTCCCCCACTTTGAAAGAGAGAGTTCTCTGCCTGGAGGAAACAGGCCTGCAATTTCACAAGTTATTTGTTCTGGGTAGACCATTATTCTARTGTGATTTTTCACTTGGTTTGGAAATACTGGTTTTTTGTATTGATGACACAATCTGAAATGTATCCGTTACTCCAGGACTGAAAACCTCTCTTTTCTGGGCATTGTCTCCCCTGGAACCTGACTGRATTTTGTCTGACTGCTTTAGTCCTGTATTTGTTAGCTTTTTAAGGCTGTATGATGTGATAGCTGTGCTTTTTCAACCACTTAACAGTTGAGGTAAGAGAAGTACCTTATGAATGAGTCTTTTTGGCATTATACGGAGTTTCACATCTGGAAAGACAAGCAGCWGGATCAAATTAGTAATGCATACCATTGCTAGTGACTCAAAAGGAAACTGTAGTAATGGTATTGTAGTTTTTGGTACTGCCTCTGGGTAATTTCTGCTGTCTAGTCAGTTGATTCTGCAAAGACAGCTCAGGTTATTGCYAGGATGCAGTACTTTAACTGTGACAAAGGATGTGCTGTCAGACTGCTCTCTTAGGGAGAAAATATTTCTTTGATTTGCTTTCCCTAAACAAATCCAAATCCCACTAAAAATTAAGCAGTTGTCACCCTGTCTCTGCCTAAATAGTGGCTCTGTATTCTCTGTGACACATGGCTACAAAACCTTGGTACCAAGGATGTTTAACTCTCTGTTGTACATAAACTTAGAAAAAAGAGTGGGGAGGTTGCAGGATTTTAGCATATTCTAAACATGTTCTTTGAAAGAACAAAACTCTACACTTGCTGTGCTTTAGAGACCATAACACGCCAAACAAGTTTKTTTCAAAAAGAAATTCACAGCAATTTTGAAGGTAACCTGGGTGACTCGTACTGGTTATGCTTTTCTTGTTGGGCCAACCAGACTTGCCCAGCAGGTCTTCCAGTGTGGCAAACCACAGTTCTGTAAGGATTCATCCTGGTTCAGCTGGTGCTTTCTGCCCCATCATGCCATCTTCTGATAGCCCTGATTGTGCTGACTTGCACCTGCTAGTTTTTTGGGCTTTTTTTACTAGCACAGATTGTCCCATGATATTGGCAATGACTCTCTTCTGCTTCTCAAGCATTAGAGCAACTTGGGTAACTATTTTTGATAAATATCCTGGATAAAGATATGAAGGGAAATAATTGGGKCCTTCCCACTTTATGTGTTGGGATTTTTTGTTTACTTGTTACTACTCTAAGTTTTGTGTTTGAGTAGGTGTCACTAGCTGTATCTGAGTATTAAGTAGTAATTTGAATATCTTGGTGTTCAAGTAACTTAAAGTAGCACAGTTTCAATCTCGCTGCTTACATTTGTTATGTTTGTCATGCAGACAAAACAGTCTCAATAGAGGAGTTCACTTTTCCACAATGCAGCTAAAAATACCTAAATGAAGATCTTCAGATGAAGATCAAGACTTCCTAGCAGTGAACACAATGGCTTATTCTGGCTAATATGCATTGTTGCATCAAGCTTCTGGGGTTCGTCCCACTTTTTTGCCTGAGTTTGATGATCCCAGATGAGTCATGCTGTGTTTCTTTCATATTAAGATTTGAACTGTCTTTCAGATTTATGTCTTTGCTGCAGTTCAGCAGCAGTGAGACAGAAAAACGTTACCAGTTTTTATTTGCAGCATGTGCTTTGCGATTGTTCCTTCTCATGCTGCAGGATGAAGTTGTAGGTTTTGTTGTAACTGTACATATCCACTAAGAGTTCTGTTAACATTGCATTTTTCCTCCTAGTATCAGGCTGTCAGCGTTGTTTAGGTTGGAAAGGACTTCTGAGGATCATATAGCTGAACCCCTTGCTCAAAGCAAGGTCAGTTAGAACAGGTTGCACGGGTTCATGTCCTGTCAGGGTTTGAACCGGTCCAAGGATGGACGTTTCACAACCTCATTGTGCAACCTGGAAACATATTACAGTAAAAATGTTTTGGTGGTTTGGTTATTGGGGTTTTTTTTTTTTGCCTTGTGTTGAAGTGGAATATCCTTTATTTTTTTATTTGTCCSTACTACTTCTCAGCCTGTCACTGGGCACTGCAGGGAAGAGTCTAGCTTTCMTACCTCTCTCTGTGCCCCAGTCAGGTACTGACACATGGGTACGATTTTCCCTGGGAAGCCTTTCGTTCTKCAKGCTGAACAGTCCCAGCTCCCTCGGCCTCTCCTGTGAGAGATGCTCAGGTCCCTGAATCATCTCAGTGGCTCTGTGGTTCAACCCCAGCCACYCCCCGGGGCCCACCCAGCTGCAGGGTCCTCCTCAGTGGGCAGGATCTGGCAGAGAATTGAAAGTAAAAATAAGAAAACCCATGGGTTGGAGCAAAGRCARTTTAATAGGGAAAGCAAAAGCTGGGCACACAAGCAAAGCATAACAGGGAAGTCTTTCTCCACTTCCCGTTGGCAGTCTGGTGTTCAGTCATCCCTGGGAGAGCTGGGCTCYATCACACAAGTATTTGCTTGGGAAGACAAGCACTATCATTCCAAACATCTTTCTTGCCCCCACTTTATATACTGMGTATGAAGTCATATGGTATTTTCTGACTTGAAKCTGGGAGGGAACAAGTTCTCCAGCTCATGCGGCAGATGGGTATTTTTTTATAAGGTAACAGCAGTCTTTAAAGGGAAAGTAAGGCTAAAGTGCTGTAGCGCTTTTAGTTATGCCTGTTAGTGTTTGCTGAATCACACCCTATTTGTCAGCTCTGTTCCTGCTTGCTTAGGGGCACAGCAGTAGTGATGGGGCAGATGAGTATGGGTAAAATACTGTAGCAACCTGCTGGGATCAAGTTATTGAAAACACAGAGTCTCAGCCAACTGTTATTTGCTTGAAAGGGTGATAAGGGTAACAATAATAGAGAGCTTTGTATTTGTAGCTTATTTTCCTTACCCAGCAGCACTGGTATGTTTTTTTCCCAGAGGAAACCAACACTCTTCCCTCCTCTCTTGCTACTCTGTAGTAYTAAACCTTTTGCAAAAAAGCATGCTGGAAATGCCATGTATTCCAGAATTGCTGCTTTCAAAGTAACTTTTCTTTTTAATTTGAGAAAAGCAAGGCTGCTTTTCATAAAGCTGTCTTACTGATACAGTATTCTTTGAGATAAGGATATGTTTTGCATTGTAACCATAGTTAAATTACTGTAGTTTCAATATACAGTACACTGAAAAGGACTTCTCAGATATCAACTTAGGGTTGACCAACATCAAATCTGCCTCTTGTTAAAAGTAGACATCAGTGTTATGGGTGAAACCCTGAAATTTTGACTCTTGCACTTTAAAACAATGGAAAAGTATTAAGTGGATTCAGTGTTTAAAGTCATGTACTTAATTGGTGAGAATATTTTTTCACTTGTACAAATTATTCATGTGCATAAAGAGACTGAAATRCAAGACCCACATCCTTGTCTGACAAGAGGTCTAGTTAGGCAGGTGCTGACCTCTGTGATGAGAGATAATCTGTGGTGCTTCCATCATTGCCTCTGACCTTGGACTTGAATCACAAAGTGCAGAGTGGTAAATAAAAATGTATGTCTTGATTGTTTTTTWAAATTTTCAAATCCATACTCTCTCTTTAAGGAGGAATAAAACATCTCTGGACAAAAATTCCATGGGACATGTTTTTCATATGATAGTTCTTGAGGTCAGTGATTGTCAAATGAGGTTTCTTTCCATTGTGCAGTCTTAGYAAGCTGCAACTCTTGTCTTTGCACTATGTAACAACTTAGATGAGATCCTTCTATTCAGAATCTCTTTGAKGTTTGTTTTATGAAAACATGATTCTTTGCTTCTGTCACTTACGGCGTCACAATTTTTGGTCATYCCCTTTGTTTAGAGGCTTTTGACCAGGAAAAGGCAGAAGTTCATCTTTAGCTTACATCCTTTTTTTCAGTTATGGTAATCTTGAAAACAGTCCTGTAAATTTAGTCTTTATTTCATATTGGAAATAGACATTTTTGAACATAGATTGAYGTTATTTCTTTCCACACTGTAACTRGGAAAGACCAGAATGGTACAGGATGTCAGCTTTGCACATAAACTGAAGTAGTGGCAGTTAATCTGAAGTGTATTTACTCTTGGCTCAGGTTCACCTGCCTTTTTAGGACCTTGGTGACAGTGTGCTTCTARCTAGGTAATTTTTGGGTGCTTACTTTAAAACTTGTCAGGATAATTTTCAACTTTTAGGCCTGATCATCTGATTGTAGTATCCCTTAATAACTTTTACTAGTACTGATGTTTTGTTTTGAAATATTCTTTAATGGTGAGAAAARCTTGCCAGACTACCGCATTGTTTTGCTTCTCCTTCTAGACTTCAAACTATTTTTTTTTTCTCCTGGTCATGATAACATCTGCAGTATGTAAGGTATTAGAGCATTATGATATTAGTTCATGAATGCATTGATGTTGTTCTGGGTGGGTAATGTATTTTATCTGTCACTGGGGAAGAATGTGCTGTTCAGCTTGCTCCTTCTGCGAGTGCTCTGACTCATGAGCGCGAGGTACTTCAGAAGGATTTCAGCACTCCATCTCCTTCTTCAGWCTTGCAGTTGCTTTTCTAAGAATAGAAGCAGCAAAACAGACAGTGGAGTTCCTTCTCAGCTGCTACAGTTCATTACCAGTGTATCATGAAAGCTGGCATCAATGGCAATCTTCACATCTCACAGTTGCCATTTACCTGTGACTTGTACTACTCTTTGGGAGCAGGAACCACCATYTACAGCTGGGCTTTCAGTTTGGATGATCAAAACTATGAGCTGCGGGACTTGGGTGCCTCTGCATTTCAGGCACAGTTGTGAGAGCAGCATAAAATAACTGAGACCTCCAGAAAATGTGGAGGGTGTGTCCAGTGCAAGACATGTTCTTAKAATACCTAAGATATATTGGAACTCTTCCTTAAATACCTGCTGTGATCATAGCTTGTGTATTCTGACAGTATCTATTAATTTWAAAAGTTCTCTCATCATATAAACTGCTTGCCTAATACAGCTGAGAAATGCTGAAGCTCTTGAAATGGCATTGCTTAAGTCAGTGGAAGAAGTTTGCTTCCTTGAAGATCAGCTAAGGTTTTGCTTTTGTTTTATTGATTCTCACTCACATATGGGTAAAAGGAGCCCTCTCTCTTCAGCCACAAGTGTCATCTCTTGTGCCAGTGAATTATAGAACTCAAGTAAATTGTACCCATGAGGTCTTGAACGTGCACTCCAGGAAAATTAAGTCAGTATTCAAAAGCAGTCATTGCTAGAGCCTATTTCCAAAAGGAACTGCCCTGCTTTAGGAAATACATRGTTCTTGGGTTGGTTAGAAAGTTGACAGAGCCTGGGCATGTCTGTTATAATTGACTCCTCTTTTTAACACTTCTGACTGTTGGTTAGTTGAAATAAGAGGGTGGGTTGACGTAGGGGATAAATATTGTGACTACTGAAGTGCTCTTGTCCACAAAGCAGTTCTGACTTCAAACTGCATAAGGAGGGAGTGGAAGCTAAGAAGAACRGAGAGCAAAAAGAAATTGGTATTGTTTTGTACAAGGAAGCATAGAGGTGTGGAAAATGGTTGGTGGCAAAAAAAAAAAAAAGGTGACTGGGACATACTAAAATCAGCCTTGGCTTATTAACACATATTGTAGGAATAACTTCCCTTTATTTGCAGCCTACCCTTTCCCAGTTCCTTTCCAGCTGCTCCTACTCTGAATTTTCTATTTCAAGTGTTTTTCTTGGCAATAAAAGGAAAAAATTGTCAGTGCAGTCAGTTTACCATCATATAATTCTGAATCAAGTTATCTGTAAAGAATGCTCTTTTTGTTAATAAAATCTGGTTTGAAATTACATGTTTACTACCTAAAGATGCAGACATTGTGATAGCCTTGAAATCAACAATACTTCTGTTAGGAAGGGTACATTCTTTAATAGAAGGACAGTGTGTTAAGTGAAGCCATGTTTAATGAGATACAATATTGTGTGTATGTTCTTTCCTTGCTTTTCTGTGCTGTATTTTCATTCATCATCAATTAAAACAACATATGAAGTCTTCTTTGGCAGTAGGAATTTTGGAAGGAATGGGTGGGGTAGGAAGAGCTTTTTTTCTCTTTCCAGTAGTACGTGTYTGATTTTATGTAGGTGTTTTTAAATGCCTTCAGACCCTAAAATAAATGCTTAGTAAGTGTAAAAGACTRACTGTACGATAATTAGCTTAGTCCTTTGTTTGTTTTCCTTTTTTTCACTGTAGACAACCAATTCCCAGAGATAAATACTGTAACTTTTTTTGTGAAGGGTAAAAAACATCTAAGTAGTATTTAACCTCTGGCATACCTTCTGGGATTTTGTAAGGCCAGCAATCTAAGAATCCCATCTGCTAAGGAGAGACAAATGAGTTGAACAACGGTACATGGTTACTCCAGTTGAAACATGCTTTGACGAGTCATTTGTGAATAACAGTAAAGCAGGATTGCAACTTGCCAGACATAAATGCTTGAGTAAGAGGGGAAATGTTTAAAACATAGAGACCTGGTCGTCAGGCATTAGTCACTGCTAAATACCTAACAATAACATTCTTTCTGCTACATAGCAGGGTGGCTTTTGAGGAAGGCTGTTCCTCAGTAATGCTGTTTATTTGTTGCTGAAGGTTTCCAGGTAATCAACTAAAGGTGGTTCTGTTCAGTTCTGAGTTGCCAGTCTGCAGCTTCTTGGAACAAGTTTTCATGCAGTCTTGTKACATGGATGCAAGTGATCAGGAGGGAAAATAAACTAAGGATGGTCTGAAAAGGCAGGGTCCTGCACCTGGGGAGAAATAACCCTSTGCAGCAGCAGCACAATCTGGGAGCTGACCTGCTGGAAAGCAGTTCTGCTGAGAATGACCTGGAGGTCCTGGTGGACARCAAGCTGTCCTTGAGCCAGCAGTGCCCTTGTGCCAAGAAGGCAAACAGTGTCCTGGGGTGCATTAGGAGGAGCATCCACCAGCAGGTTGAGGGTGTGGTGATCCTGCCCCTCAGTTCTGCTCYAGTGAGGCCTCATCTGGAGTGCTGTGTATGGTTCTGGGCTCCTCAGTACSAGAGAGACATGGRGCTACTGGAGCTKGTCCAGTGGAGGTCTGCAAAGATGATGCAGGGACTGGAACATTTCTCTTRGGAGGAAAAGATGAGAGAGGTGACTGAGMGGGGACCTCATCAATTTGCTTGGGTTTCTGAAGGGAGATGTCAGAGGATGGACCAGGCTCTGCTCAGTGACGCCAGCCAGYAGGACAAGAGGCAGCGGGTGGAAACTKATGCACAGGAATTTCCASCTGATTATGGGGAAGAACTTCTTTACTGAGCWCTGGAACAGGTTGTCCAGAGAGGTGGTGGAGTCTCCCTCACTGGAAATATTCAGGAACCATMTGGACACAATCCTGYCTGCTTGAGCAGGGAGGTTGGACTGCAGGAACCACTGTGGTGCCTTCCAGCCTTACCCATCCTGTGATYCTATGGAAAGTTATGGAGTGGAAGTTCTTAACTTCTTCCTGTTTCTAGAGTAAGTTGTGAATATTGYRTGGACTCAAGTCTAAATAGCAAATRAAGTGGATATCCAAATCAATTACRTGTTTACATATACTGYAGCTTTTAGRTGATTTGTGTTTCAGTGGTTGTGATTTGAATGCTTAAGGTCACTTCCCTGACCTTGCCATAAAATGTYAGTCTTTTAAAACYYAGGACKTASATTRTTATGAGGCCAAGGAGATCTATGCCAATTCTTAGGGCATGCTCTGTAGTGTAATTACTGACTATAACAAAGACGAGGTGCTGAAAAATTCAGAGCATTTTCTAAAGTTTTAAAATACAGTATGCAAAATGAAATTGTTCATATTAATTTCTAGTCAGTTTCACAGATCAGTAGACTGCTATTCTTCCAGGTATATTCAAAATTATGAAATAAATCTGAATTTTTAGTTAGGTTAGTAGTCCTTTGCTCAGCCTAGTGACATACTGTAATTGAAGTGCTTGAATATTTATTTGTAGCATCACTTGCATGCTGCCAGTTAAATTAAGGACAATTATAAAGTAGCCAAGTGTTCTGAGAACTCTCAAWAGCTAGTAAAAGTTCAGGGAAAATATGGAAAAAATTTTATTACTTTTGTTCTCTTCTTTAAGATCTATAAAGATCAGCTCATAAAAGGCTAAGTCTGCAGCTCATCAGATGAAATATTTTCTTGAAGTTCTACATCTTGGAYTTGTTTTTATGAGAGAAGGATAAATATTTCTGTCTTGGGGCTCATGTAATTGCAAGTAAACGTGTTTTCATCCTTTTCTGGGAAGGCCTTTTGCTCTCAACTTGTAGTCACAAGTAAGGTCTCTCTTACAGCTAAGTAACTTCTTGTCTTGCMACATTAAAGTTATTTCCTGGTCTTTCCTCCCTTTATGTTATTTTACTGTGTTAAACTGCACTTGCAGAAATCTAACAATTGTCAGGCTGTAGATGCAGAATTGCTGTCTTTTAAAAAATGTGCTCTAGCAATAGAAGGAAGCTGTGGAGAAAAGTTTGCTTGATCTCAGGCTCGCAAGTGACAAATATTTGTCTTTGAGCTGTTTTTTGTCTTCTTACAGTCGAGCAAAGCAGTGTTGTTGGTTCTGCTGCCATGCAGCTGAGGTTTTGATTTCAATGTTTCCAACTGCAGTGGAGGAATGTAATAGTGCAAGTATTTCTTAAAGCAAAAGGTTCCCCTTTATGTGGGGAGAAAATTGAAGGTAAGCATTTATTCCCCCCACTGAATTTAAAGGGACACCATGAACTTAAAATTCTAGAGACTTGAGGGTTTGGTTTTTTCTTCTTTAAAAAACTGTAGTAATGGCAGTGTTTTTTCTGCACACTTTTGTGSTTTGCTGTTCTCCTTTCCATCCAGAAATGCTCTGTGAAGGACTTGCACAAAGTGATTCTYTGCTCCCTGATAATCAGGTCAATCAATTGGCCGTAAAGCGTTATTAAGCACAAGAGACAGCGTGATTGCCTGAGGAGGAATGACAGAGGGGGAAGAAGCAGAGGAAGGCCAACTGTGATTTAGTAACTGGGATTTAGTAACCCACTACCTGTCAGCTGAGTCACTGATGTTGAGCTGTTAGCCTGGCTGGTTGATAGGTAAAATGAGTGGAGAAAATCAGTTAAAGAATTAAATCAAACTTCATTTTTCCTCACCTTGCATTTGGAGTGGGATCAYAGAGCCCACCTTTTTCTTACTTCTCAGCTGAAACCTGTTAGTGCATTTTGAGCTACTTGTTTGTTTTRTACCCTCAAGTTTTTTTTCCCTGTATTTCTTTGACTGGGACTACCTGAAAGCTTCAAGGCCAGAAATTCATCTTCACCTAGTAGGTTAAAAGTTTTTTATAGCAAATTAAGCTTCATAAATKCTCCTCTTTAGTTGTTTTCAATTGTATGCTGCTTCTCATGGCTTGTATTTTTCAGTCATGACCTTTATTTTAATCCATTGTAAAGTTAGATCTCGGAATCATTTTTAAAGAGCTTCATTTTAAACTGTTGTACAGTTTAAATTATTAGTATTAAATGTCTGTGTTCCAGAGAAATATCCATAGTAAAATAATGCATTTATTTTCTCTGATTGATCTACAAATAAAACAGTTTTATTTGGAAACAATTAGCTACTTGTGAGAAACGTGATTTTGTAGATACTTGGTATATAAAGTGCTTAGTTTTTATTACATTTAGAAAACCACAGTTCAGTAAGACTATTATATATTGGCTGCTTAATAGAAACACTGAAGTAATAATTTCAAAGTTGGTATGTGGTTGATTAATTTCTCTTTGAAACAATTCTCATTTCGTCTTAGTTTCTTGCTCTATGGGATACTGCCCTAGTGAGATATGTGAAATAGGTGAAAAGGAAGGTGGCCATGGCCAGGCATATTCCAACTTTCATGGAAATATGGAGGACATCGCAGGGAATTTGCATATAGTGAGGAGGAGGAGGGATAAAGGGGATCTTCCAAGTTCATGGTTGAGAAGAATAGGGAAAGATCTGCTTAGTTTTCCCAAGGAAAGGAAAGGAGATTGAGTATTATGGAATGAGTAGTCTTCTTCACCGACATGTCTCTAGTCTGACTTGTGACCAAAAAAATTTTTATTTTTTTATTTTGTGTTCAAGTCTCAGTTCGGTACTAATTTTGGAGCTTTTAGAAAGTAACAAAGTGGCAATTTTCAAAAGTGTGATGCTAATTGATTTCTTCAAGGRCAGGGAAGCTATGCATGGATTATTGCTTCTTGTCTTCAGTGCGTAGCCTATTATCTTTGCATCAGTTAAACTGTATTAAAAGACAGATAATAAAGTAATTGGCCTGTGCTAAGAGTTTTTTACTGCCTGAAGAACTTGTAACAGTACAAAAGAATCAGTAGTGCAGGTGAAGCATTTCCTTTGTTGTGAGAACTGAAAATAATAGCCAGTAGGAACCACTTAAGGTATGGAACAAACACACAAAAAGTTACATCCTACATGCACAGGCAACGTGTCTTATTTTTCTTTTGGATTTTCATAGAGCTCCTCTGCCTGTCTATCCTTACCCTTTACCCTGCAGTGTCCATCCCTCTCATTGAAGAAAGACAGACTCTACTCATTTGTCTCTTTGCCCCAATAGCAGCATTACACGTGTTCTGGCCTTTAGTTTACAGCACACATTTCCTGGTTTCACATCCTGTGTTCTTTGGGAGGCAGTCTTCTCTTTCTCCTCTTAGTTACTTCATGATGATGGAACTATTAGTTTTAACCCCTATTCCTTATCTCAGCATGGTTTTGATAGTCAGTGTAAGTGCTGGATGATGARCAACTGTATCTTCCTTCTGACATCMTTCTTGCCACTGGAGAATCTGKTYTCTGGTCTACAGAATATTGACTAATAGATTCTGTCATCTGAGCAGCATTTTCTGAACCCACTTCCTTGCCTATAGCTAGCTCATTTAGATTTGAATGAATGAGTTTGTTTAACGTAGCATTTTAAACCTAGTGATCCAAATACAGATATTTTTGTTTTGCTCTTACTGGAGTGGAGTAATAATAGTGAATGTAGAAATGAAAAAGCACTTGCAAAGTTTAAAAAAACCAAACAAGCCCAGTCAGTAAAACCCACTGTTGTGATATAATTTTCTTTTTATCTAATGAGGTGAGAGAGATGAAGAGGAAAGCTGGGTCAAAAAGCTTATATAATTTTCAGACCCTAAATATAGAACGGTGTAATGACACAAAAAGATCAACCTCTGTGCACATGTTCTGGTATTTTTGTTTTGTTCTTATTCTGTGCATGCAATTTCAAACTCAGCTGGATACCCCCTGCCTGGAAAAATGGTCTTGCTAATATTCCTGGCTTATGCTATGTGCCAATTTAAATTGACATGTAGGTTTCTTTATGATTATAGTCTGGGTGTGAGGTTGTTTTGCTTTCTTCTGTTGACAGAAAAATTTCCATGTGCTCATTGTTAAATTTACTTTTATTTTTTTTTCTTTAATAGTAGTGGAATGGGGTGATGATGTTAAAGCAGTGTCAGAAGATGAAGCCATGGTGCTGGTGAACCACCAAGCGACGGGTGACGTCTGCACTCTGATGATGTGCCTGCAGGACAAAGGCACGGTAGGCTGCTTCCGGGGCAGGGGGTGGCTGCTGGGTGTGCTGTGTTCCCTCGCACTGCTCCCATCCCTCTGTGGCCCTAATGCTCACTTTGGGGTGCTAACACACCRGAGCATCTCAGTAGGGAGCTTTTGATTGGATTTGGTCCAGTGTGACAGCSAGTAGCAGGTGCAGACCCTGAACGTTGTCTTTGGAGAAGGTCAGATATGAGCTGAGTCACTCTGCATCCGGTCAAGGTTAACACAGAGGGAAGCAGATCCCCTYGCAGGTAATCATGGACTTGACTTCTTCCTCTCACCTCTTGTGCAACTCAAGCCAAATTTGCTCAGACAGGTCTAGCTTCTTGGTTATGACTTTATTCCAGCATGGAATTTTTCTCAAAGTTAGAGCAAGCTGTTTATGGGATTTTGGTAGGAGTGAGGGCATGCCAAAGTTAAKCTACCTAGCTGAGGTCAGAATTGCTGGAGCTTTTATTTCACAAGCCCTTAAGCTTTTCTTGGTGAGAAGTGTAACTAATGTTAATTGTTCCATGCATTGCTGTACAGAAAATTCATATCTAAGGAGGGGAAACCAGAGTACAGGATCAAACAGGAGATAAAATTCATGTACAAATGAGGAAGAAGGGCATGTGTGCATGATTAGTCTACAAAGAGTGGGAGGCATACCTGTCAAGCTGAAAAAATGCATCAGCTGTATCTGTCCTAGTGTTGTCTTCTTTCAAGTTGTCTTAGTGTTGCTTCCTTCATCATACCCTGAAGAAATAAGGAAACAAGAAGTACTTTTTGTTGCACCTGCACAGTTTGTGACAGGCACTGTTTTCATTAGTGCAAATTAATATAGTTTTGGGTACACTTACCTTTATCAGTGATTTACCATTTTTTAGAAAGTTTTCAAGATCTTTAATCTTGCARAGYTGATWAAAAAAAAAAMAAWWAAAAAMCCKTTTWAAMMAMYCMAAYCYCMCAARGTAGGAAAATGCTTCTCAARATGTAACAGAGATGTTYCTTTGTTTCTTTCTACTCTAGTCTAGAGCAGGCTGTTCTAAAAGCACTTTGATTGCTTCCATTTCTTTTGGATTTGAGGGAATTTGGTATATACGGTATTCTGTGCTGTACCCAAATGAGTAGAATGACAGAATTAATTCACAAATTCCCTCCACCAAAATTGTACGTAGGACAAGCCTGTGGTAAAGATACAGCTGTGAGAATGTAATCCTGTGGATACGTAGGACAGATGATCTTGACCGCTGATTTATAGATATAAATCTAAGTCATGTTCATCCCCATTTGACCCCATAGCTCAAATGTTTGTCAAGASAGAGTAAGTTTCAGTGAATGTAGGARATGCTCAAAATGGAGGAAGGCATTAAGAWCCTAAATAATCTTCACCATGGAAATTACTAGGTTTGCGTGTTGTCAGAAAATCCGTAAAATTACTATTTTTTCTCTTAAGTAGTTGCAGTCATTCCTCTTGGAATGTACATGTCCAGAGCTTTTAATATAGCTTTGATATCTTTAGCTAATAAAGAAATGAAGCAATATGAGCTACAATGCATGCTTAAAATACAGCATGAGTAAAACAAGTAGCTGAAAATAACAAGAAAGATCAGGATATTTTTCTAGAAGATGCTGGATCAGGTGATTTTAAATAGCATGCTCCCTATTTCTAAAGAGAATTGTCTTTACTAGTATGACTATGAAGGAGGAAAAGAGATAAACCTACCTCCAGAAATAATCATTATRCAGTATGCAAATGTTTAAATCTGTCAGCTTTCCTTAAATCCTTTAAATTTAACATGGARTCCTTCACAAGCTTGATACTCTTCTGTCAGCAAGATTGTAATTTTCAAGAATTGTTTTTTTTATTAGGAGGGTTAAGCTTGTGCTAGTCCAGTTGCTTGCTTTTGTCAGCCAGTACAGACSAAAACCAGATGTAGTCTGCAAGTGCATAGAGTTTAATGCTGCTTTAAAAAAATGTTCATTTAAGACATCAGAAGTGTTCARTTTAAAGATACAGATTTTTCTTTGTGTGAAGAAAACTCCTGAGATGCTCTTGCAGCTTGACAGCGTTTTCCAAGGGTGGTGTCAGGAACCATGATGGTATTTTTTTCTAGTATTTTATGAATACTTACATACCCCAGTGAGAACATAGCCTGTCTTTTTAAGTAAATTTAATATCACAAAGCARTAAGAGAAAATACATGTGCTGAGATATTTCTGGTTTTTTAGATTACCTTAACTGAATAAGAAAAAAATTATCTCTTATAAGAGATAATTATAACTTTAGCTAAAAATTAGAATTTCAGTGGAAGGACTGGATTGGCATTGTTTGATTAATACACTATACCATAATATAAGCCAAACAGCAAAGTTTCAGGTGAACCAGAAGTGACCTAATTATACTTTTATTAAAGTTTGAGAAATTGTTCTAATTTCCTCGTGAAAGTCAGAGTTAAGAAAATTTAGTAAGTTGTGGTCTCATAAATATTGAAGGWTATGTGTTTAACAAAAAGAAGTAGGTTCAAATGCTGCTATTACTGATTTCTGACTAGATTAGGACTGATAAATGTGGGTTTTTCTTGAACTAGAACAGAAGGCAATGCCAGGAAAGGTGCAGTGGAAACAAAAGTGCAGCTGGCAGTGGTTTGYGTGCAGATTTAAAGTCGTGCTTTCTCAGGTTTCATTGTTAAGTTAGAGRTGCTTGAAAGATGAAACTCAGTCTATCAAGGGTGCTTTGTTACAAAATCTGTGGAGACTGARGTGAAAGTGGGCCTGAGAATAGGAGGCACCTAGATGTCTTTTAGTATAGTTGGTAAAAGCTTCTTCTAGCTTCTGAACATAATCAGGAAGCATGAAGGAAAAAGGATCTGAAGTGGCATCCAAAAGTTCTTTGAAGCCATCAACAACTATGAATTTGTGTTCAAAACACTTTTGAATGTCTTTGTTTAAACCTCCTTGAAATGCAAGTGTTAAGAAGCTCATCTCATAAGTGTTACTTCATTTTGAGGATACTAAATGGAGGAGTCATTACATAGAAGMGTTACCAACAAAATTTTGGTGTCCTCTATTCTGCCCTTGGTAGCAGAATAAAATGAAAATCCATTAATCTCATTTGCCTTTTGGTTGCAGACAAGATAACTGTGTCCTATTCTTTGAACTGCTTTTTTGATTCAGTATGTTAGTCTGTGTATATTAAATGATGCATAAAAATACTTTTTCTTTGTACTTCTTACCATTGCCTAGGCTCACAGGCAGATTTATGATCACTGGGCTCTGAAGTTTGTCTCTTTGTAGCCCACACACAGCAGACTGTGCGTGTCTTAGTCATAATTTGGGTGTCACACTTACCTTTGACAAAATCTCATCACGCCTCAGAAAGACAGAGGAAGCTCAGGGATGCTAGTTAGAAGCCCTGTGTCACCTAAAACAAGGTGAGATGGACCTCAGACTCTGAAGAGYAGTGATCAACTTGCAGGATAAATCTACCATTATCTAAAGAAAAAGACAGTAGCAAGTGGTACGGTAGGGGAGAAGCAGTAGCACTGCTGGACAAGAGTTCGTCATCCAGGATTGCCATAGAACACCTGGGACCAGTCTTGACTCCTCAAAAGACACGTTTTCTTTCCAGCAAAGCAGTGTATTAAGCTTGCTTATCTCCTGCAGTAAAACTTATTATGTTGGTTTAACTTCTTCTTGATAGAATAGAATAGAAGAGTTGTCAAAATGCCAGAGTAGTAGATGAACACTGGCAGGCTCGAATACTGCTGCAAGCTAAATCATCATTAGTGAAATGTTGGTGGTGTTTTTATCAAAGGATATGGTTTCCTACAGCAGCCTGTTACCTTTGGGTGATGTGTGGGCATGAGCTCACTGCCTTGAAGAGCAGTAACACCTCTGATGATGCTCTTTTTAACTCTTGTCCTTAGGGCACACCTTTTCTTTCTTGGTTTTTTTTTTTTTCTATAAAGCTTTTTCATTTACTGAAGTGGAAAGAATNTGGAAAGAATGTTCATGTCTGCAGAGAAGAATTTGGCTTTAAAATCCTCACTTTCATTTAACACAGGCCTGGAGATATCTGTGGGATAAACTATTTCACCAATATTAGTCTCAAGTAAGGAATTGTATCTAGGATCTAATTTTTCTTTTGTCATTTAGTAGGTAGTGTGCCTTTGGTTCTTTGGATGTGTAGCATCTAGTAAGGAACACCACTGGCAAACAGGAAGGGATACTGGCATGTTGTCTTTATTTCTTAGGCTGCTTTTTGTTTTCCCTCAAAGAAAGATGCAAAGCAGAAGATGCTTGAATGATCATCTGACCACCAGAGAAATGTCACAGTCCTTCATATTCTTTTTKGATAGTGGTAAATGGAAGAGTACTGTCTTACATGACTTCAGGTTCACTGAACTTGCATCAGTTGTGGTGTGGCTTCATAACACAGGGAAGAGGCAGCCTATGATTGGGAGCATGTAAGAGACGCTGGATTTTCCAGTTTTGGAGAACCACTTCYTACCCCTCTCAAAAACTACATGTAGGAGAGAGAGAGAGGAAGAAGACCTTGTGAGAAAAGAAGCTTTTCCCTTCTGTTGTTKACTTTGTTGGGAGTAATTCTATTTYAAATCTCAAAGGACTGAACAAGTAGCTGCCTTCACTGTCCTTTAGGAAGTGATGGTCAAGTGACTCAATCAGCTCAGCCTCTGTTTTTACCTTCCCACTGTGCTGCTTGACTGSGACAAGCAGCAGGATTTTAATAAATTCCCAGGGATACATGTGGTTGCTCTGCTGTAGCTAATATTGTAGAACTGTATATTACATAACAAAAAGACAGCTATTTAACCCTGCTCTCGAGGGAGAAGCATAGCACCTGGGCTGCTTTATATTTTGGGCATAATGGACCACATWCTATTTATTTGCTAGTTTTATTGCTGTTGTAAGAATGACGAAAATGTGACCAGTATAAACATAATTCATMATTCTCTGCACTTGATAATTCACTCATTTTTAAAATTTATTTTTACTTTTCAGGTTGTCCGTCAGATGATGTGGCTGATGGATCATATTTTTAAGTACACAAACTTTGGCATTGTGTCTCTAATCCATGGAGACTTCTTTATAAGACAGGTAAATGGAAACACATAATAGTGCTTYGATTTATCCTTTCATGTTATGGGACTTATCACATCCTGATTGGTTTGCATGATGAAATAGCTATGCTGTAAAGTGTATGTTTGGAGAGGTCTTTGTTCTGAAGCTACTTTATTTTCCAAGCTATTTTTATTATTTGCATAGAGACAAATGATCATGGAATCCAGTTGTGAAGGAAGCCTATTATGAGCGAGGTGTACAAGCAAAATACATGGGCAATCCTTTTGATCTGTTTCTGTGTGCACCTCTCATCTTTCCGTAGTGACCTTGAAGCCATGCAGAGAGTCTGTCTGGCTAGGTCACTGCTCTGGCTGCAAAGTTTCAAATTAGGAAAGGCAGGACCATCSCTTTTGATGGTGACATAGTAGTGAATCAGTTTAAGGTGGTGATGCACCTGTGTAAATAGTAAGTAATTGATTCTTGAATTATTATTTGAGCATTAGGAAAGAATGTCTRTTGAGCTCACCATCTCAAATATTAATGTGTGAGACCCTCAGATTATTTCATACAGTTTGGGTAGGGCTTTTTGTTGTTTGGTGGCCGTTGATCAAACTGCACTCTCAAAGTAAAAACTCAAGAGGCCAATAAAAAGCATGAGCCTGTTTCCAGTTATGTGAACTGCAATATCCATCATACATGTTTCTTTCCTCTTCTTATTCCTTTGTCTGGACATAAAATGTGTGGAGAGACATAGAGAATTAATGAATTTTCACCTTGCAGAGAAGAAGTTAATTTACTCAGAATTAAATGAATGCCTAATCACAGCAGTACACAGCTGAAGTGAGATTGTTCACTAACACTGGAGGCATAATTAGAAAACCTCAGGCAAAATTAGGTAAAACAAAGGTCTCTAGAGGCACACAGCTGTGTATTGTGAGAGGATGGATGGAAGGAACAGGGTTGGATGATTGTGAAATYTAAATCTGTTTCAATAGGTAGAATATACAATATGCACATTTTGAGGTACACAGGGCTGTCACCTTAAAAGTGATCATTTCTGACAGAGGGGTGCTATTCCAGTCTCAAAACCAAACCATCACTGAGCTGCAAGAACTAAGGCTCTTCCTCATTTTTGTGAAGTGGCTGAYAYTGACAACATCACAGATATAAATKATGTCATTGTGAGTCYGGAGATAAGCCAATTGAAAAGAAAATGTTTCTTGGCTGTTAGTCCTTGGTTGTGGCAAAATACTTCATGTGAGTGAGTTATGGTCCTTTGCCTCAYTCTAGAAAGGCTCAAGTAATATTTGGATGGTTATTGTTCACTGCTCTTTAACTACTGTGCTATCCTTGAGTCCTGTGGTCTGATAAGAAAGGACTGGCTCAACTGAGGACTTCTATATTGCTTTATAATTGCATTAATATGAGCTGGCRGAGCCTTTTCCTTCCCTCTGGTCTGTTAAGTCGAAAGTAATTGCAGTGGTGAGACTTAAACATAGGAGAAGCACTTTCACAAAACTCACCTTTACTAAAATACTGTCTTTCATTCAACCCCATTCTTTCCCTCTTCCTTCCTGTGACCAAAAAAACCCAACTAACCACCAAAGAGTGCAATGTTTGTGGCATTTTTGTTGACATTTCGGAGAATTAAAATCACCTGTGCTGAGGAGAGCTTTAATTGTGCCCTCCTGTGTCTTTGGAGTGATTTGACAAAGTCACTTCGAAGCACTGAAAAATGCTAATTAATGTAARGAGATTCCTCTGAAAAATTGGATAGCTTGGTGCATGCAGAGATAGGAAGAGGAAAGATTGTTCCCAAAAATATTTCTGCAGTAATTAAGAATGTATCTTACTGTTCTTAAGTGAAGAAGTTGTCCTGATGCAGCAAAGAGGAGAAATGAGTGAGTTCTGTGGTTCTGCTGTGGTGACCCAGCTGAGACCTGGTCTGTAGGCCTCCAGTAGGTATTCCAAGGAGAGCATTGCTTTTTATTGTCTCTGAATATAGGGGCTTATTTTGAAAAGAGATAAACCTTAGAAATACAATGATTATGTCTGATGTTACCTCTTTTAAGCAGTCATTTTATTTAGAGACTGTTTTATCTGTACAGGGCAGAGCACACCGTGACCAGCAGCTTGTGTTACTCAAAGATCATCTAGAAAAATACTACAGGAGCCGCAACCGGAAATGGATTGTTTTATTTCCAGAGGGTGGCTTTCTTAGGAAAAGAAGAGAAACAAGCCAGGCATTTGCCAAGAAAAACAATTTGCCATTTCTTAAACATGTCACCCTGCCAAGAGTTGGGGCAACACAAGTAATTCTGAAAACGCTTGTAGCGCCGCAAGAAAATGGAATTCCATCAGGTGGAGATGCTGTGAGAAAAGGTAAAGATCACCTCACTAAATGGGTATGAAGCAAATGAAATAGCAAAGATTTGAGTTAAGAAAAACATTGTGTAGAGTTGGTCTCTTCAAATACCAAATTCATTTATCATGTATTGTATATAAATGTTTTCATAATTAGTTTGAGTTCTGCTAACTTTATTTTTGATGTTGAGACAAAAAGAACCACCTTAGTTTTAATTTGATTTAGTCTGTGCTATGGCTGCATGAGTGCTTGGCTTGGCTCACATGATGGGTGAAGCAGATACTGGATAGGCACACAGAGTGAGCAAGGTGATCTTGTCTTTTGGCAAGATTGATGGTTTGCGCTGTTTTGTGACAGCATGGAACTATAATAAAAGCATTTCTGGAGCATGCTAGCTATGTTYATATTTTTATTCCAGGCTTAAAAAGTTTCTTAGCATCCACTGCTGTATACTTGATTCCTGTTCTTGAGCTATTTTCCACTGAGTTCAAATTCTTCTGTTCCATACAGATCTTTGTGTTGCCTGTCCCCATTGTTGCTGRAATTGACTGTCACTGATAGCTGGATTTGAAGGATTGTTTTGGCTGTCATGTCAGAAGGGTTATGAGAGAATAAGAATATTCCTGCAGCATTACTGTTTTGGGATGCCTGGGCTATAGGGGAGGGTACAGCTGGGATATAAATAATGCCTGTCGTTATGGGACATAGGGCTTTAGTCTCTCAGTGTTTAAAATTAACTTCTTGGCATGTTCAAGAGCAGGGTTAGWTCTTTCTGAACTTCCTTGTGGATTTCTGTTACTTACAATAGAAACAATGAATTGGAGGGTTGTGGTAGTTTCTTATTTATGAGTGGTGCTGGTGTTTCCACAGCCAAATTTTGATAATCATTTAGCAATTTGAAACAAAGATCCTTACTAATGAAGCCTCATATACAGAGGACTTTGGATTATTTTATTTATGAAGYTCAAATCTCAGGGTTAGCAAGAACCTTGTACAGAAATTTTTTCCAGACTTTTAGTTTTGAAGTTACTCTTGTCAACATAGGAAATAAACTGAGATTATGTTCTTGCAGAAGTGGAGGTAGAATTTAAAATGAGCAGAAAAATACAGCTGTGGAAAGCATCAGTGTTTCCTGTCAGGCTACATTCAGAAAAGAAAGGCTGAAGAAAGCTCTTGTTGTTGTAAGACATTTTAGGTTTAGAAGAAACTGAACACCCTGGTCCTTGTTAAAAAGTTTGGGGTTTTTTTGAGGAGAGAAGTTTGGCCTGTTCCTGTTCTATTTCTTGCTGTCTCAAAAAGATACAGAGAGTTGGAAGTTCCTCAAATTAATTAGAAGTTGTCTGGTTCTGGAGGGAGACCAAAAGTGCTTGTCAAATACCAATTTTATATTTTCCTATTCTTAGGTGGCTATCAACTTAGCTGAACATTAAACCTGGATTTATTTTTTTTTCCCTTTGAATGGCATCATTCAGGCTCCAGAGAAATGAGCATTTGATCATAGTTGACCTAACTGGGTACTAAAATAAAGGAATTCTGTCAGAAATAAAATGGAACCATATTGTCCATCCTACTCAAGGAAGGATAATTGGGCAAAAGTAGGAATGAAATGTGTGGGTTTAGCTGTCACTCTTTCATAGTAATGGACTTGGAAATGTTCTAAAAAGGATGAAAAAGAAAAGTGGAAGTAAATTTTATATGCTAGGAATAAAGTATTTTATACATAGTGACACTGAGGTATTTTATGCCCTCTCTTCTTTTAAGCTCACAAAAATGTTTCTAGCAYTGTAAAACTTCCCTTTCAGAGATGTATGAAATATTAGTTCTGATTTGTTTCTTTTATAAAAGATTCTTCCTCTAAGCTTTCTGAATGCTTTATTGGTCTCTTGCCATGTCAGAAAATGTTAATTTGAATGAAATGTAGCTGTATAAATTGCTAAGGTTATATTATAAATTTAGAAGTCTAACAAAGTTACTGAATATCTTTTAATGTCTTCTGTCTCTCTCTTTTTTTAAACACATGAAAAACCCATGTCACTGAAATCAAGCTTTCCTCCTGTTCAGGTGACCATTGTTGAGCTGTGGGTGCAAGAGCCAGATGTAGTRCACGGAGTAAAGGTTTTGGCAGTGGCTTGCATAGAGACTGCCTGTAAACCTTCTGTACATTGTAACTCTGCTCCTTTGCTTGGGAAGTGGTTTCTTTATCAGAAGCATCACACTTGAACTTCATGGTTTGCTGGACACATTTTTCATCTGCAGCACTTCTTGTTCTCTGTACTGTGTCTTAACAATGTTCCTGGAGTCCTGGGTGCCAGTTATTCAGCTTACTATAATAAGCTTTCTACACCATTATTTAATATTCTCCCTGTCTTTTTGTTTCCACCAAGCTTTATTGATGCTCATGGGAATTCACCTTCCTCTCCCACATTGTTTGAGTTAAATTGGTTTATAGATGGAGAGTTCTCTCCATCAAAAATTATGTCCCCTTCCTGTTGAGTTTCTTGGGTAGCTGTTTTGATATTGAGTCATGATACACAGCCCTGTTCTTGACTGCTGTAATTTTATTAATACCTAATGAATTTTAAATTATTCTTGTAGCTTTTATACCATTCTACTTTTTCAGCTGGAGTGTTGTGTAAAACTGGGTGAAAGGAGAAAAGATGGCAAAGGCAACTACAATAAAAGATGGTTTGTCCTTAATATGCTGTTAYCACAGTTTGGCACAAACCAAGTCAGATACAGTTGTTTGATTGTGTCACGCCCCAGCTCCTCAGCCCAGCTGGCTTTTGTATGTCACATGTCACTGAAGCTGTGGACTTCAAGTCATAGTTCAAGAACTGGGCTAATTGTAGCTCACTGCTACATCATATTCTGCTGTAATATCTCTAATCTGATTTATGGCRTCCCTTTGGTAGAGGTGGATTTATGTTGAGATGTGCAAGGTTCAGTAACCTCCCCAAAAATTCATTAGTCTTAATTATGATACTACTATTCTTAATATCCAATCCCTTTTTCAATTATTTTTATACTAGTAATGAACTTCCCACAGTTTTAATAGCTGATTCTTCCTCTGTAAAGTGACAGGAARAATGAATGTTCCTGAGCTAGACGATTAATACTGTTTGATAATTCTTGTACTTAAACTGATCAGTTCTTTRTCAGTAGGTTTTCCAGGACAAGCAGTCTCTGTTGTCTCAATTTTTTCCTCTTAATATTTTTCTTTCATATTTAAAAACCCAAGTACCAGCCTTCATCGGGTTGAATTTTAACTTATTGCTGGTAAATACTAAATTAAGTTACTGAAATGCTTGTTGCTTTTGCTGCCTTTTGGAACTCTTGTTTAATTATGTAACTGTATTCCTAAATTAATAGAAGGACGGAAGAACACAGGAAAAGGTAGTACAGTCATKTAATAGCATGACCACTGTTGAAGCTAAATAGTGCAGAGAATGTAGCTAAGTGGTGTCTGTCCCYGAAAAGAGAGTTTAAGGTACTTCTGGTGTCTGATGAAAGCCTCCAGATGGGGCAGTGCTGCTGCCAGCACCTGCATTCYCAAAGAAGGTTTCAGTGCAAAAAAGAAATATGGGCACTATAAAAACACTTGATGAATAGCCATCATCACCCTAACCCTGTAGTGGCCCAGGTGTGTATTTGCAGGGCTATTTTACAGTTTTATGAATTTTATTAGCACAACTTAGCACTACTTACTCTTCAGCGTAGTTGCAAATACACTGTTTCTTCAACTGATAAGAATTGTTTTTGTGAGTTTTAGAATTATCAAAATGTTCTAAATGCCAAAAGCCTACAATTCAAAGCAGTTTGGAGCTATTGTTCTTTGAAGATGCCCATTCCAGAGCTTATTTTTCATCAAATTTGCTCTAGTGTATGTTTTTTCAGATTCTGTTACATTTTACCATGCAGCAATTTTTTGTCTGGTAAGAGGTTGCTGTGAGYTTAGTTAGAGCCATACTGAAATCTTACCTTACTGTTTTCAAATCCAGCAGAATACATTCAGTTCTGATGCTGTTTCTCAGAGAAATTAAATTTTCACTTCTGCAGGGTTGTACATTGAAGTTCATAATTGATTTTTTTAAAAATCAATCTTTTTGATTCACTGTTACGTGAGGAATATGACTTGAGTAACATGTGAGAAAGCTTTTCATGGTTGTTTTTTCTTCCCCTTGGAGAAAGGCTTCTTATTTTGTTCCAGGTGGTTTGTTGTGTCAAGATCTTGGAATGATGAGTAAGATGTTCAGTCTGAGAGTTAATTTTTGGAGAGAAAATTTAATTCTGGATCAGTAATTCAGCTGATCACACAAGGACAAGTAGAGAGCAGTGGACAAGTTACAAGAGTGGATTGCTGTGCAGGGAGAGCCAGGAGCCTCTTTGGCTGCATTCAGAGTGGTGCAAGTGTTCAGGAAACCACACCTGAATCCTGGTGAACGCTAGCAAGTACTTTCTTTTTCAAGTACAAGCTGCAGCCCTCAGGTCCACGCCTGGCTGGTGCATTCACTGAGTCCAGTCTGGCAGTGTGACACCATCCAGAGCTTGGCTGGAGGCAAGCTTTCCTGCTGAAATCTGCCTGTGATTTGTTCTTTCTCTCAGTGGCAAACACGGACAGTCTGCTGGTGGGTTTGAGGGGTTCTGTACCTTACCTGATCAGGTGTCTATCATGAGTTGACCCCAGGAAATAGCAACAGCAGGGGGGATAAAGAGGGGGAATGAAGAGAAGCTCTGAACCCCCATCAGTTTGTGATTGTAGAGAGTCAAGTATCTACTGTGGAAAGACTTCAGAGGATGACAGCTCGAGTGCCCTGAAGACTCTGATAATGAGTTGCTTTTTAAGTAAATAGGGAGCAACTTAATATCACTGAATCCACAGTGAAGAAAATAATTGTGAAGATTTGCCTCTGCTGATGATTTAGGGAAGGAAACCAAAACCCCAAACAAAAACAAGTTAGGAAGGTGTTTAAAATTTAATTTTGATTTTTCTTTTGGTCTACGCCAGAAAACTGCTGTTCCATGTGATTGTTCAGTTTTGTCTTAGCACTCAAAAGGCAAGTATGTACCATTCACACTGAGGTGCATCACTGCTGCATGGTTTGGGTGCTGTTGTGTAGGGCAGTTGCCTGTGGGCATGTTCAGAAGGTCTAYGTGCTATTTAAAAAGAATCAGTTAACATTTTCAAGCAGTRTGAGAAATCAGTATCTTCCWCCTGTGCTGGAAGTGGCAAGCAGACTGACACCACAGGAAAACTAGTGCTTGGAGAGATCAGCTTAAGTACAGCCTYTGCAGCAGCTTCTTCTGCTRAAGTCTCTGACAGTCAGGCTGCTCYGTCTTTCAGCAGGTACTAGAAATGAAAGATWAGAGTGTCTTGTAATGGTAGGTAGAAAGTTGGAAGAGTTTGGCTGTCAGAAAGGTGTGGCTGTTGGCCAAGCCAAGCTGGGTGAGAGGAATTCTTGAGCACAGGTATATGCAGCTCCCTGATTTCTCAGGTACAGATGCCAGACCTGAGATTCACACCATGTTATAGCTAATGCATCGGTCTTGCGTTTGAGCTCCTGTCAATGTGCTCCATTTAAAGAATAATAGAGTTTATTCTTGGTCAAAGGTCTACTTACACTTGAAAGCAGCATCCTTTGTGTTCTGCGGTTCAGTTTCTTTTCAAATTCCAGGATCTGTCAGAGCCCCCTGGCTTTAAAACAGATTTGCTTATGAGCAGGTAGCAACACAGTAAACACCCCGCCCCCCCCAAAAAAAAAGATAGCAAGATGTATTTCAAAATTAATTTTCTTAAATCCTTGCTGATGTAGGTTTTTTTGGCAGTCAAATATCTTGGATGATTATGTAAGGCTTATTTTAAACYAGAGCATGCACAAATACTGTGATTTGAGAGCACGTGGAGGTAGCTGCACTAACACCTGCTTGCTCTAAAAGGAGATATGTAGAGGCTGGTGTTACTGTCAGAATTGGTTTTTTTCCTGGCCTGGGGTTTCTGGTGGGCTGTCTGTATTGTTTTCCCCACCCTGCCSTAAAAAGGGTTGGAAGTGATTTTGGAGCTGGACTGGGGAATCCAGTGCTGCAGCAGCTCTCTCCACTAAAGCAGAAGGTAGGAAATCAGCACACCAGAGAACTGCAGGAGTCTTCCCTTAATGAAGTGCAAGCCATTATCCACTGAAAGAACAGCTTTGAATACAGCTAAATATTGAATAAATTATTTTGAAACACTTTACTGTAAATAATAAGAAAATGTTCCCCTTTTCATCTGGCACTTTTTAATTGCAATTAATGATCTTTGTTGCCTACTCACTTAGGCAATTTAACTTTGGCAATTTACTTGTCTTTATCCATTCTTGCTTTACATCTGGGAAAATAATAACTTGAATGACTTTGTTTCAAAATCTRTTTCTAAATTAATGCTTCTGTTGATTTAGTATTAATTTCATATTGGCTCTTCTCTGATTCATTGCTACTTTTAAAATGAAGCACTCTGTAGTCAGTGCTTTTCTTAAAAGAGACTTGACAAGCACTCTGTCAGGATACTGGCAAGCCTGCAGCTTCCAGTTCTCATTTCACGTGTCTGTCAGGGGTTTAAAATACTGAATTTCCAGAAGATTACACTGAATGTTTCAGCTTATCCTGGGTCAAACTTTGGAATAGCATGTTACATGCTGCTAACAACTCATAATCTAAATTTTAGGAAATGCTGTCTAGCCCTGTTGAACTACTGCATTTGTAATGAAGCACTATGACTCCACTGATGAGCAGACACCAAGAAAAACRCTGTCTGCTCGTTAAAATAATTGATAGATACATGTGATAGCATTGCTGTAATTTTCTTTTCGCACTTAATTAAATTAAATTAAATGCAGGTAGAAACTTGCAAGCCAGTTCTTGCATGTACATTTTAGCTGGAGTCAGTAACTGTGGCTTTCAGRGTGGTGCTCAGTCTGAGTGCTGCAGATTTCTGTATGTGTGTGGTAGATCTTCTGTAAAATTAGAGTGGCCACTCTGGGCAAGGCCACACATCTGTCTATTCCAGCACCTTGTCCATGACTCTAGGCGATTACAGAGGAAGAGTGTGAACACAGCAAACAAGCATCATACTTCTCCCACATACTCTCCAGGCTTCTGACAGTTTCCTCTGTGTTGGGTTTCCAGAGTCAGGTAGGGGTTTCTGCCTGGTTCTTTAACCCTCTGTGTACTTACTCAGTTTCCTCTGGATCCCAGCTCTTGGCATCCTTCACATCATTTAGCAAGAGATGGGTTTTTYCCCCCCCTCTGCACAAAGAATCATTTTTCTGTTTGCTATGAAAACTTTTCCTCTTGGCTGAATTTTGAGTTGTTCTTGTATTGGGAAGGCTGGTGAACAGTCAATCCCCGGTGCATGTTCTTGGTGCTGACAGTGTTCTTGTCAACCTCTGTTACATTTCTTGTGTGGCTTTCTCAGCTTCAGGCTTGAAGAGTGTTGTACTTTGTACTAAAAGCTAACACTTCTTACATGCTCTTGCCCATGGGTGGCTGTTTCTTGATAGTCAGCTTTTTAARTACTTGAAGATACTGCCTGATGTGGTTGTGAGCATGTTGTGCTGGTGTCTCAAGCAGTAAGGAGCGGTAATCTGCTGGCCTGGGCACAATGTGACTTCAAACACGAGACAGCTGCAGAGCAGAGAAAATTGACAGGTTAAACTCAARGTGCTATCTTGGCAATGTGCCTGCCCTTCTTGGTTTGCTCTACAGATCTGCTCTCACTCTTAGCAAACCTGTAATTGAAGACATGCCAGAGAAGGGTCATGACTAGATTGATTTATGGCCTGGACTGTTGCTGGTTGTAACCTATATTCGGATTTTATAGGTTATTCTGTAGTCATGGAATTATTCTGAGTTGGAAGGGACCCACAGATTTGATTATCTTGATTCACCTTAATAACAAATATTTTCACCTCCTTTGGTCCTTTTCTCAGTTTCTAGGTGAGCTGAGCAGCATGTAAACATGCACTGGTATCAGCCTCTCCTGGAACCTTGTGGGTGCAGTATCTTCCCCACTGTGAAAACTGACCAGCTTCTGTTCCTTGCTTTCTTASCCTGAGTATGCCCTGAAAGTGGTGYTTTTCCTCTTCATCCCACAACTCACATTTTTAGGAATCTTAAGGGAGCTGCATGACTGCTGCTCCATCAGTAATCTTTCAGAAAAGCCCAGGTGTAAATATGCTTGAAGTGCAGACCAAGAAGCTTGGATGTTTATTTTGGGGTTTTGCTTTTTGGTGAATGGGGGGAAGCACCTTGACCTTGGGGCCAAGATGCCCTGTGGCTGTCCTCAGACCTGGTGAGGGAATTTGTTCTATTCTGTGAACAACAGAAATAACCATGAAATAAAATCTTGGTCTAGCTGAAGTTTGTAAGAGCATTTCTGTGCTCTGTAATGAAAACTGGATTGGATTTTTGATGGTCATGTTTGTACCTCATACCTCTTGAAGTAATAWAAAAATGGAATAACTCTCGAATAAGTGACATGGAGTTTTCTTTTTGTTCCTAGAGAGCAAATCCAAAGGCCTCCAGTGGGTGATAGATACAACCATTGCATATCCCAAAGCTGAACCTATAGACATCCAAACCTGGATTCTTGGCTACCGACAACCAACAGTGACACATGTACATTACAGGTAGGAAATAAACCTGCTCCTCCTGCACTGAACTCAAGTATTCACAAATCAGTTACATCATTTCAGGATAGGGGAAATCAGTAGCAGTGGGAGTGGGTTTTGGTGTCTCACACATGTGGGCAACTCATGTTATTTAAACACAATACATGTATTTTTTTAAGAAGTTCAGTGACTATTCTGTATCTTAGGGCAGACATTTAAGTTTTGGACTAATGTCCTGTGGTTGAATAAAGTTGTGGGGAATATGTCTGAAGGCTAGGTCATCTTTTTTACTTTAATGCTAAGGTGCTGGTTAACCTAACTTGAATTTTTAAAAATTTTTTTTGTTTTTTTTTAGTAATGGCAACTAATTAAAACTCACTGTTTTTAAATAAACAGATTTCCTAATATAATACTATATTTGGCTTTCTGACAAAGAAATGCCAGCTTTTTCATTTAAAGAATACTTCAAGTAGTTGAGCATAGTAACTGGAAAAAGCAGCTGGAAAAAGCTGCAACTCTCATTGACAGCTAGGATGGGAGACCATTAAATCTTTTCTCCTCAGCAGTTCTTTGTCTCAAGACCTAAACTGATGGAGAGAGAAGTTGAACATTGCTTTTTAGTTCACAGTGAATTGCAAGTCTGAAATCTCCAGGAGCATTTTAACACTTTTCCTTTACTAAATAAGTTGTTGCATTTTATTCCAAAATCACAGGTTTTTATCTTACTCCCTCTTGAAGATTTGGAGAGCTTTTAGACTTGYACAGAAAGCTTTCAAGTATGCTTGTGTGGATCCCCTGGGTGGCAGTTTAAGTGGGAATGACCTTCTCCATCATCACTGCTGTGTCAGTGTTGTGTGATGTACAGGTTGTTTGCTGGAGCTCCTTTCCACAGCCACATTTAAATCTGTCCTTACTTTTTATAGAAAGTTGCCTTCCAAGTTTCCCTGAAGGTGAACATACTTACACCCTAATTTATATAAGATAGCGTTCTATCTATTGTGCTTTATGCAGGTCACCTTAGTGCKCTCCCAGATCTCTGGGATAATTGCAAGTTGAATGTATTTAGAATTCTTTTGAAAAGCATTTGTAAAACTACTTTCTTTAAAAACAAYGGCAAGTTAATGTARGTTGAATTMATTTCCTGCTTCTAAATGTATATTSAGACCTRTTKTTGATCACAAGCATAAATATGATATAACCTTTTTTGCATTGAACTTGAATGTTTAAGTTCTTGTAGTGCTGAAATTCTAAGAAAAAAATTTGAAATTATTTATTTTTGGGTGTAAGTTTGTTATTTTCTTCCAGAGGGTCTAAGTCACTGGTTTAGACAGGGGCAAGCCTGTCTAAAACACTACTTTATGTGTGTTTTTAATAACCTCTGCTTGTCATGGCTGACCCTGTGAAGTGTGTCCCAAATGGAAAGTCATGCAGCTGAGCACAGGGTATGAGGGCTCTGAAATGACACCAGAGTGTCTTGGGTTTGGCTGGAGCTCAGCCTGACACCCAGTCCTGGTAGTTTTTGAGGCACATGGCCCCTATACTGTGAGGTGGGTGCAGGTTGGCACATGGATGTCCTCTGAGCAATTTTCTTCCAATGTCTTTCAGTGTCCAGTCTGTCTGCATTGATATTATACCTCAGTTTYCCTGCATTTAGTGCAATAAAATCTTGCTCTTTTTTTGTAATTTGGAACGTCTTGGGAGACAACATTTGAAATAAATTGTAAGGRTAGTTTTTAAATAATTGAGAAAAGAGCACAACAGTTTCTCATGTAGTTTCTTTTAACTGAGTAATAGGGGGGATAAGCACACCCCTTTGGGAAAAAGCAAAGAATAGTTTTGTCCAGATGCCATCTGTGCTGTGTGAAAGAAGAATCAGGATTTAAACATGCTTRTTCCCTTTTAGAGTAGTCCAGAGGTATTGATGTATGACAGCAGTGGGGAAGAAAGGAGCATTTTCTGTGCCAGTCAAACTGGAGCAGAAGAGACTGCAGAGCTGCTTTTGTTCYGGTGGCTCAGTCAGTCCTTTCTGCTGTGCCCCTTGATCACCACCTGTCTCCTTCTGCCTTACAGACTTTCAAATCTGGTGATTTCCTTTTCTCATAGCCTGGGCCTTTGCTGCAGGATTATTTCTTTTCATCCTGCTCAGGGAGCAATAGAACACAGCAAGGAGTCCTACGTTATCATTTTTAGGTGCTTTTCTAGCTGGTGGAAATGTCAGAGAAGGCTTGGTTTAATCCAGTAATTTTTTTTTTTGAAAGCTGAATTCTGATAATGAGTTGAACCTTGCTTTTCAAACTTCAGCTTTCAGTACAAATGACAGAATTTTCAAAAGTTCATAATTAGGCTATGCTGTGGCCTGATTTTCCTCAGAATGTCAAAAGAAACTTCCCTAGAAAAAAGGACAATTACCAAGTTTGGATCTACAAACACAAGGTGTGAGAACTTTACCCATCTATTGAATACCTTTCTGACCCTGACTGACTTGTCTCAGAACTTAATGGAAAGTGCTGCAAAACTCACTTTGCTCTCTGAAATATAATACTCAAGGAAAATACCTAATGAACTTCCTCCAGGCCAAATGGCACTGGAATTTTTGTGGGCAGTGCTAACCCATCAGGTGCAAGGCACGTCCAACTAGAGGCATCACTGCAAGACCTGCCTTGTAAAGAGTCTGTTGGAAAGATTTGTTTTCTCTTCTCAAATGGTTTAGGTTTATGCTTGTGTCATTGTGTGGTGTGTGTTGACTGTAAATCCAGGCTACAATTCCCCTCAGCAGAAATAAGCTGAGTGGTTTGGTGTCTGTAGGAAGGCCATGGACTGGCTGCTGTTCTCAGCTCCCACCATTTCTGTGCCGTGAGTCGGGGTTTATTTCTTTGCTTTTTACACCAGGCACTTGTTCAGTGTGATTGGCTTGGTGTTTCTTAGCTGATCACCAAGTTTCTCCAGCAGTAATTTCTCAAGTTCTGTTGGCAGAACCCAAGACTTGCAAACACAAAGCACCCCGGCTCTGAAGTTGGCTCGGTGCTTAGCGTYCCCTCAGTCAGGACTGGTGTGAGGCTGGGTTTTTTGCCTTAGTTTCCTTGCAGGGTGATGCCCTTGGATGCTCTCATCCCACTTTGGGCTGTGTGACAGTGACWGTGGTGCAGCAGCCCTGACGTCAGAGCCAGCCTGAGCCAGCTGTGACGCAGGGGTGGCCGTGCATGGAGGTGCCACCCAGGCTGCTCCCAGCTCTGTCATCTTCCCTGCCAGTACCAGCTTCTGTGCTGTGCTGCTGCTGAAACTTGCYCTCAGCTGCTGAGGATCTTCTATTTTTGTGTCTGCATTGATACAGATTTATTGAAATAAGCCAGGCTCCGAGCTATAAATAAGATGAAATGCACCRTGGTTGCTGAATGAATGTTGCAGAAGGGCATCCCGTTTGGCAGTGTATTTTAATGCACTCTTTTACGCAAGTAACTTATTTTTGGTCRTGCCTGACATCTACCAACAGCCTCCACTGTCCTGGATTTATTTAGAGCCATTGGAGCAGCAAATAATATCATGACTTTGATGGAGTAGCAAGTAATACAGAACTTCAGTTCAGGGTAGGACAGGTGGTAGAAGACAATTAATATTTAAAGTGGTAGCCATGAACTTCAGAATTTAAATAGAGAATCAGAGTTTTTTTCTCCAATAAGGACCACTTAAAAGAGAATAAATGTTTTTAAACATGCCATATTTCTGAAAATTCTTTGGTGTCTTCTGAGAAACAGCCTATCAGCAGCTATTTCTCCACAATTTCTCACATATGCCAGCGTGTTTTTGGCAGTTACATCTCCTGCTTTTARAAATCCTTTCTTCTTTTCTGGACTGTCATTTATTCCAATATAATGTGGTYTGGGACATGGACACAGATCTGTGTAGTGGTTTAAGAAGTCACCATCCCTCAGTCAGGTACCCGAAGTGTCCTGCAGCTGTTGTCACCTCGCAGCTGCCAGTAGGCACCTCCAGCTGGAAATAATGCTTCATTACTGGAAAAAGATCCTTCAYGGATTCCCATTGAAATGTGTCTTTCTTTCCACCACCACTTTCCACTTCCCAGGGTACAGCCTGTGCTGCCACTGCTTTTAGCCCCTTCCCCACTTTTCCTGTGGACAGAAAATCAGCTGTTCCTGTGATATGAAGCAAAAAAGGTATTTCCATTCTGCTGGAATTTTCTGGTCAAGCTCTTATCCAGTCCTGTTAAATTCCTTGTTCGCCAGACCAAGAACCAAGATGCTCTTATTTTAATGCAATGTGAGGTTAGTTTTGCCCAAAAGCTSGMAAAATCCCMGTGCTGCAAAGACTTCAGGAGCTTCAGATGTTATGTRTTGACCTTATTCCTTGCCTTGGCAGTTCTGTGTGATGGTGTTTTATTTTCCTGAAGAGATGAGCAAACTGTTTGATTCTAATGGCATTCCTAATTCTGCATACCCAAATGTGGGGTAGAGCTCATGCCTGACTAYGTGGACACCTGTTTACATATCTCACTGAAAACAAGGAACTGTTTGCTGCATCTTTCAGCACTGTACTTGTCAGATGTCAACATCCAGTGTTTGGGGATGACCCTGCTCACATTGGAGCAATGGCTCTCTGCTGTTTTTTGGATTGGCTGTGTGGGAGTTTTGTRACAGCAGACTTGTTCACTCACCTTCCTGAACCCAGTCTCCTTCAAGAGAGTGTTCTTGTAAAACACAGATGCCAGCTGAGCCATCTGATGGGCACAGAACTATGGCATTAACAGTATGTTGAGTTTAAATATAGAGGGGTTTAGCTTTGCCTTATCGAGTAGAGAAAGGGCTTCTTTCCAGAGTCTGAGGATTTTTGTTTTTAAATATTTAATCTCTAATTTAGATCAGTCATTAGTGAGAATGTTCTGCTGGTAAAAATAACTCTGGATAATCTAAAAATACATTTGAAAAGGCTTCTAAATATGCTAGCACTTACCATTGCTAAGCTGTGGCAGACAGTGTAGCATTATTGGCAAACCAGTTGTTTTTCACTTTGCTAATATTTGTTCAAAYTGGGTGTAGCAGTGGCTGCTTCTAAGACTTCKAAGCAGCAGAGTTTACATCCAGAGATTCAAGCATTCTGGCAGTGTTATTGATCCACACAAGAGCCTGGATGGATTCAAACACGGAAGTGGTATGAAGCATTCCATTAGTCTCAGACAGTGCTGGTATCCCCTGTGCTTCACTTCACTGCTCCATTAAAGCACCAGCTCAAAAACTGTTTCTAACAGGTATCTTGTGATGTTTTCAGACTAGGAGGAATGTTCTTGAKAAAATAGAGCTGCTACCCATTAGGTCAGGGAGAAGTGAAGGCAGAGGTGAAGAATATCTTGCAGTCTACAACGGAGACTGCATGTGAAKCCAGGTAACCCTACACTTCTGTCCTGAGGCAACACATGTTCTCTGAGTTCTGAGCCCTCTTAAAACCTGCATAAGCAAGCATCTGTCCTTCAGAAATACTCCATGAAACACAATATTCAGTTGCTGAGCCTTTTATCTCTTCACAGCAGATAGGCAGAAGAGAGTAAAAATAGTGCTTGGCAGCTCAGTTGAGTGACACAGAGTAAGTCTTTCTTGGTGTTCTACCCTCAACAAAATGGTCCTTACTCTGTGGGTGTGTTTTTTACTTGCTGCTACATGGTTTAATTTTAACCTGCTSTACAGCATCTGGGCTTCAAGATAAAACAGTTCTTTATTGTTTGTCTTTGTTCTTAATATGCAGATTGAAAACTTGAGCTGCTTACTGAAGCACCATTTCATAACATTTGTCTTTGGCCAAAGACTTTCTTTCAAACTCTGTTGTATCTGAGATAACGGTTGCTAATTTCTGGTTACTAAGACTTGCTTTAYTGAAGCATAGAGAACTCCACAGTGTGAGGAAGATGTAGGTAGAATCACTCCAAAGGCTACAGAGACAGCTGAGTTCATGTAGATACCATAGTGTGTAAATAAAGTTGTTCATCTCCTTMTATTGAAGTTGTCTCTGTGTGCCAAAGCACTGTGATTTGTGATTCACTCCTTAGAGCGATGCTTGGCTGCTTGACTCACCCACTTACAGCTTATTTTTCCACGCATCAGACTGAACAGAGGAAGGACAAATGACAAATGAACAAAGCTGGCAAAGATTTTGAAAACTGTAACAGCAACAAAAGCWTTCTTCAGAAGTGCCTTATTTTCTTATTCTGACATYMCCRTATCTGTCCAGAGACTGCCCAGATGATTGTGATGTTACTTCYTACTCTTTCCAGTATGATCAGTTAAGACTGCGTTGAAAATGAAATGAAAATCCACTAATGAAAATAGAAGCATGGTGTAAATGAGAGGCTAAGTGGGAACTCACCTGGAAAGAGAAACCTACAGTAAAGGCTTTGCATTTCAGAGTGTGAATTTTTCAGGTTAGCCTGATMCACAAATTTCTTCTGCATTGGCMTGCCAGTACAACACAGTGGATGTGYAAGTTCTYGTATATAYRTCAAAAGGCACTGAGGGTCTGCTGAGGAGGTTTCACAGTTTGGAAATTCTATTTTGAAAATAATCCAGCGAGGTATGGTGGGTTATGTGGGAGTCTCAGGGTGTGCGTATCACAGTGATTTCTGCCCTGAGTGTCTGTTTTTCTAAGCAGACCTAATACTCAGCATGGAAGTACCAAAACACTAGCAGTTCTTCCATTGGTGCTTTTAAAACAGAGCAGCAATATTCRAGTACTGGGTCAGTTTTCAGTGTAAAATGTGCCTTGGAAATTTCAGACAAAGCTGCCAGCATCCTTTGAAAAGCACAGAGGGCTTGTTTTCTGGAATGTGCAAGAGCTGTTGATGCKTAGTGATGTCATTATGTGGCTTCTGCCTGCTGAATTGTTTCTTCTCAAAGCTGTGGCTGAAATTTCTAATTTCTTTATTTGTTTCATACCTCCTTGGTTTGTATTCTTTTCAGAGATAGTAGTATAGTGGGATGTTATTCTATTTTTAAAAAAACCAACAAACCAGCACCTTAGTAGCTTTTATCAAAAACTGTAGTACAGCATTTGATGGAGACTGATGCCAGGGCCTTCTGTGTGGTTCTGGATGGCAGCCTGGCATTTCCCACTCTTTTTACCACTCCTGTGTCCTTAATGCCTTTGTGATCCGTGAGTTGGAGAGAGTGCAAATCATGCAGTTAGATTTATACAAAAGTCTTRTTCTCTTCGTTTTGTGATGGGCTGGGCAGAAGAGTTTCGTTCTTCACATGCAGAATACATTTGCTAGGCTTAATTTGTGCTTGTTTCTTTGACAGGATTTTTCCAGTGAAAGATGTACCTGCAGAGCCTGAAGCTCTCACAAACTGGCTGTATCAAAGATTCATTGAAAAGGAGGACCTCTTGACACATTTCTATGAAACAGGTAGGGTGATACCTAGCAAGGAGAACTTCGTGCTTTGCTAATGACTTTCCTTACAAGGACCTCAAAATGGTTTAAGAATATGTAAGCATTCTTCACATGGGTACAGGAAATACAGTTATTACTGCTTTTTATGTGGCAAAAAGTGTGATTAAAGAATTATCTTGGAAAGGTAAATTGCCTGGGCAGCATTAGAATTAGGGTAGTGTTTGGAAGCTGTCAAAACAGTAACACACAGTCCAGCTGTGAACTATGCTGCTATGGGATTTCATGGCAAAGATCCATGATTGAAAGTGTAGTTGGAAGGACCTGTGAGAATGACATGGCACACAGTCTCTGGAGCCATGATCTGCAGCCCTGTGCATCACAGTTGTTGTTGGGAAGTGTTCAGTATCTCAAATCAGCTGAGTTTAGTATTCCTGGTTGAACGAAGATGCTTCTTCTGTGAGATGATCTATTGCAAAGGCTGCTTTAATTTACTTTTGAGTGCTYAATTCATCAATCCAAGTGTTCAAAGAGATTAATAGAACTCTTTAACAACCTAGAATTGTATTTTGTTTTATGAAATSTTGCTGTCACTCAGCCATCACTGATGGCAAAGTTCAGATTCTGCTGTATAAATCAGATCCAAATGCATATTGTGAACTTTATTAGACAAATAACTGTGTGAATATCTTTAAAAATACAAGTGTGGCAAATAGATTGTAAAGAATTCTTGGTTTTGTGACATTATTTTATGCTATTGAAATAAGTCATACCCAGAAAATCTAACTAKTCCAGAATTTCTGAGAGTATAATTAATATAATCAGATTATTCATTAAAATGCACTTCCAAAATAGCATAATTGGTAATAATTTGCCAGTGCAATCAGTATGAATTAATAAAGACRTGYTTTAAAGGTAAATGCTGTGACATAGGACCTTATTAGGCATAAATTATCATAATTTAAAGTTGYTGTCATTTGTACTTTTCCAAAACTTGCTTGCATTGCTTTTGTTGGCCTACTGAAAAAGTGCTGCTACAGTTTTACAATACACACTGCTTAGGAACTTCTCTCTCTTAATAAAACTTACTTCATAAAGCTGGAGTAACATTTAATGCTTCATGAAACTTTAAAAGTTTGCATTGACAGTATCACTGCTAAGAATACATTTTCTTGGCTTATTTTTATTTGGGRAGAGAAAGAAACAAAGCCCAGAGCACCTTTCTCCATTTTGCTTTATTTTTTAGTGTCAAGAACTTAAATCACCTTGGGAAAACCTGTAATATTAGACCTCTGGAAATCAAACCAAAAGAAAAGTATGCCTAAAATTTGACACGAAACTGTCCTGTAATTTTTTATAGGTGCATGTTACGCATTTCATTTATAAAATTAAAGGCATTTCAAGTTAATAGCTGTAGGTAACAGACTCCTGTTTTAGGCAGCTAGTGGGAAACTTGTATTGTCAAGTTGTTGATTTCACTGAATTCTTCAGCAAGATAACCTTGAAACAGTAACACAAGTGAGATTGCATTTGGCTGGACAAAAACACTTGGGGACCAGTTAAGGAAGAAATCCCCACCATAAACTAGGAGCAGTTGGAAATGAGGGTGGTTGTACTGAAGTCATTGTGTTCCTCATTCCCTGTGCTCAGAAGCCAAGTGATGTGAGGTGATGAAAAAAAGTAAGGAATGGCATCCCTAATGCTATGGTAAAACTTTTTGTTGTACCAGATCTGAAACCTCATCTGGAAATCCTGTGTACAGGTCCATTATCCTGTCAAGGTATTCAGATTGAACGGGGAAGAGGGACAGATAATGGGAGCTAAGATTAAGGGGAAGGTGGAATCGTTTCTGTGAAGGACAGCTAGAAGTACTTGGCTKGTCTCAGCTGGGAAAGGGAAGGGTCAAAGATGGCTTGGAAGAGGAGGAGGAGACAGCTCTGTGTACCTACCAGGGGAAAAAAAGGGTATTTAAACTGGAGGTCAGTGTTGGTACAGAAAAACAAATGGACCATGGAAGAACAAATCCAGCATAGAGTGGACAGATAGAAGCTTAGCTGTGAGTTACTGGGGAATAATGATGTGGCAAGTCTGYCCAAGTGTGAAATACCTGTCAGGGAGAGGTGGATGGGGCTCATCAAGGGTGTTTTTAGGCTTTTTTGTTTGCTTTAGGTTTGTGGGTTTTTTGGGGTTTTTTTTTTTGTTTTGGTTTGGTTTTTTTTGGTTTTTTTTAAATTAAGAACATTCATGCAGGAAGAAAAGCTTTGTCTCAAATGCTTGATTACAGTTCCTCCCGTGATTGCAAATGTGAAGCACAGAGATAAGCTRCTGATGGTATCTAATTGCCCAAATTGTATGGTTCGTAAGATTAAAATTTGACATTGCTGCATCTTTACTCTTTGAATCATTAATTTCATGTYCTTCTGAGAGAAGTTGAGACTCCATAGTGCTGCAGCAAGTACATCATCTTCTCTGGTATATTCAGAGTTTTATATCCCCTGTTAAGTATTAACAACAACAAAAGTGCTTCGTGTCATCAAGTCTTTGTGCATCTCAGTAAAATGTAACACAGATGATTYAATAGGCTGATGTAAATATATGCAAATAGTTTGCTTATGATCATAAAGCTTTSATGTATTTAGGCACATTTAATTTAGTGTTGCAAGCCAGAAAAAGTCAAAGTATGGAAAAAACAAATTTAATTGTCAGATTAATCTCTTCCAGTCTTTTCCACCTCAGGAAGGATTTCTTGGAAAACTCGATGGCAAATTGTAATGTTTCCTTAATCAGTGTGACTGAGTGTTCAAACAATATGTAGAAACTGTTCTTTAAAGAAAATGTGTGTGCGTGTGTGTATTTACATTTTCAAGAGGAACCTCTTGTATGTATGTATGTTGCTTCTTCACAATATACAGTATTGCCACCAAACAGCTGTAGAGTTTAATATGGAACCCATTCAATTTGATCATGGATATACTGATAGAACTTCAAAAATAACACAAAACATAGTTGACACTTGGATCTCTCTGCAGAGGTTGAGTAACAGTGATAGCAGCTTCTAAGGAATGCTGTCAGGTTTATGCTTAAAGTTCATAAAGAAATTAAAATCGTTCTAGTAAGATAAGGWGTTGTGTTTTGGTTTGGGGTTTTTTATTTTCTTGAAGGCTTCTGGAGAATCTCTCATAAATCTGATAGTATTAGGGCATAGAGCAGTACCCAGTTAATTGTGTGTGGGCACCATTGCTGGGACAAGCAGTGGTGGTACAGAACTGTACATTAAAGGCTGTCATTCCTGTGCAAAGCATTAAATGTGTTTTATTTTCTCTTGCAGGAGCTTTTCCACCACCCCAGGGTCAGACAAAGGCRATTTCTCGGGAGATGACCCTCAGTAACCTGTGGCTGGTTGCCATACAATCATTTGCATTTTTGTCAGGAGGGATGTGGTACTGCCTCTTTCAGTATTTGTACCATTGCCTGTTTTAGAAGTGGAATGGGACCTGAGGACACAATGGGAATCCAGGCTCTTGCAAATGAGTATCATGGTGTATGTGCAAATGTGAATATTCAGGAGTAAAGGAAAATACTGGATGGACTTTTACCTCTCTTTGGGGGAATTTTAAACTCCACTAAAAGTGAAGATCAGTAACATAGTGACCTGATGATGTATTATTTTAAGAATTGTCTGTATTTTTAAAGATGTATACTCTCACCCACACTTAAGCAAATTCAGCATTTGGACAAAAGGTGCAATCGTACAACCACCRTAGAAGAATGTCTGTGACAAGAAAGCTTTGTCACCACGAGTATTTCTTGGCATTGTAGTTAGAGCTCAGAAAATTCAGCAACTTGTCTCTTCAGTAGTGTGTACAGCATCGGTGTGGTAGAGATTCCTCATTTGCACAACGTGTACTTTATTGCAGCTCATTGTGCTGGAGTCAGAGATCCTCGACAGAGCTGGTGGAGGTGTCTTTGTGGCTACGCARTCAGCAGTTGTTGTACCAGACACATTGATCCAAACCCAACACCCACATAAGATCCGGTGTCAGGTCTGTCCTGTGAGGAACTGGTCCTCAGACGAGCATTGCAGCATCACAGTGTGRTTAAAAGCTGTCCATGTGGGATGAATCAGCCCATCCCTGCTGTGGTCTTGCCATCAGCTCTCCAAGTTCCATGTGATACCAGTGTCTCGTGTTGTAGGCAAACTTGGAAAATACAAAGTCACTCGGTTAAATGCCCTTTTGGTTCAGAATGCAGCTCAACCSTCATCATCAGTTTTGAAAATGCACTTTTAACAGTGAAAAGTCAGTGAAGGAAAGACATAAAACCTAGGTAACAGAGGGAAGCTTTGTTTGTCACACAGTGGAAGGCAGAGCAATTCTAGCTGTTTCYGAAGGTCTGCTGGTGCTGCTGGTGATTTTTAGCCACCTTTGTATTTTGTATACTGCAGTCCAACCAAGGTGACCTTGGAGTGGTTTATAGAGGCCTTTTTCTCCCTGCTAGTTGAAACAGTGCTAAATATACTTGTGGGAGAGTTTCAATGATTCAATGCCAACCATCTTAACATTTTGCTAAGGAGTAATAGAAGAAAAACTAGTTTCGTAAAAAGAAAAAATAGGTTTAATTGCTATCATAAATCTGTAGGAAGATACTACTGAAAAAATAAGTATGGTAAATATTCTGAATAACTACATGGAGGGCAGTATTAATTAGCTCACCACTAAAATCTTACTGGAAGAAGGATGAGTTGAACTGAAGGGCAGATGGRAACAAAGGACACTTCAGATGTGTAGTGCAGGATCCTTTTGAAAGGATGTCTGTGATGCACAGCCTTAYTTCTGGCAGGTCTGGTTGGCATTGTGTTCATGTGATTATGCACAGATTTGCGAGAACTGTTCCTAAAATAAAACTAATCTCCCTAAATACAGGCAGGGTAGCCAGAACTTCAGWTGCTGGCATACTGCCTCTTACAGAGTAATTTTGTTGAGAACAAAGTAAGCCCTCAGTAGTTTTGGCTCTGAGCTAGCAATATTGATTCCCCTTCTGTCTCCTCTGCTGCTACATGAATCACAGGAGGTGGTGGCAGAATACAAAACCTTGCCAGTGTTCCCTTTCGGGTGGGAGRGAGGTAGAGCAAAGAGCGTACCAAAACACGAGGCAGTGCCAATTTCYCTGGCTTTGTGGAAAAATACCTTGTCAAATATGCCATCCCTGCCCCTYCCATGCAGCAGTGGATGCTCAGTGGGGATGGATGCAAAGTGACACACCACAGTAAGGTCCCCTGAAGTGTGTGTTACCTCCCTGACTCCACAGGAGGCTCGAGGTGAAGTTTAGTGGTTGCCAATACTTTCATGCTTGAGGCTAGATGCTGTTTATAAATACCATCTCTGCACCTGAGTTCTGGTGTAACCACGAAAAAGAGGTATATATGCCATGATAGGGAAGGAGTCTGTGGAGTATTTGTTGTTTCRTGTTGCTCTTGCTGAAGTTCAGCTGATGGAATGAATGTCTTTAATCTGCAGTTTGACAGGGGGTTGTCRGGGCAGCCCAGCTCTGTTAATTGTAAGTGGTTATTTCTGCTGCCCATGGGACTGACTCTTAAAACTGCAGAAGGCAGGTGGCAAGCTACTCGCTGCTGTCCTCTCCCGTGTTGTTTGATCAGAACCACAGACATGCCCAGAGTATGGCTTATTCTACTTTGAGCTAGGACAGACTGGACTGATGCAAAAAGGGAAGTTTATATAAGCAGATTGCACAGCAGTTACTCATATCAGGAGATTGTTCTTTCTAGACCCTRTGAACTCCATGTAAGAGCATCTTGTTTTGTCAGATGCAGTGTTTTTATTTTCTTTTCCGAGTGGGTTGCAGTCAGTAGCAAGTGTTCATGTGCTGCCCCAAGAAATTAGCACTGCACACACACTGTTTCAGACAAGCGTTCGATTGATCTGGTCCTGTTCATTTTCACTTTGTTCCTCTGTAGTTCTTACAGTACAGTAGTTTGTTTCCAAGCACTGGTTGTTGTTTCAGTAGGGTGAGGAAATAGTGTCATGTCCCAGGCTTCTCTCCTGCCTGCCCTGGGCAATGTGCAGAGCACCTGCCACCATGGCGCCGTACGGCTGCCCATGGCTGTGGGTGACACCAGAATGAAACCACTGGAAAGCAACTCCAAAGGACCCTCCCAGCATGAGCCTGGATGCTGCTTCCTGAAAGAGAATAAATCAGATAAAAGAAGTTTGGCTTTGGAGGGAGAGACATAACATGGATACAATATGTAGGAAATTCAGTGCTAAAAATACCATCCTGGTCCAGACTATCTGGGGATAGGCAGGCGAGTCTGTAAAACATGGAATTCCTGTTGCCTGCAGTTTGGCTCTACCTTCTGGCAATTGGCTGCAGTTCTGGATGTAGTGAGCATTTTGCTKCCCTGTCCATGGGTTGCCTCCTCTGGAGAGTTCAAAATGTGTTTTGATAGAAAGTGATGTTAATGAACCATACAGTTGATCACAAATTGATATCACATTGAATTTATATTAGGGGAAAAATAGTGGGAAAATGTGTAAAATTATCAAAAATTAAAGATTCAGAGAAAAAATTCTAACTGAAAGCTGTTGCACACAGAAGTGAGAACAGAGCAATTTGGGTGCATTACGAATAATAAGAATAAAGATGGTTCTTTGCCAGGGTTGCCCACAAAGCATCTCCAYGTTTCTGTGTTTAATTGTTCATAAAGAAGTTGTTACAGTTGAAGTTGTGTCAGTCCTCATGGTTTAGCTTTGCTGCTCTGTGAATCCCATGATGTGAAGAGCACCTGCCCATCCACGCTGAGYAGTTTCTTCAGTGCCCTGGGATGAGTGCRCCATCATTTCAGTCTCACTTGGGTTCCACGTGTTGTTCTGTTGAGTCTTGCAACTATGGTGTCTTTTTTTTCTTCTTTTTTTTTTTTTCCTTTTCTTTTAAAGTTGGTGTCACCAGATGTTGAAAAGTGAAATTTCAGTTTACCTTGCTTTCCTGGAAAATTAAAAGCTTCCCTCTCCCTCCTYCCCCAGCGTCACAAATGAGGTGCATCTTCTTGCAGTAAAAATAAAGTGATCACTGTGGTACTGTTCATTGTTCACTTGGTTTGCAGACGATGTAACTTTTCTTTGTGTGACACTGCCATAAAGTGCTGTTAACTTTTCTCACCTGTTTGTACAAGATAATAACAGATACCGATCACTGTGTGTGACAGGGTTCAACTGCTCCGCTTTGCCTTGACATAAATTTTGGGACCAAAGGTACCTAAAACTGGGATTTCCAAATCACGAGCCCAGGGTTGGATGCATTCTCTTGACAGTCASCTGGAGATTTTGTGGTGATCTGGTACAATCATACAAAATAATTATACATCTGGGGTTCTGTATTTTTTGGAAATAATGGAGCCATATGAAATAAAGGGTTATTTTGCAAAATTGCATATTTGATAGTTTCTACACTTCTTTTAAAAAATACAGAGCAATGATGGGAAGAGCAAGATGGAAACCATACTGTAGTTTAAAATGTCTGCATACATTATCTTAAAGCATCTGTAATGCTTTAAGAGCAGCTCTTCTTTTTCTGTAAGAGCTGTAGACTGCCTGGCTGTGATAGAAGAAGTCATTGGAAGGATTCTATGCATTTTAAAGTTAGACCTTTTATTTTATCATGAGATAATGAAGTAATTATTCACTGAACAACTGTCCTATTAAARTGAGTTAGTTCCTTAAAATTACTCCACCATGATGTTCATACTGTATAATGAACAGGGGGGGTGTTTATACCACTTATCTTCGCCTCCAGTTTTCTCCTTCTCTGTTACCTGCATTTTTGTTTYGTGTGATAAAATGGATGTGGAAGCCTGGAGTGACTATCTGTGGTTTTGCAAAGGGCTGGTCATGTTTGTAATTATTTTGCTAAATTTATTTTATTGGGATTTTTTTAATCTTTCCAGCAGCCAAGATGTCTTTCAGAAATGTAGACAGATATCAGAAGCAGCATTTTCCGTGATTTTCCCTGCGCTGGGTTTTTTTGGTTGGTTGGTTTGGTTTGGTTTGGGTTATTTTTGGTAGTTTTTTTTTTTAGAGTTGATTTTTTTTCAATTTTTTTTTCAAGACTATTTCATATGCTTCTGATCCTTGGTAGGTGAGAAGATTTTCTTTGATGGTTGTATTTATTGTGCTTTTAACTAACGGATATGCAACCTTTACTGTGCTTACCATAAACACAACAAATAGTAAAATAACAYTTTGGTTCACTGTACAGCTGCACTGTTAATTTGTGGTAGATAACATTGTTTATTAGGAAGGAYACAGAGACAAATGTTTCAGTGCCTGAAGTGGCAAGAGGGAGGAGTGGAGCGGTCTGGGAGAGGGGGGACAGCAGCTCCTGCAGCCCTCACTCGCTCCAGCACCAGCTAGAARCTGTGCCAGTGCCCAGGCTGCAGAGTTCCTCTGCAAGTCACTGTAGCAATGAGTGTTCTTGAAGCTTCTGAGAGCTGAGGGCAAGCTAAGAGCAGAACCTGAGCCCCCTTGAATCCTGGTTTGCCTCCTAGAAGGAYGTGACTCCAGCCTTGTTAGGAGCAAGGTTCTTGTCATTGTGAGATCCGTGCAGTTTTAAAGAGGGATCTGTTTTTAAGCAACTCCAGCTGGGCAGAGAATGCCAGGTGGGACRGCCCCACACATTCTGTGACCCTGGCACCTCTCGCTGCCGATGGCACTCGGCTCCTGGCACCTCTGGAGTTCACTGCTGGGGCCCAGTTCTGCAATGTCTGATGAAGGGAAAGGGAACTCCTTGGAGCTTCGTTGCACAATTTCCAAAGCAGCACCATGGTTGTTGTGATGTCTACCTCTTTCTTTCCCTTCTGGGTTTTGTCTTGTTTTTCTGTGTGGTGTTTTTCTGTGAGGGGTGGGGGGAATCAGGGAGCGGGAGGGAAAACTTGAAATCTGGATATTAAGACACTGGTGGGGCATCCAGTGCTTACCAGTCGTGTTGTCATATTGAAAAAGCCATTGTTTTTAATTCCTGCCTAGTATGAAATGTTTGTTTTTAAAAAATCCTTCCTGCTGGAAAGATARATGTATTTTTAAAAAGAAAAATCTTCCCTCTTGGCTATGAGAATGTCAGCTGTATGAGTTGTGACCATATCATGACATGCTGATCAGATAAATAAATTTTTATCTCTCAGGACTCTTATTTTTGCTGTTCTGTTAACTGTCAGCTTTTCTGAAAGGATGCTCTTCATTTTTAAAGACTGCTAATTTCAGCTGAAACAGCAAATAAAAAGGSCGTGTGAATGTCATGGATGCTTATTCTGGTTTACAAAAAAAACCCATTTTTGTCTTGATTTAGCAAAAAAATTCATCCTGTGAAAAATAATGAAAGGCTACAGGTAAAAAGCCAGGCACCTGAGGTGGTCAGGAGTTATGTGCTGCAGTTACTTTGATCTCAAAGGCAAAGAAAAGGTGTCTCCTGGGGGAGGAAAAAATGTTTTCTTGTCAGTACCTTTCTATAGCTAGAATCTGTTAACTTAAACTTCCCAGTTGTCTTTGGGTTCTCTGTGGAATAAGGAGAAGTCTCTTGTGTTGGTTGTTCTTTTTAATGTCAGTCTGGTTTTGCACCAGGTTTGACTAAGACTTCTCCATGGGCTTGGAGAAGTGGTGCATCAGGAATTTCAGAGCAGCTAGTGCTGGGRTCTGGTGCAGCTGAATAAAGGCTGCCAATATTTTTGCTCAAAAATAAATCRAGTTTGTTGTAAATGGCGTAGGTTGTATAAGTATTAAAGGCTGGTGAGAACAGATGGACAGTGGGTTAAAGGTGGCAAGGAGCTCGCTGGGTGGTGACATGCAGATACTACAGTTTACCTTGAGAAACTGGAAATCCAAAAAAAGTGGATATTGTGGAAGGGATCAGTAAGATCAAACTCTCTGTTTATAAAAAGAGTAAATAATAAGGTAAGCTCAGTAGAGCCCTTCTGTGTGGCTTTGGGAAAAAGCAACGCTGGTCTTGCTCAACAAAACTACAGGACTAAATCAGATGGCAAATGTGGCTCATTATTATATGCCACAATAAAGTTGTTTTTWAATAATCTTACTTGAGAACCTGAAGGAGAAAAACTTAAAGGTCAATTTATACTGGATTACTTTTGAACAGGAAATTTTTTATTTGCAGTTGGCTATTAYAATTCTGCAGATCTGTTCAACTGTGTACAATATTTTCATAAATTATATTAAATAAGCCACAAGTTTTTTTTAATTTCCAGTTTGTCATTAATGATGACAAGTTGCTGAATGGTCCAAGTCACTTAGTGCAGTGTATGTTTGATACTGAGCAAAAAGAAGGTCATCTAGCCAGAAGGAATAGATGTCTCCCAGGAAGAGAAATTACCCCAAAAACCACAAGAGTTGAGAGGTTATGGCAACTGACGGCTGCATCGGCATTTCTGCTGTAAATAAATACATACAGGTAAATAAAAGGGCAGATCTGACCCTTTGAGCAGATTAAACAAGTAGGAGCAGAGGGTAGTAGGATTTCCCTCTGCAACATCAGTGAGACCGTATATTGGATATTGACTCAAAGTGGCAGGGCAAGATGAAAGGGAAGAGCCTGGCAGTATTTTCCCCCAAAGTGGAGCTGTTGGGTTTTCTACTCCCTCTGTGCTTTTGGCAACACTGAAGATGCTTCTGATTTTGTTCTTGTGTTCCCTTCTCTCAGCATCTCTTAGGAAGACACACTGGGTCTTCCTCATCAGCAAGGGTTTGAAGGGGAGGAACCCAGAGCTGTTGGATAGGGGTTGTCCTGCACCTCTGCCTTGAAGCACACAAGATGTCAGGCATCCTGAAAGGGAAAACTGCCTTCACTGGATGAGACAGTAAATCTTCCTGCACTGAAAATACCAAGCTTAAAAACTGATA